>JAJQXV010000056.1:0-80951 GCA_025169955.1 Salix arbutifolia
ATATCGCTGCACTAGATAGTGTTCCCAATGTTTCAAAGCTCGGACCACCGCGTAAAATTCTTGATTATAAGTACTCCACTTCTGACGAGCCTCACTCAACTTCTCACTGAAGAAGGCTACTGGCCGTTTCTCCTGGGATAGCACAGTCCCAATTCCCATGCCACTCGCGTCACATTCAACTTCGAAAATCTTCTCAAAACTGGGAAGGGCCAACACTGGCGCGGTGCATAGCTTCTCTTTTATCAACGCAAAGCTCGTCTCTGCCTCTTCTCCCCACATAAATCTGCCTTTCTTCATGCACTCGGTTATCGGTGCCATGACAGTACTGAAATTCCGAATAAATCGGCGGTAGAAAGTGGCTAATCTGTGGAAGCTCCGAATCTCACTCACTATCTTCGGTGCAGGCCATTCTCTGATTACACGGACCTTCTCTTCATCCACATGAATCCCCTTTGAACTCACCACATAACCCAAGAACAACAAGCTATCCATCATAAAGCTGCATTTTTTCAAATTAAGGAACAACTGGTTTTCTTGTAGTACTGATAGCACTTCCCTCAACTGCTCCACATGCTCATCCTTGGTTTTACTGTAGATAAGAATATCATCGAAATAAACAACGACAAACTTCCCCACAAAAGGCCTCAAAACCTGGTTCATTACGCGCATAAATGTGCTGGGCGCGTTTGACAGCCCAAATGGCATAACTAACCACTCAAATAACCCATCTTTGCTCTTGATAGCTGTCTTCCATTCGTCCCCTGGCTTGACCCGAATTTGGTGATACCCGCTGCGGAGATCAATTTTCGAAAACAACTTCGAACCCTCAAGTTGATCCAACATGTCATGTAGGCGGGGAATTGGAAAGCGATACTTCACAGTTATCTTATTGATGGCGCGACTGTGCACACACATACGCCAACTCCCATCCTTCTTCGGCGTCAATAACGCGAGAACCGCGCACGGACTCATGCTTTCGCGGATAAAAGCCTTCCGCAGCAACTCTTCAATTTTCTCCCTCAAGACGTCGTTCTCTTTCGGACTCATCCGATAATGGGGCAAATTTGGCAAGCTGGCCCCTGGAATGAGGTCTATGTAGTGCTGGACATCCCTCAAGGGTGGTAGATTATTCGGCATCTCCTCCGAAGTGATATCCCTGGACTCCTCTATCACTGGTTTTAGCCGGTTAGGGACCGTCACCGAAGCCTCAATTCCCCCTTCCACCACGAGGGCCTTTACTACCAGCGCATAGAACTCTAGCGCACCCTTAATATCTACCACAAACTCTGTATCCGAACTATACACTGTAAAAAATGACTGCTTCTCCATTTCAGAAGCCTTACCGGACAGTACCTTCCTTTTCTAAGGAGCCATAACAATTTTATGTGACCCCCATGTGAATAAATAAGTATTATCCCGCCCCTTGTAGGTAATATCAACATCATACTGCCACGGCCAACCCAGCAACACATGACTAGCATCCATATCAATCACATCGCAAACTACTTCGTTCTTATATATTTTTCCAATGGAAATGGGAACGTGACAGATTTCAGTTACCTTCACCGTGGGTCCTTTCTTAATCCAGCCGATAGTGTATGGGGTCGGGTGCTTCTCGGTTGGTAGCTTTAGGTGTTCAACCAAACCCCTTGCAACGAAGTTCTCACAACTCACACTGTCCACAATTAGATCGCACACCTTCTGACTCACGGTGCAATATGAGCGGAAGATATTATTCCGCTGACCTGCATCCTCCTGCCTTGGAGTGTATAGTATGCGCTGCACTATAAAATTCACTTGTTCTCCATCTTCTTCAGCGAACTCTACCCCCTCGTAATAGTCATCCTCTCCTGCGTCATCTTCAGTAGTGCCTAGACCCTCTTCTTCCTCCTCGATCCAGTTGACCGGTCTGCGTCGATCTGGGCAAGTATTAGACAGATTCCTAGGTTTTTGGCAGCGATAACAGACCCCAGGTGCAGGTCTGGCATACGGGTTGGAGTTCAAATTCGTGTTCTGATTCTGATTCGTGTTTCGGGGCATATTTCTGTTAACTTGGGCTGCTGGGTTGCTGCTGCTGCTGCCTCCTTTGCTCTGACTCAACACGCCTACTTGGCTGTTGTTGCCACCCTTGTCTTTGTTATTAAATGATGGTTCTGGATTGTTTTGATGAAATCACAATAATCCTCCCCTTCGCTCCATCAGTTCAGCCTTCAACGCAAGGTTGTGAGCCTCCTCCACAGTCCACACCACCTGCAAGCCGATTTTTTCGCGCAACGACGATTTCAACCCATTCATGTACCTGGATACGCGCTGCCCCTCTGTCTCATTCAGATTATTTCGCTCCCAGAGTCTAGAGAACTCCGCGGTATAATCAAACACAGATCTGGATCCCTGCGAGCAGTCTTGAAGTGACTGAAATAAATATTGCTCATAATCTGGAGGTAGAAACCTCCCTATCATCAGCTGCTTCATCCTACGCCATGTCCTCACAAGCATCTTTCCTTGCCGCTGCCGATTTTTCTGCAATTGATCCCACCAAACCGCAGCCCCTCCTTTTAATCGGAATGCTACAAACTCACCATCTTTTCTTCTGGTATTTCCATCATCTCAAAGAATCGCTCCCCTTCGGTAACCCAATCAAGAAAATCCTCAATTATCAGATTCCCATTGAAACAAGTGTGAATGCTATGCCCTGCAGCTCCAGCATGGTATTCACAGGTGAGATCGGGTTTATACCAATCAGGGTAAGGTGGTTGCAAAGGTGCCTGAGGTTCAGGAGCTATTTGCCTAATGCTTACCATTTTTTGATACATATCATTCAAAGGAAATGGTAGCGGAGGTAGCTGTTCTTGGGTTTTCTAGTAATTTCTTTTCGAGAAATTTTAGGTGGATCTTTGGCTTGAAGATTGATGTTGGTAATTTGAGATAAAGGGTTATGGTAGTTTGGGAATTAGTTGTTCCTACCCTTATAGTCACCTTCAAAATGCTCGACATCTTTTCTCTTGCCTTCAAAGCCCTTTTTCTCCACAGGTGTAGAAATTCTACCACTTCTGATTCTTTGCTCTATTCGCTCAGCCACGGCTACTGCATCCATGAATTGTTGTGCTGAACTGCCCATCACATGTTTGTAATAGGGCATTCTCAACGTGTTGGCGAATAATGTCACCATCTCTTTATCCATAAGCGGGGGATGTACCTGTGCAGCGAGATCTCTCCATCTCTGAGCATATTCCCTTATGCTTTCTTTGTCCTTCTTCTCCAGGTTGGAAAAACTTGTTATGTCGGGAGCAATGTCCATGTTGTACTTATATTGTTTGATGAAAGCATCTACCAGATTTTTCCAACTATGGATCTTGGTGTTGTCTAGTCTCATGTACCAATTTAAAGTTGCCCCACTAAAATTGTCTTGGAAAAAATGCATCAGTAATTTTTCATTCTGCACTACTTCTGCCATTTTGTTACAGTATGATTTTAGGTGAGTGACAGGGCATTGTGTTCCAGTGTATTTGATAAATTCAGAAACACAAAATTTCTTTGGTACTATAACATTCGGGACTAGACACATTTCTACAACTTGTACTGGGTCATATAAGTTTACCCCTTCAATGGCCCTTATCCTGGCTTCTAGTGTCGCTATCTTATCTTGGTCGATACCCTCTAATACTTCTATAATCATTGGGGTTGCCACAAGTGTCGGCGTTGCTGATTGTATGAAAGTTGGATTTTGTTGTGGATCATGAACCCTTTCTCCTATGACTTCTTCATGGTGGTTCATTGCTTATGTTTGAGTAGGCACTGCGAGTCTAGTTGAAGGACCCTCCCCAGAGGTATTTCTTAGTGCTTGCTCAAGTAAGCCAGTAAGATGAGCCACACTAGCTTTCAGAGAATCTGGTTCTTCTTGGAAATGAGCATCACGGTGTGCACGCTCTTCGTCCTCCATATTTCTTTGATGAAGTCGAGTGTTGGGAGCTTTTCGGTGAACTATATTTTAATCTGTCGATGATGCACAATTTTGCATAGTGATGGATGCATATGGATGAAAATGTATTTTAATTTGTACTTTCCTCTATTTTTGCGGACAAAAGAGATATAATCAGACTCTCGAAAACAATCAAAATTTCCACATTGATTTTTCTACCAATGTCGACCCCTTTTATTTTTGTTATTTTTGGGTAGATTTTGGCGAGTAACCCAGAAATTGGGTTATGACAACTAGAATCATTGGCCTACTTAAGAAAGCTCTAAGGTCCTAGTCAGGAAAAGGACCCCAAGCTCATTATGCGACTGCTACTCTATATGCATCTACTCCAATAATTCCATAAAATATAGGTGCATTCAAATCATAATTTGTTTGCCACATCTATTTTCCAACCTACATCTACAGTGAGAGTGCCACACATTATAGATTTGATTGTTGAGGAAACTTATAAGGAAAAATATGGTGGAAAAAAGTGATTTAGGTAAGCTAACTTCCCTTGAGGAGAGGATATGGGTGATGGAAGGGATGATCAATCAAAGCTACCAAAATGTGTTTGGTCATGCTGTTAAAGAAGTTTAGAGTACTAGAGTTCATAAAATACACTATTACCTAATTTCGAATAACTCACCTAAAAGTATAATGAGATAGTGATGTGGTGCATGATGAGAAGTTATTGATCCATTTAACTTAGTATAAAAGACCGAATTATACCAATATTAGATGGTGGAAAGACTTGGTTGATGCTTTTATGAGTCAATACAATTTCAACACGGACATTGTTTTAGATAGGTCAAGCTTACTAGTAATGGAAAAAAGAAGTAAAAAATTTATCCGAGAATAAACCTAGAGATGTTGTGAGAAGGCCACTATCGGTAGAAATCGCAAGTGCACGAATTGTAACAAGTAATAAAGTGATGAGTAGAGTATCGTACCACGAGGATTTTCACAAATTATCAATAAGTACCAAAATTATTAAATCCCTATCTATTTGATAATTCAATTATAAAAGTTTACGAAACTAAGAATAATTAAAACGAACAAGCAAAAAATTAAATGGTGTTGAAATCAAGTTTAACAGATCCTAGGATTTCTGATTTCACCATAACTAATCTTATGTGAATTTTCTCAATTGTATTAATCCTCTCAAAATTTCTTTCTTATTGTTGATAATCAGGTTTTACTAATTTAATCACTAATCTCTCTCGAGCATCAGTGAATTATTTTATCAAGCAAACTTCCTACCTCTCAGTGAAAATTCTAAAACTCATCAAAATACATTAAGAATGATAAAACCTTGTATGATTATACAAGTTCCATAGATATCTTTATCCTATTGATTTCTTATGGTATTTCAAACAATGGCTGAAATAATTATCACTTCTCGGTCTCAAATCGAACCCTAAATCATGCAAACGGTGATCAAACATATACAAGCAAAGGTCTCTTTTAGTATTTAATAGTAGTGCAAAAAACTCATGTTCTAATTAATTCAACAAGTATTAGATTAATTCAATCAAAGAAATTGTTCACATATTCATAGCTAGGCTACATCAAAAATCCTAGAATTAAAAACTACTCCATAGAAAAATTAAAAAGAAACAAACTTGATACAATGAACATCACTCAACAGTATTGGAAAATTTGAAAGATGGACGTCTTGAAGGGGTTGTTGTTCTTGACTTCTTTCTTTCCGATTTACTTGCCTCCTCTCCTAGATGCTGTGTCCTCTTTTTTGTAATGTGTTTATGGTTTCATTGACCACGCCAAAATATATGCATTTGTTTGCCTTTTCTAGGAGGCATGCAGTTGTGTTTGATGATATGATATGGGGAAAGATTATGTGGTAAGCAACAACATGGGAAGGAAGTCTTGCAAGACTCATAAAGATTTAACTTTTACACCATGAACATAAGATTGATGCAAGCAAGATATATGAAATATGCTGTGCATGCAAGCTGTAAATAAATGTAGGTGTAAATTATAAAATAAATAAACAAAAATAAATAAATAAAAGTGGAAGAATTTTTGAACAAATTTAAATAAAATGAGAATTCAGAAATTTTAGATATAACATCTAGACGAAATAGTTGAGATATCGTAATTTTTAACTCGGAATTAATTGGGGTTAGTTTTAGTTAAAGCAATGAATTAAAAGAAAAATAAAATAGGTTGAGGGGGTGGAATTGAAATAAATGTAAGGATTATGATTTAAATTATAAGAAGAGAAGATGTGGATAAAAAGAAAACATTTAAAGGAAATAAGGGCCTAAGTGCAATAAGAGAAATTGAGGGGTATAAATACCCCTCTCTCTTCTCTTATGTCCAGCAGAACGAGGGGAAGAAAGGGAGGGAGATTTTGATATTTTTCTTAACCAATTGTAGAAGAATTTCAAAGTGAAAGTGAGATTAAGTGTTACAAAAACATTTCAACATAAAACACAAGGATTTGGAGTATTATTGGAAGAAGAAATTGGAGGGAAAAAAAAGGAGTATTGGGCTGGCAGCAGCAGGAAGAAAAAGAGGGGAGGAGAAGATTGTGATTTCACAAGCTATTAGGATCATTAATCTTCCTTGGTATACTGTTTCTTATATGCATATAAAAGATTCTTGACTTTATTGGTTAAATTGCATGATTTTCTTTATGAAATTTTGGTTAGGGTTCTTGGAAACTTTTGGGGGGAAATGAGGAATTGTGTGTAATTGACCAATGTGACATGAAATGAGATCTAATTGGTAAGAAAAAAGAAAAGGAAAAGGGGAGCCCCTAGGAAAGGTCATGGCTGGCCATTGAGGGTAGTAATTAGGAGGGAAAGATTATGTGTTTTGCAAAATAATTATTGTATATGTTGTGTTGGATGTGAATGTTTGTGTAATGAATGATTGAGCATGATAAGAATGTGGGAAGTCTTGTTCAAATGTATATGATGCAGAAGTTAACACGTGGGCAGATCACTTGACTTTCGGAGAGAATCTGAGTGGGAAAACAAGAGAATTAGGATCAATTTCTTTCATAGGAGTTGCATTTCTGGATGTGTACCATCCAAGGAAACTGATTTCATTTAATTTAGAATTTTATAACTCTAGTTAAGGGTCACTGAATATGACTATGCAGAGCAGACTCTGCAGAATAGCAAGTCTATCACATTTGTAATGCATTTCGTGAATGTGAAGGGAGAACTGGGTTTTCCTCCCTTCATAAGAGCTGTAACCATGTATATTAGCTTTCCAACGAGTTCAATTTTCTACAAAAAGGAGTTGTAAAACTCCGGTTATAGTGAAAAATATGGGCAGAGGTCGAAATCCGACCTTTGTTGGTAGGTTTGAGAGGAAAAAGGAAAGGTGGAGGTCACGAAGTGATGAAGTTACACGTGTTAAGGGAAAAGAAACAAGTTATGTTAAAAAATAGGTGTTTATAATTATATTTTGATTGGTAAAGGTTATTATAAAAAATAAAAAATGAAAGAATAACAAATTTAAAGGCATATTGGATTGTTTTGGTATGGTTATTAGGAAGTGTATCGGTGGTTGAAAATGATTTATGAGAATTTCCTATAATTGTAGGAGGGACCACGAGTGTGGTGCAACAGCAGCAACAAGGGACCATGAGCAGAGCATCCACAATAGGTAGGTGATTCGTGCCTACGTTTCTGATTTAATTTTCATAATTAAAATGTGTGAATTATCCTTAAATCTTTGGTGGAAGTTTGAAAAAATATGATTTGTTGTATTTAGTATCGGCAATCCTTGGTATCGATAGTACATAGTATCGACAATATGTAAGTGGGGAAGTTAGTTTGTGTTTCAAATAGCTACATTGATTATTCTAATTATGTATGATTGCATACCGCGGGTTTAATAACTTTCATATTATTTTTTTCAATTGTTCTTTATGGAATTATCATATATTTTCATTTTATGTCCATCATCTTAACATCAGGAATAAAGCTGTTTTTGCAGTGTTGTTGGTTTAATCTCAAAATTATTGGCCTCAGTCCTTGGTTTCCTGATAATAGAACAAATTCTTGTTACCTATGGGAGAGCAAAATCTCTCAATGCACGTGCGTCATACTCAGGATTCTCATTGTCTGCCATGATGCTTAGGTTGTTTTGACTCTCTCGCGTTTTCTTTTTTAATCCCCTTGCAGTTCTCTCAATCTCCGGATTTTAAGGCAAGAACGACTGCTTTTTGTTGTTTCTCATGCACTACAAACAAAAATAAATCAAATTAGATCGAATTCAACAAGCACTGATATTTTAAACAATTTTATCTAAAATCCCCGACAACGGTTCCAAAAACTTGTTGGTGGAAATCGCAAGTGCACGGATCGTAACAAGTAATAAAGTGATGAGTAGAGAGTATCGTGCCACGAGCATTTGCACAAATTATCAATAAGTAACAAAATTATTAAATCCCTATCTATTTGATAATTCAATCATAAAGGTTTATGAAACTAAGAATAATTAAAACAAGCAAAAAATTAAATGGTGTTGAAATCAAGTTTAACAGATCCTAGGATATCTGATTTCCCCGTAACTAATATTATGTGAATTTTATCAATTAAATTAGTCCTCTCAAAATTTCCTTCTTATTGTTGATAATCAGGTTTTACTAATTTAATCACTAATCTCTCTCGAGCATCAATGAATTATTTTTACAAGCAAACTTCCTACCTCTCGGTGATAATTCTAAAACTCGTCAAAATACATTAAGAATGATAAAACCTTGCACGATTACACAAGTTCCATAGATATCTCTATCCTACAAATTTCTTATGGTATTTCAAACAATGGTTGAAACAATTATCACTTCTCAGTCTCAAATCGAATCCCAAATCATGCAAACGGTGATCAAGCATATACAAGCATTAAGAATAGAATGAAACACTCAACAAGTATTAGATTAATTCAATCAAAGAAATTGTTCACATATTCATAGCTAGGCCATATCAAAAATCCCAGAATTAAAAACTACTCTATACCAAATTAAAAAGAAACAAACTTGATACGATGAACATCACTCAAGAGTATTGGAAAATTGGAAAGCTGAACATCTTGAAGGGGCTGCTATTCTTGACTTCTTTCTTTCCGATTTGCTTGCCTCCTCTCCTAGATGCTGCCTCCTCTCTTTTGTAATGTGTTTAAGGTTTTATCCTCTCCAAAAAAATTCCCTTTAGTTGTTGCCTTACAAGATATATATATGCTGAGTTTTTCCTCTAAAGGAAAACGCGAATTCTGCTCCTTCATAATAGGACCAATGTCGGGGTAGTAAACTTGTGAATTAAGACTTCTCTATTTCTATTAAAGGTGTATAAAATCCAATTGTCTTTCTAGTGGACTTTATCTCGCAATTATTGGGCGTCTTTAACTCTGGATATGGTCAAAACTCGAGACAGTGTTTGGGTCGCATGAATTCCTGGTCTGATTTGGACTCTGCATTTTGACTCGATTTTTAGACTTAAAAAAAAACTAGGTTCTTCTCATTGCATAATAGTTGTAGGTCTGTGTATCCTCTTTTCAAAAAGGTAAAGAACACATGAAACGGAGTTGTATAACTCCCGTTATACCTCAAAAACCAATCAGTGCTTAGGCTTGTCTATGCAGACCAACCAGTGTTTGAATTCTAAGCTCATCCCATTGTTTGCTTGTTCATATAATCTCAATTTCTGCATATTCCAGTAGTTAAATACCTGAAAATACATTGAATACTCAAGAAGTTAAAATATGTATGCAATATATTCCCTTATCAAGTACCCCCAAACTTGAATGTTTGCTTGTCCTCAAGCAAAAGGAAACCATTATGGAGAGTAAAGATTTTATCTAGGTTCAACTTTCAACACCCAAGGATCCATTATGCAAACATTGACACCTTAACTTTTATAGGCAATATCAAATAAAAGAAAATTAAGTATACCTACTTCCTCTAGTTCAAATCTCTGTACATACTTCAAAACTCAGTCATATGTATCATGTAACCAACATAATTTAATCATGCAGTATTTTTCCTGCAATTACTCCTTACTACTACAACAAGGTAGCAAACTAGAGCGATAAATTCTTCTTCTTCTTCTTTTCTTCTTTTTTGTTTTACTTTCAAGTTTTCTTCATGTTGTAACTTGTTTTTGACGCGAATACAAATATTTGTGATGGGGCAAGACGGATGACATCCTTCTTACCAGTTGATTGCTCATTCACATAATGCTTCAAACGCTACCCATTTACTGTGAATGTTCCCTTCTCATCATGAGTGACTTCCACTGCTCCATAAGGAAACACCTTAACAACTGTGAATGGCCCTGACCATTGGGATTTAAGCTTGCTAACAAACAAGTGAAATCATGAGTTGAAGAGCAACACTTGTTGACCAGGGAAATATTCCTTATGTGCGATATGGTTGTCATGCCATGCCTTAGTCTTTTCTTTGTATATTTTAGCATTTTCATAAGAATCATTGTGGAATTCATCCATGTCATTGATTTGCAAAAATTCGTTTCTCACCTATAGTTTGCAGATCCATGTTCACCTGCCTCATTGCCCAATATGCCTTATACTCTAATTCAACAGGGAGATGGTATACTTTCCCAAAGACTAAGCGATATGGAGAGTTCCAAATGGTGTTTTCAATGTTGTCCTATAAGCCCACAATGCATCATCTAGCTTTCTTGCCCAGTCCTTCCGGGAGTTACTAACTATTTTCTCTAGAATTCGCTTCACCTCCCTATTTGATACCTCTGTTTGGCCATTTTTTTTAGGATGATAAGCCAATGCTCTTCTGTTCTGACTCCATATGTAAACAAAAGTGCTTGAAACTGCTTGTTGCAAAAATGAGTTCCTTTATCACTGATGATGGCTCTACGAGTACTAAATCTAGTAAAGATGCTCTTCCATAGAAAATTAAGTACAACCTTACCATCACTTGTAGGTGTTGCAATTTCTTCTATCCACTTTGATATATAATCCACTGCTAAGAGAATGTATTTGTTGTTGTTGGATGATGGAAAAGGTCCCATGAAATCGATGCCTCACACATCAAATAATTCAACTTCTAGGATATTCTGCAGTGGCATTTCATTTTGTCGAGATATATTCCTTGTATGTTGACATCTTTCACAAGCAGTAACAAAAGCATGAGAATCTTTAAACATGGTGGGCCAATAAAAACCAGACTGTAAAACTTTGGATGCAATGCATTGCGCTCCAAAGTGCCCCCCATATTCAAGTGTGTGGCAGTACTTCAATATGTTTGTCATTTCCTTTTCTTGAATGCACCTCCTAATGACTTGATCTCCACAATGCCAATAGAGTATCGGCTCCTCCTAGAAATAGTGTTTGACTGCGGCAAGAAATTTCTTCTTTTGTTGGTAAGAAAAATTTGGCAGGATGATTGTACCTAAAAGAAAGTTAACATAATCTGCATACCAAGGAATGAAAATGTCAGTGGAAATTGCTAAAATTCTTTCATCAGGAAAGCTTTCATTTATAATAGTGAATTTAGGCTCCAGTTGTTGTGTCAGTTCCAGCCTTGAAAGATGATCTGCCACCACATTCTCAGTCCCTTTTTTATCTTTAATTTCCACATCAAATTCTTGGAGTAACAGGATCCAACAGATGATTCTAGGCTTGGCATCTTTGTTGGACACTAGGTGTCTAATTGCAGCATGATCAGTATACACCAACACCTTGTGTCCCATCAAATAAGGCTGAAACTTATCAAAGGTATAGACCACAACAATCATCTTTTTCTTGGTTATGGCATCATTGAGTGTTCTGCTGGCATAGTATATGGTGTGAAACACATTGTTTTTTCGATGCCCCAGTACTGCCCCAATTGCATAATCACTTGCATCACACATCAACTCAAATGGTTTCTCCCAATCCGATTCAATTACAATAGGAGTTGTCACCAACTTCTTTTTCAATAACAGAAAGGTTGTCTAATCTTCATAAAATTGAAACTTCATGTCTTTTAGCAGCAAATTGCATAGCGGTTTGGATATTTTAGAGAAGTCTTTGATGAACCTCCTATAAAATCCTGCATGGCCAGGGAAACTCCTAACCCCCTTTATTGTAGTTGGTGGCAAAAGCTTGTCTATTGCCTTAATTTTAGCTGTGTCTACCTGATGCGATCATATTATTTCATAGTTTCATCCATATTTACCTAGTGTTTTGCATATGTTTTGTGTATAAAATGCCTTGATATTCTTTTTTTTATGTTTTGAAGGCATTTTTGGATGAAAGATGTAAAAGGAGGTAATTAGAGCTGATTGATAGATTTGACCTTCAGTCGGTGTTTTGTGCAGAGCGGAAGCTCTAGAGATTGAAATAATGTGATTCCAATGGCATTCAAAAGCTAACATCCATAAATTTATGCAAAGCTAAGGAAAAAGAAATAAAATAAGGAAGAACATGGAAATCACAACCTTCAAAGTCAAATCTTGCAATTTGCCGATGTCGACCTTTGTCCATTCCAACTTCAATATCTCGAGCTATAGAAATCTGATTGATGCAAACCCTATTTGTTTAGATTCAGGACTCAAATACCTATAAACGCTACAAATTGAAGCTCAAAAAGATGTGTTATGAATGAGATATGAATTTTACAAGGGACAACTAAATTCTGCCAACTTAAGAATGACTATTTTGTAAAATATATACTAGGGTTTCTAAGCATATATAAAGGAAGAGAGGAGCAAGGGACTTCGACCAGCAGCAAAGAAAACACAAATCTTCCTCATCCAAACCCTAAATCATGTTTTCTTCCATCTTTTTATTTAGTTGTTCAATAAACATGCAAGGCTAGACTCTTTTGCTTGGTTGCAAGGACACGGAAACCTTCAGATTTCAAGAACTGTGAGATCTATATTTACCTCAATTTTTCAATTTATATGTTCTCCTATGCTTATTTTCCTATGATTGTTTATTTAATTGTTAAGAGAGGACTCAAAGTTATTATTGTAGACAATCGATTGCTAAGTTTGATATCAAAACTGGAGTTGTGGTATATGAACTTATGAAGCAACTAAGTTAATAATTGTAGTGGATTTATGTTATTAATCTTAAGGAGAATATTCAATCAAACTAAACATATATCACGGACAATTATGTTTCTTAATTGATCAATTTATCTGGATTTTAATGCTTCCATTGAATCAAATTACTAGTGTGGACACTGTGGTTGTTTGATGGTTAGAGTAAGTTATACGGCGGATCTGTTAACGAACCAATTTTAAGAAGAGTTAAATATTCATAACATAAATTGATGTGCCGTTTCCATGATCAATTCTAATTTCTATAGGTGGATGTTGACTTGCGACCAAGGTTTATTGTATTGATAAATTTCATTTTTATATAATTTTTGCTTAGTTTGCTTTAGCCTAGCCTAGACAACTTCCAACTCCCCCAATTGCATAACATATAGCACAAAAATCTGAATTAAATCGTCCTCATGGGATCGACCCCTTGCTTGCTCTATACTATCTTGTTTGATTTGTTTTAAGCTAGGGTAATTAATTTGTGCGACCGCTACATCGCAACACTACCTCTTCATTTTTTTGAAATCTGGTGCCCCAACACAATACCTTTCTTTACCATGAAGGGACATTTTTCCCAATTCAATATCAAGTTTGTTTGTTTCACAACGCTCTAAAACCAACACTAACTTTACAAGGCAGTCATCAAAAGAAGTCCCAAATACAGAAAAGTCATCCATGAAGATCTCAATGATTTGCTCCACCATATCTAAAAAGATAGCCAGCATGCACCTCTGAAAGGTAGCTGGTGCATTACACAACCCAAAAGGCATTATTTTGAAAGGAAAAGTACCATAAGGGCAAGTGAAAGTGGTCTTCTCTTGGTCTTCAGGTGCGATGTCTATTTGGTTGTATCCTGAATAACCATCGAGGAAACAATAGTATTCATGTTCGGCTAACCTGTCCAACATTTGATTAATGAATGGTTGGGGGAAGTGATCTTTGCAAGTTGCCTTGTTTAGCTTTCATTAATCCATGCAAATCCTCCATCCAGTTGTCGTTCTAGTAGGTATCATTCTGTTATCTGCATCCCTCCTTTCTTTGGCAAAACTTGAAATGGGGTCACCCATGAGCTGTCAGAGATTGGATAAATAACACCAGCATTGTCGGGTTAAGCCTTCTATGATGTTCTACTGTTGGCTTGACTTCATCCTCTAACAGAATCTTGTGCATGCAAATGGAGGGACTGATGCCTTTGATATTTGTCAATACCCACCCAAGAGCTGCCTTATATTCTCTTAACACCCTCATCAATTTTTCTTCTTCTGCACTATAGAGATTTGAAGAGATGATGATTGGATAAGTGGAGGCTTTTCTATGGTATGCATACCGTAGGTGCTCTGGTAGAGGTTGCAATTCCAAAACCAGTGCTTTTTCATTGGTTGATTTCGGCTTTGGAGGCGCTTGTCCCAAATCTTTAAAATACTTCCTTCGGTTAGGTGCAAAAGAGTCCATCCAACATGTATATTCCGCTATATCTGCATCCTCCTCCAGTACATTATTTACTAGACATGCTTCCAATGGATCAGTTGGACACTTGACTTTGTCAATAATTAAGGAGTCCACCACTTGAATGTTGAAGCAGCTCTCCCCTATATCTGCCTGTTTGATGGCTTTGAAAACAATGAAAATTACCTCCTCTTCATTCACCTTTAACCGCAACTCCTCTTTCTTCACATCAATCAATGCACCTCCAGTGGGCAAGAATGGTCGGCCAAGCAAGATAAGGATCTCACTATCCTCCTCCATATCCAGTATGATGAAGTCTGCTGGAAAGATGAACTTGCCCACTTTCACCAGTACATCTTGGATGCTTCAGTGACCGGTCAGCTAGTTGCAGGGTTATTGTAGTTGGCTTTGCTTCACCTAAACCAAGCTTCTTAAAAATAGATAAAGGCATGAGATTAATACTTGCAACTAAATCACATAAAGCTTTTTCAAATATAGAGTTTCCAATGGAACATGGTATAGTAAAACTCCCTGGATCTTTAAGATTAGAAGGCAATTTCTTCTACAAAATGGAACTGCATTCTTCAGTGAGAGCAACAGTCTTATATTCCTTTAGGTTTCGGGAGCTTGAGACTATCTCTTGCACTTTCTGTGTTGAAACTGAAGTTGTTGTAATTTCTAATCGTCAACGTTGCTGCTCCTTATGAATGCTTTGTATGATGGGTTGGCAGTGAGCTTGGATTTTGGTTCTTCATTTCAGATTGTGGTGACGTGACCTTTTATTTTTCCACATGTGATTCTGAAGCGAGCTAGAAGTTTTAAAATTATGCGGTTTGATGTTATTCTTTTTTGTGTTGAAAACAAAGTTGTTGGTGTTGAGATTTCTAATCGTCCATGGCTGCTGCTCCGTAAGAATTGTTTTGTATGATGGTCTTGATGCAATATGATAGGTTGGCAGTGAGCTTGAGACTGTCTCTTGCATTGTCTATGTTTAAAATGAAGCCGTCGATGTTGAGATATCTAATCATCCATGTATTTTTTTTTTAAATTCTTGGTTGTTGCCTGGGCTGTATTTTATTTTAACATTTTATTTATTTAATTTCACTTTGTGCTGATGTTTCTGAACTGATGTTTCTAAGAATGTTTCACCAGATGTTTTGTAATTTTATTTAACAATTTAATTCTTAAATCTAATAAATGTGATGAGTGTCTGCTCCTTTTCGTGTATTTTCCAAGATCCTTCATGTTTGTTGAAGGATATATGTGATTGAAGGTCAAACCAAGGAGTGGTTGGTATATTACCCACCTATTCCCTTACATGCTTATTATATTTTAAGTCTTATGTTCTAGTTTCAGGCCGAAACACAATGCTGACTGTTTCTCATGTGCTCAATCTTGGCTATTTCTCATCTGCTCATGCTTTCTTCATACATATATTGCATTTTCCCGTAAACTAGTATATTGGGTTCTTTTAATTAAATAAATGCAGGGTAAGAGAGTGCTCTTATAGCTTTTAATTGTTTTTTGTTATTTATATTTTCTACTGCAGTTTGTACTTTGACTATGTTTTGATTGTTTTTTTTCTTCAAGGATTAAGTTATTTGTTTACAGGGGCAATCAAATGATGATGGTCTCCACAACGATATGAGCACTATCATTATTATTAGATAGAGGTATGTTTGCATATTTTTTCTAGGTATATAAGCAAAGAATGAACTAACAAAATTTTGGAGATTATTTGTTGAAAAGAGTCTTATAAGCAAAAGTTTGTACTTTGACTATGCTTTGATTGTTTTTTTCTTCAAGGATTAAGTTATTTGTTTACAGGGGCAATCAAATGATGACGGTCTCCACAACGATATGAGCACCAAATGTCTCGTTGTCTTCATTTTATATCATTATTATCAAATAGAGGTATGTTTGCATATTTTTTCTAGGATATCATGTCAAGTACTATATAAGCAAAGAATGAACTAACAAAATCGTGGAGATTATTTGTTGAAAAGAATCTTATAAGCAAATATGATTGTGCTTTCTCATTTTGTGGAAAACTTATTGTTTCAACTTCTTACATCAAGTCTAAGCTTTTCTATCCATCGGTGCTTTTTTTTTTATAGGTTATGCCTCTTGTTTTATTCAATTATGAATTGATATTGATGTGGTTTTATTATGGTTTCATAAATACTTGCATGTAGTAAGAATGTCAGATTGATTCAGACTTTCATTTTTTACAAGGAACTAAGTATTTGTGTTAGATATATATATTTTTTACTTGATCTATAGTGGATGTTTATTTATGCATCCAATGAATGACCTTCCTGACAAGATTTTCCTTGTACCTCTTAATTTCACAGAGAAATACATTTGGTTTGTAATTAATATATTCCCTACTTCTATTTTTTTCCTTTTGTTCCTTGTGTTGCATAATAATGAGTGTTTAGTATAATATCCTAATTTTTCGTACATGTGAAGTTACAAAAATTTGCATTGCTCTAAATTTTTCCTTAACCATGTTTTTTTTCTTGTCATAGAAATCCTCTACTTATAAAAACATGTTTGGGTTCTAATTGCATATTCTTTAGGATCCAATCAAACATTCCAGGGATGGTCTAAAATTGGACAAGGAATTTCAGTTGTTAGAGCTAGGGTCTGAGTTCTAATTTCTTCACAACTATTGCATTTTTCTATAAATCAATCTCTTAGGTGCTTTTAATTCAATAAGTCATGCGTAAGAGAGTGAGCTACTAGCTTTTGATTCTCATTATTGTTATTCGTAGTGTCTACAAGAGTTTGTACTTCCACTGTGCTTCGCATGTGTGTTTCTTTTCTTCTTGAAGGATCATGTTATGTGTTTCTATGGGCAATCAAGTGATAACGACAGTCTCCATAACTATCTCAACACCGAACATCTCGTCCTTTTCATTTTATGTGATTATTCTTGGATATATATATATATATATATATATATATATATATATATGTACATATTTTCAAGGAGATCATGTCAAGGGTTAAGTATGAACTAATTGAAGCAGGATGATTATTTCTTAAATACAGTTTTCTAAGGCTTCCTATGAAAATCTCTTTTTGTATATTTTACTTGACTTGTTATTCGTCCTCTCCATGTAAAATTAACTTTCAGCTCTTTTTTTCTACAATTTTTTGCTTTTGCTTATTACAAATGTTTTTTAAGATGAGGATTTTCTTGACAACTTACAACATATTGTCTCTTTAAGTTTTATAAGTTTAATTTTGATGAAAATTTCTTGTTTCAACTTCTTACATCAAGTCTGAGATTTTCTTTGCATCTATGCTCTCTTTTTAGTTTATGTTTGGTTTTTTTGTTGAACTTATGAACTCATATTGATCTGGTTTTATTGTGGTGTCATAAATAATTGCATTGAGCAAGACTGTAAGTTTCATAAGGATGTTTTCTTTGATCACAGATGAAAGTTTCTTGCACATAGTGTTTGATTTTGTTTAGGAAGTCCTTGAAGTGTTCTAAATTTGATAGTTACAAAATATGTTAGTTACAAAATACAAGTGAGTTCTCATTGCTCATATTTTTTTCTAGCAAATTTGCATGGCAAGCTGCTTTGCAGGTAGGACAAAGCTCAAATGAATTTGTAAGTGAAGCATTTATTTTTTTCTTCTCGTCTTTGTAATGTTATAAATATGCATATTTATCCTACGATGGTACCATGTTGGCATTCCCATTCAAGAGTTTTCTTAAATCAAATTTGTTATTCTTGAACTTCCTTGAAACCTTGATTTTGGATAGGTGACTCGAGAGTCCTTGGTGCTTGATGATGCTTTAAATGAGCTTTCTTTTCAAGCTTATATATTTTATCATGCTTCCTTGTTGATTGCAGCTCACTGATCAGCTTCTTATTGGGATATCATTAGGAGCTTGAGTTTTATGATAATTACATTTTTATATAATCATGTATTTGGATGCATCCAATAATAAATTTATATATTTATTACACTTAAAAAAAAGTATAATAATAAGAATAATATGGATTATGACAATAGAAAGAGAATACTCTTATTTCATATAACTTTGTAATTACATATCACTTATTCATCCTCTTAACAATGCACTTATTTATAAGCACATGTATATAAATGCTGCTAGTATCAAAAGTCATAATAAATGTAGATTAAGATGAACTTCGATAGATTCAAATGAACTTAAAATAATGATAAACAAATATAAAAAAGATAGTGATGTATGTAGGTATCTAGACATCCACATATACAATGTATAATTTTATAACACTTCTCAATGGATGTCTATTGTAGTCTTACACATTGAAAACCGACTCGTTAAAAACCTTACCAGAAAAAACTTAATGGTAAAAAACCTTAGTTAATGAAAAAATGTATTAACTCTCCCTTATCAATGTATCTCTTCAAATCCTTAAATTGATGCATTCTAATATTAAGTCGCAATCCTTTAAATGTTATAGTTGGTAATGTTTATAGAAAAAATTTGCTCGATTATATTTTGATTGAATCTATTGGACATCAATGTTACCACACTTATCAAGTTCATGTGTGAAAAAGAATTTTGGTGATGTGTTTTGCTCTATCTCCCTTGATGTATCATTTTTTAATTGAGTTATACATGTAACATTGTCTTCATACAAAATGATTGGAGTTTCTCAGTTGGAGGATAAACCACATGTTTTACGAATATATGGAGTCAAGAATCTCAACCACATGTATTCTCAGCTTGTTTCATTAATTGCAAGTATTTCAACAAGATTAGATGAAGTGACAACTAATGTTTGCTTTATAGATTTTCATGATATAGAAATATTACCACACTTAAAGAGATAACTTGTTTGAGATCAACTTTTATGTGGATCAGATAAATATATTGCATCAGCATAGCCAACTAATTTATAATTAATATTATTTGAATAAAATAAGTTCAATTCATATGTCATCGCAGGTAAAAAAAAAACTTAATTTCATTCCAATGTCTCCGAGTAGAAGAACTATATCTTGTTAAAAAATTCATAGATAATACTATATCAGGTCATGTATTACTAGCAAAATACATTAGCGCACCAATTGCACTAAATTATGATACTTCAAGACCAAGTAATTCTTTGTTGTTCTCATTAGGTCTAAAAAGGTTATTTTTCACATCAAGTGATTGAACAACCTCCATGGATGTGTTTTATCCATATAAGATCTTTTAAGGATCTTTTCTATGTAAGTTGACTCGTAAAAAAAAAATTCATTTGCTAAATGTTCGATTTGCGGCGAAGATAAAAATTTATTTTTCTCAAATCTTTCATATCAATTTTTTTTCTTTAAATAATTTATTGTCCCTGGTATCTCTTCATGACTTCCAATTATATTTAAATCATTAACATACAAAATAATGATAGCGAAATTGAATTCTGACCTCTTTATAAAAACACATGTGCATATAGGGTCATTGCTATACCTTTCTTTCAATAAATACTCATCAAGAGTTTTATATCACATGTGTCTTGATTACTTTAACCCATAAATGAATATTTGTAACTTATTTAAGAGAAACCTTCTAAGAATTTTAATTATATGCTCTACACAATTTTAACCCTTCAAGGATTTCATATAAATATCATTATCAATAGGCTATAACAACATCCATCAACATCCATAGGAGATAGATCTAGTTTTTCACAAGTTGTCAGGTTAATAAGATAATAAAATGTAATTGCATATACTATATAAAAATATATTTCAAGTGATATTGTATAAAAAAAATATTGTCGACAACTATCTTATTTTGGTTCCATCTTTTCTTCATAAAGAACTTATTGATATTTTTTTATTTTTACTATTTTCAAGTGACAACTATCTTATTTTGGTTCCATCTTTTCTTCATAAAGAACGTATTGATATTTTTTTTTATTTTACTATTTTCAAGTACCTCGACTTTCTCTAGGGTTTAATGATCAATTATGTCTACATCTTTTCAAATATTTTCTTTCTTAATTATTTCAACTTGATTATTTGCTTCTTTTCTTTTTTGATGATTTTTAGCTTTTGAACCGATTGGTTTACCATGCTTCTAGCATGCCTTATACTCATTTGCTATAATTTTAGTGGATTGTCTTAATGGGACTTTGGTCCTAGTTTGAGCATTTACAATTGATATATGAGGTGTAATTACTTCTTTTGAGTTAGTGAATGGATTTCGTAATTGATTTGTCATTATGTCTTGCAAACAAAGTATATTTTAAACTTTTTGTTTATATTTTTTTATACGAGGATCAAAATTCAATATTGACAATGCATTCCATGTAATATTTTTATCCAACTGTTTAATTTCTACTCCTAATGTTGAGAACATAGTCTCATCAAAATGACAGTCGACAAAGCATGTTGTAAATGAATCACTTGTTTAGGTTCAATGTATTTAATTATTGATGGGACTCAAACCCAATATATATTCTCAACCTCATTTAAGGATTCATCTTTGTACGCTATGGTGGATAAATTGGAATATGTACCGCATCACCAAATATTTTTAGATGAGAAATATTTGGCTCATTACCAAAAAACAATTGTAAAAGAGAGAATTTGTGTGATATGGTGTTGGCCTAATGTGTATGTGTTGTTGCTTGTATAATAGTGTTCCCCTAAATAGAGACAGGAAGTTTTGTTCTCATGAGTAATGGTCTTGGAATGAACTTGAAGTGTTTGATAAATGATTCAGGAAGACCATTCTAAGTATGAAAATATGCAATAAGATGTTTAATGTTTATCCCAAGTGACAGGCAATAATCATTAAATGTTTGAGATGTAACACCAGTACTGTAAAGATGAATAATTTGATTATGTGGTTGGGAAATTATGCTCGTAATCTAATAATTTGAACAAGTAATTGTTAAGGAACCATCTCACCTAAAAGCTCAAGCTTATAGGTGAGGCTCCAGAATATGATTTATATTATTCTCTAACACACACCCTCAAGTGAAAACCCTTTGGGCTTGAAACTTGCACACAGACCTATACTATCTTGTGTTTGATTTTTATCAAATAGAATAAAGGTGGTGAGATTCGAACTCATGACCGCTGGGTCAATAAGGTTCTGATACCAAGTTAGGAAACCATATCACCTAAAAGCTTAAGCTTTTAGGTGAGCCCCTAGAATATAATTTATATTATTCTCTAACAGTAATCTTGTAAATGTTAGGTTATGAGTTGATAATAAACACACATGTGGCCATCTTGTTGATACATCTACTAAAACTATAAAATATTTAAATAGTTCATATAGAGGGTGAATGGGCCACAATATCACATTGAATGTGTTCGAGATACTTGGGAATTCAACAATTTTCCTTGAGAACAAGCAGTAACCATGGTTATCAAAATCGCTAGTTGACTCCCAAAATCATACAATTTTGTGAGTCAACTCATCAAATCGTGTCAACTCGGAGAAAAAAATCGTTTCTGGTCAAACTCGGTCAAACTCGTATGGAATCGTAAAATCGGACCAGATCGATCTGATTTTACGATCCTGCTCATTCTGCCATTACTTCAAAAGCTAATTCAAAATTTTGATTTTTGATATATAAGGGCAACAACAAACAACAATAAAAACCATAAAATTACAGTTCAAAAATACACAAATAATCACAATCACCATCAACAAAGCCACAATTCAAAAATACACAAATATCAAAAATCTCCTGGCAGCCAAAAACAACAACATTTGAACTTGTTCCTTCTCTTGCCACCATTGATGGTTTGGGAATGGAGTCGAGGTTGCTGGTAGTGGTGGTGGTGGAGAAAAAGGGAAAAAAGGAGGACAAGGCAAAGGGAGATAGAGGGAGGCAACGAAGAAGTGGAGAAGAGGATGAGGAGATGAGGAGGAAGAGAGTAGCGACACAAGGAGAGGGAGGGAAGGAGGGAGGTGGGTGGGCGGGCGGGCGGGGGCACAAGCAAGGGAGGGAGGTGGGTGGGCGGCGGCACAACACAAGCAAGAGAGGGAAGGGAATTAGGGTTTACTTTTTTTTTTTGGGGTGGGGGTTTCTAATAATAATAATAAAGTAGGTTTCTAGGGGGGTTGATATTAATATTAATAATAATAATAAAAAAAGTAGGTTTCTACGGGGGGGTTATAATAATAATAATAATAATAATAATAATAATAATAATAATAATAATAATCTGGGGGTTTATAATAATAATAATAATAATAATAATTAGCATAAAAAATAGTTAGCATAAAAAATAATTTTAAAAAAATCCTATTAATTTAAGACAATAAATAACATTAATTAATTTCAAATACAACAACCATAAAAAAAATATGCAATTACTTGAAAAACATAAAATAAGTAGTTTAAATTTCAAATCTCAAATATTATGGGTCTTTTAATTATATTGAAATTCATTTTTTAAATTTAAATATAATTAAAAATAATAATTTTATTGTTGGAGGGTTTTTCAAAGCAATTATTTAATTATATAACTTACTCCTATTAATTATATAATTAATTGTATAATTAAACTATATATAAAATAATTTAATTTTATTTAAAATAAGATAAAAAAATGGTGCTCCAAAATAGCTTTTATCATTGGAGAACACATCAATAAAAAAGTCATATATACACTATTTAAAATTTTTTGATGTTTTTAAATCATTTTCATGTCCTGATATCAAAACAATTTGTTGGAGTTGAAGCTAGTACTAGCAATATCGGTGTTGGTACCAGTATTAGCACTGATAGTCCTTTCAATAATAATGTTTTTGATGAATGTATTAAAAATAACGAGGAAAATAACGGTCATGAGACTGATTTTAATATATATATTACATCAACAAAATATTTATTTTTAGTATGTTAATTTTTACCTAATGAAATTCTATGGACATAATTGTTTTGTAATGTATTTTTCAATTATTTTGAATCATGCATGAACCTTAACTAATGAAGTTTTATGGCCATAATTATGTTATATTATATTCGGAAATATTTTACTTACGATTTTACGATTTTTCTACCTACACGATTTTAGCTGTGATTTTACGATTTTTGTACGGAAAAATTCAGGTACGATTTTACGATCCGATCTTACGATCCGAGTTTTCGAAACCCCTTCCGTGTCATGTCAAAATCGCAATTTTGACTACTATGGCAGTAACATTTTGACAGTTTGTACTTTGACTATGCTTTGATTGTTTTTCTTCTTCAAGGATTAAGTTATTTGTTTACAGGGGTAATCAAATGATGTCGGTCTCCACAACGATATGAGCACCAAATGTCTCGTTGTCTTCTTTTATATCATTATTATCAAATAGAGGTATGTTTGCATATTTTTTCTAGGAGATCATGTCAAGTACTATATGAAAAAGTGGGGCAATAGTAACCAAAAAAAAAGAGGAATACAAAGACAAACTTAAGAGTGTTATATATATAATTTTTTAAAACATTTCATTATATAAAAGTAAAGGGTCCACGAGTTAAGTATCAAATCAGCTTGTCAACCGGAGTTTTGATCGGAACAGGTGATTTTTTTCTCTTCAATGTGGAATGATCTATGCCCTCAATTGATCGAGTCTAAAGTTAATCTATCAGTACAATCAGTCTTAAAAACATGAAGAATTTAATAATACGATGATGCATACCGGGTGAGATATTTCTTAAGAGAATCGATAAGGTGATATGTTAAACAATATATTAATTTACAAACCATTGATACAGAGCATAAAATCACGATAATTTTGTGAAACAAAAATTAAAATTAATTAAAAAGTTGAATTATAATCAATTAATTATTAAAACCCAGAAATAAAAATGTTAAAATCAAAACTAGTAGATATTCTTAGAATTAATTGTTTTACCAACAGAAATATTATCGGTAATACAACGTATTTTATGTCAGTAATTATTTTCCTGATATCACATGAATGAAAATATTCAATTAATTAGTCTTGATTATAATTTTTTCCATCAATAATCTCATTAAAATGCAAAAACATCAATCATAAATTTGTCAATAAAAACACTAACTGTAATTCTATTATGTTGATAGTAACATTTGTTAACTACCTATGAAAATACTCGTCAATAAATATCAAGAAAAACGACGACAATAACCCTCTGTTGGTGATTTCATCAATTAAAATCGACGAAAATTTTCTGACTTGGAGATATTTTTACGAGAGGACACAACCTGTCAGTGACTCGGTGCATTTTCAGTGACTTAGTAACTTTACACTGTGAATTAGATTTGGTTAATTAATGTATTGGCTAAAATGTTTTGTTCAAATGGTGTTGGAACTTGAGCTCTGGGCCCAGATGGCACATTGATATTGGTGTGAAAGAGACCTGGAATCTCCTTCAATGATTACGAAACCTGCATTGCTCTCTTGGCAAAAAAAAAAGCAAGCAGTGTTTTTTTTTTTTAAAAAAGTTTATCAAACAACAAAGGGGGTGCATAGAACCAAACCAAGGGATAGAAATCCAAAACTCATACTGAAGTGGATTTGATGGAGGAAAAACCAAGAGTGGAAGAGAAGTATAATGAAAATCTTATAAAAACAATAATGTTAAGGAGCAGTATAATGAAAGCAATATGTCGAGTTCAGGTAAAGAAGGCACGCCCGGAAGCAATATGGGGAACAATAAAAACATAAGCAATAATGTTGAGTAAGGAGCAGCATATTGAAATCAGACTAATGAGTAGAGTCTATAGAAACTTAAAAAAATTGAAGAAATTTTGAGAACAATTTATTTCACCAAAAAAAGTCACAACAGTTTATATAAATAAAACAGCTACATTATACTCTCATGCTTTCAATCTTCAAGCAAGTATTTGTTTTTTCCTGCGTTGAAAGCAAATCTCCGCTAACAAGAAAAAGTGCAAGCAAATGAGTTGATCATAACAGATGGTCAATGGTGTTAAAGGGGATAATCAGCAAGATTACAGTGGAATAAAGAAGTGACTCCCATTAAATGATTCATAAAAAGTGCCCTTCGTTTTTTTTATGATGCAAACACCTCCCTTGTAAACAAAACAACATCGGTATAGCTAATTCAATTAAGATCAACTAATATAATTTATTTAACTTGTTACAGTACCACTACAACAAAAAGGGCCTGTTTGCAACGGAATATTGTTTAGCAACGGATTTTCCGTCGCTAAACATATTCTGGAAATAAAAATAAAAAACATGGGTTGCAACGGATTTGCCGTTGCAATTTTAAATTTCAACAAAAAATCTGTTGCAATTTAAAATCATTTGCAATGGATTGTCTGTTGCAATTTAAATATGCAGCGCGCGCCCCATTTTAACTTTCTCGCAATGCACTGTTTTAACTTTGAAATTAATTATCCATTCTTCTTTTCCTCGTTCGTCTGCCTCATTTATGATCATTTACTCATTAGATCAAAGAAATCAAAACAAACACAACTGATCTCCATCTCTTATTCCCGATCTCCACCTCGCTGGTGTCGATCTTCAGTTCCCCAGCAGACCCATCACCACCACAACGAAGATCTGCTTCAGGTACGATCAAAATTTCTATTTTTTTAATTTTCCTTAGTTTCTAAATTTGTTTAGGGTTTAGGGAGTTTCTGGACAGTATTGTCATGGGTTTGGCTCGGCACCATCTATACTCATGGGTTGTGGCTAATTAAGTGATTTTATCAAGAAATTTCAGTCTTAATTTGAACTTGAGTGGAGTTGGTAGTTTTTGGATTTTGTTGATATGGTTAAATCAGAGGATGTTTTGTGGAGGAGAGGGTTTCGGTTGCATGTGAGTTGTGGGTTGTGGTTTCTTTTTTTTGTGGAGGAGCGTGTTCGAGAAATTTGTATCAATGTCCGGCCAAAAGCCAAACAGACAAGAAGCTTGATCCATGCCTTCTTAATTAAAATAAAAACTATCAATGTTGTTTAAATCCTAATTTTATAAATTAATCATGATTTTTAGACATGATACAAGGAATGCATGCGTTCTTCACATATGAAAAATCCATGCTTGTTGATCAGGCAAAATCAACTAGCATGTTTTCACCGCCAACACTTTTGACTTTGATTTTACCAGCTTATGTAGAACTCCATTTCATGCATTCTCTCTTTATATGGACGGGTGTTTAGGTGTAAGTTTCAAAAATATTTTGGAATTTTATTTTTATTTTTATTTTTTATTATTTTAATGTGTTGATGTTAAAAACACTTTGAAAACTAAACATTACCACACTTCTAAATAAATTCTAAAATAATGAAATAAGACACATAACTTCTTAATAAGTTTTTGATTTTGTAATGTGTTTTTTTTTTTAAAAAAAAATTGGCACCCATGCAAGGTGTTATACTAAGATTATGGTTTAATTAAGTTTCATATTACCTTGCCAATAACCATTTCAATTTAATAGCTTAAGATATTAGCTGATGATTCAAAAATACTTCCAAATAGACCTTAAGCAACTCTTGTCAAATTGATTGTGAATCTGGGCCTAAAGGATGCAATCGAATATATATAAATTTTAATATTGTTGCTGGTTGATATTCAATTTATATTGAATGTACTAACAATATCTCTCTACTCAGGGTTTTTGAAAGGAGTATTAAGCATTGATCAATATCTTTTGACTGCAAAATCTATTAAATTCGCTTGAAAGGTTAGTGTAATTTGTTTCTTGTTTGTTTTTAGTATTAGTATCAATTAAATGCATATTGTTGTGTATGGTGCTGCTATATGTGTTGCTGCTCTGTGATTTGCTACTGTGTGTTTAATGTTTTTTTAAGTATTTGTGTTGTTGAATTTTGTTTTCTTTGTCTTTGCCATTAATAATCTGTAAACTAGAGATAGCGATTGAACTCAAGGGAGACATAGTGATGCGAACCCTAGTGGAATTTAATGGCATTCATGACCCCAAGATCAATCTAACCCAAGTTTGTTGAGAATTGAATGAGCTTATCACAATGGAAGACTTGCTCCAAGGCAACAAGACTACAAACCAACACGATCACAACGCCTACACCTAGAGACGAGCAAAGGAAGTATAAATTCACTACAAAGAATGGTCAATTCTTTGAAGAGTTGAAAGTTCAATCAAGAACCAAGATGAAGCAACCATAGTCGGCACAATATTGGAAAATATTGTTCAAAAAGTTGCCCTAATATTATTCCTAAAGAGTATTTATACTCCAAGCCAAAACCCTAGTTTCCCTAATGGGCCTCACATAAACCCATTTTAAATAACAATTAACCCAAGATAAAACTAGCCCAAAATAATCAAAATAAACAAATCTAAAACCCAAACAAATTGTCTCCTCTTAAAATAATTAAAGTTTGATTGCCCAACTAATTAAATAAGACAAGTTCGTTGTTTTCGCATTCTGTTTGGCAGCAACAAGGCCCAACTTAAAATGAATGGTTCTCTCTTGACTTAATGAATTAGAAGGCGTGTCATATACCGTTGGGAAGGTATTGAAGTATAGTTTCCATCCCAACTAGAATAACATCAAAATTCGATCTATAGCTCCAGCTATGACTGAAAGAGTAACGAAAGGTCAAACTGTTTGAATCTAGTCTTCTTCTACCAATCCTTGTGTAATGGTCTTGGATCCACCAATAAGCCCCTCTTGAACATGAATCAGATTGATCAAGACTTGCTCTTTATTATTACAAATCCTCTTGAAGTCCACCTATTGCGATGTCGTGGTAGCACAAATTAATTACCCTAGCTTAAAACAAATCAAATAAGATAGTATAGAGCAAGCAAGGGGTCAATCCCACGAGGATGATTTAGTTCAGATTTTCGTGCTATATGTTATGCAATTGGGGGGGTTAGAAGTTGTCTAGGCTAGGCTAAAGCAAACTAAGCGAAAATTATATAAAACTGAAATTTATCAATACAGCAAACCTTGGTCGCAAATCAACATCCACCTACAGAAATCAGAACTGATCATGGAAACGACACATCAATTTATATTCTGAATATTTCTCTCTTCTTAAAATTGGTTCATTAACGGATCTACCGTTTAACTTACCCTAACCATCAAACAACCATAGTGTCCGCACTAGTAATTTGATTTAATGGCAGCATTAAAATCTAGATAAATTGATCAATTAAGAAACATAATTGTCCGCAATATATGTTTTGTTTGATTGAATGTTCTCCCTAAGATTAATAACATAGATCCGCTACAATTATTAACTTAGTCGCTTCATAAGTTCATATACCACAACTCCGGTTTTGATATCAAACTTAGCAATCGATTGTCTACAATAATACCTTCTAGTCTGCTCTTAGCAATTAAATAAACAATCATAGGAAAACAATCATAGGAGAACAAACATATTAATCATATAAACTAAAAAATTGAGGTAAAAATAGATCTCACAGTTCTTGAAATCTGAAGGTTTCCGTGTCCTTGCAACCAAGCAAAAGAGTCTAGCCTTGCATGTTTATTGAATAACTAAATAAAAAGATGGAAGAAAACATGATTTAGGGTTTGGAGGAGGAAGATTTGTGTTTTCTTTGGTGCTGGCCGCCACTTCCTTGCTCCTCTCCTCCTTTATATATGCTTAGAAACCCTAGTGTCTATTTTACAAAATAGTCCTTCCTTAAGTTGGCAGAATTTAGTTGTCCCTTGTAAAATTCATATATCCTTTATAGCACATCGTTTGGAGCTGCAATTGGGAGCGTTTATAGGTCTTTGAGTCCTAAATCCACTAAAATTGAGTTTGCATCAATCATACTTTTGTAGATTGAGATATGGAAGTTGGAATGGACAAAGGTCGATATCGGCAGATTGCAAGATTTGAGTTTGAATGCTGCGATTTCCATGATCTTCCTTATTTTATTTCTTTTTCATTAGCTTTCCATAAATTTATGGATGTTAGCTTTTGAATGTCACTAGAATCACTTCATTTTGATCTCTAGGGCTTCCACTCTGGACAAAACACCGACTGAAGGTCAAATATGTCAATTAGCTCCAATTACCTCCTTTTTGCATCTTTTATCCAAAAATGCCTTCAAAACATAAAACAAAGAATATCAATGCATTTTATATGCAAAACATATACAAAACACTAGGTAAATATGGATGCAACTATCAAATAATATGGTCGCATCACCACCTTAGCCCATGTATCTTGAAGAAGTCCATTGAAAGCTTCTTTGAACTTCTTAGCCCTAAGCCTAGTAACTGGACCAACTGGAATCTCCAGTGGATCCTTTATGGTTGGATCACATCACATAGTTGTCCCCTTTGCACCATAATGAATGCAGTATCGAATTGCTAGAGATATTTAAAAAAAGAAGAAAGAAAGGGGTCTTGGGGTAAATCTAATTGAACGTGCCAATTCTAATTAATTTTGAAATGAAAAGGATCTTGCGCATGAATCTATAGTTAAGAAATAAAAAAAATAGAAATTATGTTTTGATTATTGAAATCATATTATTTTTAATTTACATTATGCGTAATACAAAATGAATAAACATTCTAAAATGTTTCTATGTTATAATGTTTACTAGATTAATATGGATGATTGAGAGTGGATGTATCGTCGTATGAGAAGTGGTAAAAATATATTAGTGGGGAAAATTAGATGTCCTTGTGTTAGATGCAAAAATCAAAAGTTTCAGAAAAAAGATGATGTTTGTAAGCATATATTGACTAGAGGGTTTTATCTTATTATAAAAGTTGGACTATACACGGGGAGCCTTATATCACAGATATATTGGTCAGACCTTCATCAGGAGGGATTAGTCTTGTTGTGAATGATAAGGGAGATGGAAATCCATAGAGAAATATGGTTCGAGATGCAATGGGGGATGATGATGCATACTATAATGATAAGGTTTGTCGTATTGTTGTCATAGAGGAACCTTCAAATCTAGAGGCATCTAATTTTTTTAAGTTGTTGCAAGCTGCAGATGAAACTTTGTGGGATGGGTGTACCAAGCAATCAAAACTATCTGCTTGTGTACAATTGCTTAATATGAAGTCAATTTTAAATTCAACTCAGAATGCCTTCAACAAATTTACTGAATTTGCTAAGAGTTGCATTCCTGATGATGCTAATTTGGTTTCAATTTTTTATGATGCCAAGAAATTTATATGGCCACTTGGACTTGGTTATGAGAAATATGACGTGTCTCCTAATTACTACATGTTGTATTATGGGGTAGATGCAATGAAAATAAAGTGTAATTTCTGTGGAAGTTCACGATACAAACCTAGAAACCCTACTAGTAAAGGCTCTTACAAGGCGGAGAAGCAACTCCGATACTTTCCATTGACACCAAAACTTCAGAGGCTATTTATGTCTCCTCATCATGCCAAAGATATGACATGGCATCATTTTCATAATTCAAATGATGGAGTAATGGTGCATCCATCAGATGGATATGCATGGATAGAGTTTAATCGTGTCCATCCAAACTTTGCAGCAGATCCACAAAATGTTCGATTAGGGTTATGCACTGATGGGTTTTGTCCATTTAATATGGTTTCAAATGTATATTCTTGTTGGCTAGTAATTGTGACTGTGTATAATTTGCCGCCTTGGAAGTGTATAACAAGACCATTTATGTTTTAGCAATGATCATTCGTAGGACAAAGAATCTGGGAAAAACGTTTGATATTTTTCTAAGACCTATGATTGATGAATTGAATCAGTGACGCAGAACGGAAGGTGATTAAATGATTTACCAACGTAAATCACATAAACAAGAACTGTTGAGAATCCAAATTTAATTCCTGATCTTCTTGCTGCCAGTTGGCATGTGATTTTTGGACCGTTCCTTCTTCTTCATTTTCTTGTCCAATTCTTCCTCAAATTCTGCAGCAAGCTGTTCTGCATCAATAAGTTATGGTCTGTGGGTGTTGAAACTTATGATGTATACCATAAAGAAAATTTTCAATTAAAAGCAGCTTTGATGTGGACCATTAGTGATTTTCCGGCATATGGTATGTTATCAGGCTAGAGTACGCATGGAAAATTATCTTGTCCTTATTGAATGGAACACAACAAGGCATTTTGATTAAAACATGCTGGGAAAACTTCAATCTTTGACTGTCATTGATGATTCCTACCCATGAATCACCCTTATAGATATCAATCAGATAAGTTTATAAAAGGAGTAATTGAAGAGCTCCATTCTTTTCCACGTCGATCTGGTTTAGAAATGTTATCTAAAGTGTTTAAGTTTACTGAGGGATATGTTAGTGGCTCTTCAAAATGTGATAAAATTCCCGGATTTGGTGTCTATCACAATTGGGTGAAGAAAAGCATTTTTTTGAACCTTCCATATTGGCATACAAATCTAATTCCACAACCTAGATGTCAGGCACATAGCAAAAAATTTCTTTGACAATATCTCCTATACAGTAATGGATTGTCCTAATAAAAGCAAGGATAATGTAAAAGCTAAGTTGGATATTCAGTTGTATTGTAAAAAGCCAAGCTTACAATTGCAACAAGATGCAAGTGGTCGAGTTTACAAACCGAAAGGCACTTATTATCTCTTCAAGAAAGAATAACAACAATTGTTGTCATGGATGAAAGAGTTGTCCTTTCCTGATGATTATGCCTCAAACATATCATGGTGTGTAAAAGAGGCCAATGTAAGGTCTCAGGCATGAAAAGTCATGATTGTCATGTTTTTATGCAAAAACTTCTTCCTGTTGCGTTTCGACCTTACTTGCCTAAGCCACTATGGGAGGCATTAACAAAATTGTCAGAATTTTTTCGGGACATCTGTGCTACAAATTTAAATGTGCACCACTTGGAGTTGATACAGAGAAATATTATTAAAATAATTTGTAAACTTGAAAGGATTTTCCCTCCATCTTTCTTCGACTGCATGGAACACTTAACGATACATCTACCTTATGAGGCACAAGTTGGTGGACCCGTTCAATATTGATTAATGTATCCATTTGAACGGTATGTTTTTATACAATATAATTTTTATTCACTTTAATTTCATAATTTGTTTACTTTTGAACTAATTAACATAAATGATGAAGGTATATGTTTTATTTGAAGAAGAAAGTCACCAATAAAGCCCAAGTTGAGGGTTCCATATGTGAAGCATACTTGATTGATGAAATTACAAATTTTGCGTCTTATTATTTCGGTGATGACGTTCAAACAATATGGAATCGAGTTCCACGAAATGACGATGGTGGATCTAACGTCAAAGTGGACAACTTTCTATTTTTTCCTATCCAGGGAGAAAATTGTCTAAATTTTTTTAAAGAAGGCAATTATCGCAGGAAGAAATGAAAATTGCACACAACTATGTCTTTTTCAATTGTCAAGAATTGAAACCCTATATAGAGTAACTGTGAAATATTTTATTTTGGTTATTAATTTATAATAAATTGATTTCAACTAACAATTTAAAATTTAGGAAATGTCATCAAGAGCTAGAGTCACAACAACCACAATTGAAAGATGTTGAAATTGAAAAAGTATGTGAGGAGGAATTTCCAATTTGGTTGAAAAATCATGTAAGTATTTTCAAGACACATTTTGTTAACTATTTTGTATGAAATAATAATTCATACATTGTTATTGTTATGCTAGGTTCAATACAAATCAACTGGAATTGAGAATCAAATCTTTTCACTTTCTATGGGTCCGTTAAATTCAGTGAAATGTTATAATGGGTATTATGTCAATGGGTTTAAATTTCATATTCAATGTTATGGGAGATGTAAAAAAACAATGAATAGCGGGGTTTGTGTGAAAGGAAGTTGCTACAATGATAATGAAATTGATTATTATGGAATGCTTGAAGAACTGATCCGGCTTAAATATTTAGGGAGTAAGTGCAAGGTATTTATGTTTAAGTGTCATTGGTACGATACAAAACGTGGGATTAAAGTGCATTGTTCAAATGGTTTGGTTGAAATCAAGCATACCTCTAGACTACATGGCAATGAAGATTTTGTCTTTGTGCAACAATGTCAACAAGTCTACTATCTGTATCCAACCAATAATAAATCATTAGAATGGTGGGCAGTTATGAAGACAATAGCTAGAAGTCGTTATAATGTTGATATGAGTGAATTTATTGAAAACATTGTCAATGTTAAATCATTTGATGTTGATCAATCAGATGAAATTTCTCAACCATGTTGTGTGCTTCCTAATTCAACACTTGATGAACCAAATATACTTGTTGACACATCTTATTATGAAGAAGTCAACCAACATGAGTTGCTTCGGGTAGAAGCATATTGGGGAGAAGATAATGAAATGGATTCGAATGAAGAAATTGATTATGATAATGAAGTCGTTGGTGATGATGATAATGATGATGATGTGATTAGGAGTGATTATAATGATGATTAGCATGATGCGGGTATATTCAATGATTTTTTTTATTCATGATAATGATGATTAACATGATGCTTGTATTTTTTATATTCAATTGATATATTTACTTATGATATTTAATGTTCTTTTGTTCATAATTTTTTAATTGTCATATTTATTAGTTTTTAGCAACAATGCTTATTAATGACAATACAATTGTTTTAGAATATCTAGACGTGGATCCATATTACATTCTAGGAGTGATAGGTCTGCATCCAGATTGAATCGAACTCCATCCAGGGTGAATAAGAAAGCATCGACTTCTCACCAACCTGAGCCTAATAAATTACATGATTATTATATACCCAGAGTCGAGAGTACATTTCCTCATCAAAAAGATTATGGGAGGTTAAATGCAAATGAAGGTTTTGGGTTTCAAAATTTGCTAGCAACTCAAGGTTTCCCTTGAGATGACACGACCATGTAAAGGGAATTTAATTTACATCAGGGTTATGCGGGAGTAGTTGGTGATGATGATGAGCAGGACATTAGCGATGAAGTTGAGCGAGATGGTAGTAATGGGAGAGAATTCTATGATTCGGGAGATGCTAGTAGTGTGAGATCTTCAGAGGATCAAGATTGTCTCCTATCAATCCATGGTTCAACCTCTTCTCCAAAGAACATATACATTAAACGGAAGAGTTTTGACACTGAAAAAAAGAACTGAGTTTGAATGGAACAACTGAGGAAGTTTAATATTTTTGTTTGACAGTTATCATTTGTTCCATGAAGTTTGTTACTATAATATTTCAGGTTTAATAACGCATCATGTGGATGTGAAATCGGAACAATTTTGAGAGCTAATTTCAAGGGGTCATGGCACTCTTGAGAAAAAGTTGATTCAAGGATGTTTGGTCCACCGTTGGATTCCAAAGACGATCCGAATCTTCAAAACGCAATCGATTGATTAAAATAGATGGGAAAATAAGTACCCATTCTGGTGGTTCGATTTCATTTGCATCATATCGAGCTAGTATGGTAAGAATTGTTGTTGTTCAACACTAGTAATTTTATTTGTTTAATATTTTTGTTGCTTACTTTATTTTAAATGTTGATAGCAAGAACAAGCCGGGGGGAAAGAACTTCCATGGGATGAGGTCGTTTCAATTTTGCATCGAAACGCGAATGAGACCGGCACATTCGTAGATAACAAGTCCAAAATAGTGGTGGTAAGTACTTTTATTTTTTTAATATATTTAAAATATCATTTCATATTCAAATTAATATTGTTTTACATGGACTTGTCTGTTTGCAGGAAAATTATAGAAATGAGATGATTGCAAAATATGGACCTGATTGGGACAATCATCCATCTTTTGGTGGAGCAGCTTGGTGTGAGGCTTCAAGGGGGGTAAGCAAGGGTAGAGTATATGGTGCACCTCATATGCCTACTCAGTACAGTCATCATATCCAAGCTCAGCTTATTGAGGGCATAAAGAGGAATTGAAAGCAAAAGATGATATTATTAGTTAAATGAGAAATGAAATTGATTCCATTAAAGATTATCTAAGGAGTAATCATGGAAGTTATGTTAGGTCAGAGTATATGAGTCAAGGTATGCCAACACCTGTGGCCCCGTCATGCCATCACATACAATAGCACCTATGGGTCCCGTGTCTTCACTAGTCTATCAACCTCAACCTCAACTACCATATAATGGTCCATATTCCTTTCATCCACAACATCGTAGATCATTTACGCCTTAAACACTTTAAAATATATATATATATATATATTTATTCCATGTTGATTTACTTAGACATGTAAATGTAATCGAATCTCTGTTGTATTATGAATTTTAATTTATAATTATTTTTATTTCAACCATATATTTTTTTTCAATATTAATAATATTTCAATATGTTCTAGTAGTTTTAAAATATTTATTTGTAATTAATTAAAAATTAAATAAATTTAAAATTGATTTAAAAATTAATTACCAGTTGCAACAGAATTTTCGTTGCAACATCTACCTTTGCACTTTCCATGTTCTGTTGCAATTTGCAACACCTTTGCAATGGCATTTTCATTGCAATTGGCAACGGAATATCCGTTGCAAAGTTTGCATTTGCAACGGAACATCCGTTGCAATTGGCAATGGAATGACCATTGCAACGCTGTTGCAAATTGCAACAGAACATGGAAAGTGCAAAGGTAGATGTTGCAACGAAAATGTGATGCAATACATCGAGAAAGAAAACATTGTTATGATATATTCTTAATGGTTAAATACCACTCAGCACAACTACAATGCAAAATAATGAGTTATAATCTCTCATTTTAAAGTTTAATCATCAAATTGTTAAAACTGGTTTCAGGGAACCTTTTTTTCATCCCTCTAATTCCCTTGTTGCCTCTTGCATGATATATCTGATCTTTGAATGGATTATACTGACAAGAAATATTTGCCACCCGATGATATTCTGTACCAGTTTTGCAAAAGGTTTTTCAAAATAATTTATTCAACTTGCTTTTCAATTATTTTAAATTTGAAAACCCATCTAATAGAAATTTTAGTTAAACACATTTTTTTAATCTAGTTTTTAACAAAATCACAACTAGAAATATTTTTCTTTAACTTTTTTCCTTTTTAAATCACAACAACAAAAACTACAATAATACCAAGAATAGAAAACAAAACAGATGGTCAATGGTGTTTAAGGGGATAATCAACAAGATTACAATGAGAACATGACATTGCCATTAGTGTTTTGGCTATCTAGTTTATGGCTATTTCCTAAATCACCCATACTTGCGCCTAAAATCAAGAATATGGAAATAGTCTTCTTAGAAAAATAAAATAATACACAGAATATACAAAGAAAACGGATTACAATATTGTAAATCCCAACAATCGGATGGTAAAGTAAGGTGAGGAGTATAACATATCCAAAACTTAGAGAAATACAATGGTGCAATAGCACTCTATGGCTATCAGGCATTCATTCCCTCACTCACTCTTTTGCAATTCCTCCTTTGGAGGAGAAAAAAAGTGTTTATATAGTGTGATATTTTTCAAAATTATGCTTCGACCCAAAGAGTTGTTATTTCCTTCCTTTTTGTCCATATTTTTATTTCTTTGGATTGTACACATTGTTTCATCATGTCTACAAGCAACAATGATTCATTTAACATTTGATTCACTAGTAAGAATTATTCCTCTCCGGAATTTCAGTTTCAATTAAGATGGAAGTGATCCAACCCTTACAGATCCTCCGAAGTTGGCTTCGTGAAATGTCAAAAATGCTCGTGTGATGACATGGATGTTGTAGAAGAACAGGTAACGGCAGCTGAACTCAAACATGAAGATAATGCAGCCGTGATTACAGCTGAACTAAAGCATGAGGATCATGAAGATCACGTAACAGTAGCTGAACCAAAGCATGAAGATCAGGAATCCCATGAATGCAATGCACCCATTATTACAGCTACAATTCATAATTTACAATAACTGAAATGAGCAATTCATGTAAATTAAATACACAGATAATGACAGCTAGAATAGATACGTTACCTGTCATCATTGTAATGCTATATATATGAACTTGTGTACAGAATAATATATTGAGGAAAAACATACAATTCTGCAAATTAAACATTCTCAATCTTCTTTTATGTTATCAGAGCTATCAAAAGACTAACGTCTCAATGTCTTCCTCAAATTCTTCCGCAGCTCAATCTCCCTCTTCTGTCATCTCTATGCCCTCTGTCACAACTGTCAAACTTAACCATGACAACTTTCTTCTTTGGAAAGCTCAGCTTGTACCTTACTTCAGAGGCCAAGACCTCTTTGGATACCTTGATGGTAGTATTCCAAAACCACCCAAAATCATCTCAGTCACTAATTCTGAAACACCTGCTGTCACTGAACAACTTAATCCAGATTACTCACAATGGATTCGTCAAGATAATCTCATTCTTAGCATTCTCATGACCTCTTTATCTGAACCAATTCTTGCTCAAGTGGTTAAATATACAACGTCCAGAGGTGTCTGGAACGCATTGGATGAAACCTTCTCCTCTCGGTTTCATACACGAATTCTACAAATTCGCATGCAACTTGCAACTTCAACAAAAGGCGGCAAGACAACCATCGATTACTTTCATTTCATCAAACGGCTGACTGATGAACTTGTTGTCGCTGGACAGCCACTAAATCATGATGATATTATCACCTATTTACTTGCAGGTCTCAGCCACGAGTATGATAGTCTTGTGGCTTCCATTTCAGCACGCACTAATGATATTACATTGGAGGAGATCTACTCCTTGCTGTTGACTTCTGAAGCACGTTTATCTCAATATCAGCTCTCCCCTGTCAACCAGCAATTCTCTGCAAATATTGCACAGAGACAAAACTTTAATAGGCGAAGTAACTTTCATGACAGGGGGCGTGTTCAAAGTGGTGGTCACAATTCTGGCGGCAGAAACGTTAACCAATCCTCTATTGTATGCCAAATTTGTAATAAAATTGGCCATTATGCTAAGAAATGCTATTTCAGGTTTGATGTGACTTACCAAGATACAAACAATATACCAGCAAAACAAGGGCTGGTGGCAATGCATCAAGGCAACAACAACTGGGACAGTGCATGGAATGCAGATACAGGGGCCACACATCATTTTACAAATGATGCTAATAATTTGAATCTTTAGAAATCAGACTATATTAGTGCAGATAATGTGGAAGTTGGAAATTGTCAAGGTTTGCAAATATCAAAAACTGGATCCTCTATACTTTCCACTCCCTCGTCTACTTTTCTTCTTAATCAAGTTCTCCTTGTCCCTGAATTACATCAAAAATTACTGTCAGTACACCAATTTTGTGTAGACAACAATGTGTATTTTGAATTTCACTCTTTTCATTTTCTTGTGAAGGATTACTCGGGGAAGGTCCTTCATCACGGTTTACTTCATGATGGTCTCTATAAATTCATCAATAATTCCAGTTTTACACGAGCACTCTCTAGTATTCGTTCCTGTGATTGGCATCGCAGGCTTGGCCATGCATTTGCTCCAGTCATCAATAAAGTCCTGTCCACTCTTCCATTTCGTGTCATGCAGAATAAAACATCTCATGTTTGTCCTGATTGTCAAATGGAAAAAAGCCATAATTTGCCCTTTCACACTTCCATGTCTGTTTCATTAAACCCGTTGGATTTAATTTTCACCAATGTATGGGGACCAGCTTTCATACCATCTACAACCGGAGCCAAATATTATGTTAGTTTCCTAGATGACTATTCAAAATTTCTCTGGCTATTCCCTATTAAACTGAAATCTGATGTTGAACATGTGTTTTTAACCTTTCAAACGCATGTGGAAAAACAGTTTGATAGAAAAATTAAAGCTATTCAGTCTGATTGGGGTGGGGAGTATCGCCGTCTAAACAACTACTTTCACCTAAATGGAATTCATCATCGCCTTGCTTGCCCACACACCCACCAACAAAATGGTTCCATTGAACGCAAACATAGACACATTGTCGAAGTTGGTTTGAGTCTCTTAGCTCATTCCAATTTACCAATGATTTACTGGGAAGATGCGTTCAACACTGCCACATACATCATCAACAAACTCCCAACACCAATATTACATCACAAGTCCCCATACGAAATTCTTTATAGCAAGACACCTGATTAACAATTATGCGTGTGTTTGGTTGTGCTTGTTGGCCAAATCTACATCCATATAACAAGAAAAACTTGATTTTTGATCAAAAACATGCATTTTCATTGGTTACAGTCCGTGTCACAAGGATACAAGTGTCTTGATTTATCTACGGGAAAAATTTATGTCTCTCGTCATGTTATATTCGATGAATCTCTCTTTCCATACTCTAAAGATATATCCATCGGTGAAAATCAGTCTGATTCCTCTTCTGTTTCTCTTCCTCATCAAATCGTGTCTGTACCAACTTCATGTCCAGTCAATTTGCAATCTAACCATTTTTCTTCAAGTACACCATCTGCACCTCTTGTCTTGGTTTTTGCAGGAACAAATCAATCTCCACAAGTGGCCTTCGCAGATCCAAGAACAGATCCAACTCTGTCTGTGCCTCCAGAAATGACTCATGCTTCTCAGGATCCTTCACAATCAGCCCCGGCCCCATTATCAACAGCATCTGCAACTATCAGAACAGAGTCAATTCCCTCTGTTTTTCCCGATATGCACTCAGTTCAACATGCTGCTCCACAACCAGTTTCCCACAACAATCACTCAATGGTCACAAGGTCTAAAAATCATATTCATCGTCCCGAACGACTTGGTGATGATTTCATTCGTTATCCTCTTCCAAAAGCACTGGTGGCAGCACAAGTTACCCAGGCAGCTGAACCAACAACCTACTATCAAGCATCTAAGTCAGCAAATTGGCGTGAAGCCATGAATACTGAGTTCTCAGCACTGCTACACAATGGTACTTGGTCCTTGGTCATACCTCCAACTCAAGAAAACATTGTCGGCTGTCGTTGGATTTACAAAATCAAACGAAAGGCGGATGGAACAATTGAGCATTACAAAGCTCGGTTGGTTGCTAAGGGATTTCACCAACAGGAAGGTATTGATTTTTATGAATCTTTCAGTCCAGTTGTAAAGCATGCCACAATTCGGTTGGTCATTTCAGTTGCTGTATCATACAATTGGCCAATCACACAACTTGATGTGCAAAATGCCTTCTTGCACGGTGATCTACATGAAACTATTTTCATGACACAACCGTAAGGGTATGTTCATCCTCAATACCCTAATCATGTGTGCAAATTACACAAGTCCCTCTATGGATTACAACAAGCACCACGATCTTGGTTCTCCAAATTATCCACCAAGCTGCAGACCTTGGGGTTTCGAGAAAGCAAGGCAGACAACTCTCTCTTTGTGCTTTGGAAAGATAAGTCTGTTATCTATATTCTTATTTACATTGATGATATATTGATAACTGGATCCAATGCATCTCTCATCCAAGATACTATTCATTCTCTGCAAACATCATTTGCTGTCAAAGACTTAGGCACATTGAATTATTTTCTGGGGGTTGAAGCCTTTTGGTGTGTAGACGGTTTGTTCCTAACCCAAAGGAAATATATTGCTGAATTACTTCACAGAAGCAAGATGGAGAATGCAAAACCTTGCACTAGTCCAATGGCATCTAATTATCATCTCTCATCTACGGATGGTACCCCATTTGAAGATATAAGCCTCTACCGTAGTGTAGTTGGCAGCATGCAATACCTTGCATTCACTAGACCGGATCTTGCCTTTTCTGTACATAAAGTCAGCAAATTTATGCACAATCTCTTGGACACACATTGGCTTGCTGTCAAGCGCATTCTGCGTTACCTCAAGCATTCCATTTCCACAGGTTTATTTATCAGCAGACACACTGACTTCAACCTGCAAGCCTTCACATATTCGGACTAGGCTGCAGATCGAGATGACCGAAGATCAGTCAGTGAATACTGTATTTATATGGGTTCCAACTTAATTTCTTGGAGTTGCAAACAACAAGCCACCGTAGCCCGCAGCAGTACCGAAGCTGAGTACAAAGCTATTGCAAATGCTGCGGCTGAGCTCACTTGGTTCAGATCCATTCTTCATGAACTTGGTTTTCCCTCGCAACACAGCCCAAGCTTATGGTGTGACAATATTGGGGCTACGTATCTTACTTCGAATCCAAAATTTCATGCCCGGACCAAACATATCGAAATTGATTTCCATTTCGTCCGCGATCAAGTCTGCAACAAAGAGCTCATTGTTAAATTCATTTCCAGTAGAGACCAGTTAGCTGATTCTCTTACTAAACCTCTACCGCCAACAAATTTTTGTCAGGTTCAACTCAATCTGAATGTCCGCGACCTACCCTTCAACTTGAGGGGGCGTGTAGAAGAACAGGTAACGGCAGCTGAACTCAAACATGAATATAATGCAGTCGTGATTATAGCTGAACTGAAGCATGAGGATCATGAAGATCATGTAACAGTAGTTGAACCAAAGCATGAAGATCAGGAATCCCATGAATGCAATGCACCCTCTATTACAGCTACAATTCATAATTTACAGTAACTGAATTGAGCAATTCATGTAAATTAAATACACAGATAATGACAACTAGAATAGATACGTTACCTGTCATCATTGTAATGCTATATATATGAACTTGTGTACAGAATAATATATTGAGGAAAAACATACAATTCTGCAAATTAAACATTCTTAATCTTCTTTTAGATGTTAAGGTTTGGTGATCCCTTCATTGTCCTCAATTTGAGGCCATATAAAACTGCAAAATCCATATGGGAATATTTTTAAAAGGTTTATCATCAGATCAATTCTGCCATACGTTTTTAGTTGGAGTATGAGATTGCTTGTTACTCCCATGGTAATCTCTTCATTCAAAATTTATGGGTAAAGTGTACTGATATTGTTTATGTTACGGTACTTGTTACATCTCTTGCTAATGTTAAAAAAGTTCATGAGCAAGGTAAAAGAACTCATTTTTTTATCAAGTTACAATCTGAATATGAGGCCATTCACTACAATTTGATTAATCGTGACCCTCCTCCATCCATAGATGTTTTCTTGGGAGAATTACTTCGTGAAGAGCAATGTCTTCGTAAGTTAAGTTGGTTTCTCTTGCTGTTACAGTTGCTTATGCGACTCAAGAGAAAGGTAAAAATAGTGATATACAGAAAGTGCAGTATTATAACTGAAAAGAATATAGACATATTGCTCTCAACTGTACAAAGCAATTCTATAATTATTGTAAACAACAATGGCACATTATCAAAGAATGTTCTACCTGTCCTCAAAAGCATCAAGCCAATGCCTTTCAAGTTGTAGTTGGCAATCTATCTAATGGACAATCTACAAAAGGTACTAATTATGAATTTATCTACAAGCACTCATATGGGTGCTGGACAACAATTCTGACTGCTGACATGGCACAACAAATGACTGTTTCAGCCTTAGGGTTGCAAGGTAAAGGTAACATCCTACAAACCTTGACTTCTTGATTTTGATGCATCAAATCATATGACTAATTCATCACATATGCTTCAAAATGTGAGTTCGTATGATGATTCATCATATATTTAGATTGGTAATGGAAGTAATTTACCTATTGTTGCTCTTGGTGATATTATTTTATCCTTTAATAAAAAAAAATTTGTCACCATGACTTTCCACTAGTATTATTTTGGTTGGTCATTTGGTTGATAATAACTATAATGTCTATTTTTCTCATGATGGTTGTTTTATGCAGGATGAAGTTATGGAGATGTTAATCGTGAATTGGGAGATTGTTTCCACTACACTTTCTCGTTCTCAATGTTGTATCCTTAGCTTGTACCACTATTGAATTCAAGTTTGTTGGGCAATAAAACATCATTTTTCTTCCCAAAGTAAAATCCTTCATTCTCTTTCTTCCAGTAGTCGTGCTAAACACTATTTTAAGATTGTCCATACTGATGTTTGGGGCATTACACCTATTATTTCTCATACTCACCATAAGCACATTGTGACATTCATTGATGATTATAGTAGATTAACTTAGGTGTTTTCTACATTCCAAGTCTAAGGTTTTCTTTGTTTTTAAAACCTTTTTGACATATGTAAATACTTTATTATCTTAAGGCATTAAAGTATTGAGGTTTGAATTTGGTGGTTAATGTCTCGTGAATTTCATGAGTTTTTGACGTAAAATTGCATTCTCTCACAACGTCTTGCCCTTACACTCCACAACAAAATAGCATAGCAGAACACAAAAATAATCATCTTTCGGATGTTCAAACATTATTACATGAGTGTTTTGTTCCATCTATGTTTTGGGTCAAAGCTTTGTCCATTGCAGTTTATGTAATTAATAGACTGTCATCTCAAGTGTTTCCATAGAGCACAAAAATTTCAAGATAGTAAATTGCAGCAAAAGAATGGTAAATGGTTGAGAGGATAAGCGCCTGAAAGAAGTTTTAATTTAACCTCGATCCAATTACAACATAAACAAAGTGAAAATAAAGCGAAGCAACTATCGAGGGGCACTGTATAAAACATAAAATGCAACGGCAAACACAAGGACTCAAAATTTAAATAGCAAAATAACAACCTTATAATAATAGAGGGAAAAAAGGCCATCCATATCAAAGTTTTTAACAGGGTTGTTTTGCAAACATACCTTCTTGAAACGTGTAGCGGCTAGGTCAAGCAAAGTAAAAAGATGAAAATTGTCATTGTTATTTTTTAGATACGGCTTATGCAAGAAAAATCATTTCAAATCAACCATGGGGATCACATATAAGTCTGACACAACAAATGCTGAAAGTTAGAAAGTGGCAGTGGGAAGTTCATCATCTTACAAAGTGAAAACCGTATACCCATTCCAAGTGTAGTAAGAACTTCATTTAAACACAATAGCAAAATAAAATATGAAAACATGAGAATATGATTTCATAATTGCCAAAGAAAATACCAGCACGAGATGTGAAAACTACCGACCTTTCTTCACAATAACAATACCTTAGAGTTGTAGATGCAGGATGCAGGATATGTACACCTAAAGACTAAAATTGCATATTACTGAAATATACAAAACAAGGAGTGACGTAGTGCAACCAAAAGATAATTGAATTAAAAGATGGGTGGATTGTGGGACTTTGACAGGGGCAACACTAGTTGTGCAGTTCCTGGAAAATCATAGTTGCTAATAGATTGGTGCTTCTTCTTGAAGTAGTTGTTGACAACAAAGCTGCATTGAACTACCAACAGCATCTAAAGTTTGAGATGATTACAAAAGTAGTATTAGTGTGGCAGCAACATGAAAGTTGTAACAAGTAGGCTATCACTCTTCCGACAACAAAAATCCCAACTCATGACTCTTGTTGTATAGCCAAACAGGAATCATACTCCTGTAATTTCATTTACCTAATGATGGCATAATTTGTGAACATGTAAGTAAACTAGTTCATGTGACAGGATTGTGTAAAGTTCAATGCATTTTCTATTCTTAAAGGTTGCATGGCCTAATTAAAGAGGACTCAGCTTTATTTTTCCCTTTTGACGAGGAAACAAAGAGCTAGAAGGAGTTAATTATTATGGTTTGGATTTATTTGGACTAGCACTTTCTTCAAACTAAGAATTTTACAATAATGCACAACATAATTGTGGTTCTTTTTTTTGCAACCTATGTTACAAATTCAGTTCAAGTCTTAAACAACTTCTTCATTTTCTTTCTTTAGGATACAAATAGCTTGACTAATTAAAATATTAATGTAAAAATTATAATTTAATTAAAGAATTCAGCTAATGCAACATAAATTTTTAATTACCCGATGACACAAAATCTATAGATTCCCTTGAGTTGTTGTAGAAGTGTATTTGGGTAGACTAGAGGAGAACTTCTAAGAAAAGAAAAAAAACAAATGTGAGCATATTTGTATAGAGCTAGCGAGCAAATTGGGGTCAGCCCATGTTAACATAACCTGAAATGAGTGAGGTCCATGAGACCACATTTGGTTTAGGCATTTCATCGAATAGTTGGTGTGCATACTCAATCCTTCGGGATCTCACATAAGAGCTAAGAAGATGATTAGTGGTGATAGTATCATTTAAAAGGCCATATTTGAACAGATTTGCATGTCTTGAGATTGCAAAAATGAAATGCTTACCAATTCTTAAGTTGTTCAATGATTTGAACTGCTCTTGCTTGATGATAACATGACATTTATTTACCGATGCCTCTTGCAATGTGGTCCCTCTTCCATACCTTTCTCCTACATTTACTTGCTGGAAATAAGCATCATTGAACAGTTGTTGTGCATACTAAAATTCTTTGGTATCTCACATAATAGCTAAGCAGATGATTAGTGGTGATAGTATAATTTAAAAGGCAAAACTTGAACAGATTTGCATGTCTAGAGATTGCAAAAATGAAATGCTTACCAGTTTTTAAGTTGTTGAATGATTTGAACTGCTCTTGCTTGATGATAACATGACATTTATTTACTGGTGCCTCCTGCATTGCCGTCCCTCTTCCATACCTTTCTCCTACAGAGACTTGCTAGAGTTATAACTAGTGGCTTATATATATATATTTATTGGTATGGGATGAAGGAATTTAAATAGACACCCTCCAACTCTTAGAAAATTAGTCATGAGTAATTAATCATCAAAAAAACATTGAATATACTCTCCGAAAAATAAAACATTATGTATTATTCATGCTCACATATATATTTTATTTGAAACAAACTTCATTTACCTAAAGAATACCCTGAATGTTGGATAACCTTGAAAACTCTAAGTCACAGACCAACTAGCTAAGAATTATTATTGAAGTAACAATAGTTTCTAGAGGACTAAAATAAACATGAATGCAATGTTATTGTCAGTAGAAGAATTCACATGCTAACTTACCATAAATATCATAAATTTATCTATACAATCTACATATCTGAAAAAATCACGAGTTCACATAGTAGAAACAATCAAAATTCCACACATGTTTCATCTCATCAATCCAAGTTGTCCAGGCAAACCAGTGTTACACCTTACCTACAACTTCTGAAGTACACGAATCATCTAAAACAGCAGTGCTTACTTCCTAGCCATCAATTAAAGCAATATTATTTGATGCATAAAAGAATCTTCACCTTCATAATTACATTGCTATAAAAAACAACACAAACTCAACAACCATCAACATTAAAGTTAAAGTGATTCCCAATTAACAGCAATGGATTAAGAAACCAACATGTTGAAAAAAAACAGCTAATGTGCCTTAACTTAGGAACTAGAATGCACAACAAAAACAAGAAACATCCTTTAAATGAAAAAAAAGCAACAAATCATAACAATGTCATCCACAAACTCAACAACCATCAATACAAAAGTTAAAAACGATTCGCAATTAAGAGCAATGGATGAAAAATCAACCCAATGGAAAAAAGCAGCAAATGTGGCCTCACTTAGCACCTTATGATGCATAACAAAAGAGATAAACATCCTATAAATGCACAAAAAAACCAAAAAAAGAGAAAGAAACAACACAACAATTCAATCCATAAACTCAACAACCATCAACACAAAAGTTAAAAGTGATCCGAACTAAGAGCAATGGATGAAAAACCAACCCAATGGAAAAAGTGATCCCTAACTAAGAGGGAAATGAAATTGCACTTGGTCTACCGAAGCAATCTCATCCACAAACTTAGCAACCATCAACATTAAAGTTAGTAGTGATCCTGAACTAAGAGTAATAGATGAAAAAACCAACAAAAGGAAAAAAGCAGAAAATGTGGCCTCACTTAGTAGCAACCTAGGATGCACAACAAAACAAAGAAACATGCTTTAAATGCAAAAAAAAAAAGCAACAACATAAAAATGTCATCCATAAACTCAACAACCATCAACACAAAAGTTAAAAGTGATCCCCAACTAACAACAATGGATGAAAAAACTAACTCAAAGGATTAAAGCACTAAATATGGTCTCACATAGAACCCTATGATGTACAAAAAAAATAGAGAACAATCCTTTAAATGAAAAAAACCCAAAAAAAACACACATAACAATTCGATCCACAAACTCAGCAACCATCAACACAAAAGTTAAATGTGATCCCCAACTAAGAGGCAAACAAAATTGAACTTCGTCTAACGAAGCAATCTCATCCATAAACTCAGCAAGCAACAACATAAAAGCTAAAAGTGATCCCCAAGTAATAGCAATGGATGAAAACAACCAAATGGAAAAAAGCAGCAAATATGGCCTCACTTAATAACCTAAGATGCACAATGAAACAGAGAACCATCCTTTAGAAGCAAAAAAAATAATTCATGAGTGTTATTGAAGTTGTCGCACCCTCTGCGAGAGTGTGGCGTCGCGACGACTCTCCCCACGAGCCAGGGGAATTCATGTCGGGGTTTTATCTTATTTTTGTGAAAAAGGGAGTCGCCACCTAGTATTATGGTTACTAGGAAACCTAAACTAGTCTTTCAAAGATTCTAAGGCAAGAGACTAGTTGCATAAAGGGAAGGTTTTAGCATCCCTAGTATGCCCTACCTAAGGTAAGCTGCTTGGTGTTTTGGTTTGCCATATGATTTTCTATGGTATTGATCTTTCCAAAAATATGTTGGTTAAATGATGATTGTGTATTATACCCGTAAAAATATTTTGGATATTTACCACATTAAGATTTCCTTATCCAAATATTTACGGTGAACAACAACGAATTATCCCCGCTAATATTAACCCCTTTAGGATTTCTTTACCCAAATATCAATGGTGAATAATAATGAATTATCCCCGCCAATATTTTGGATATTAATCCCTTTAGGATTTCTTTACCCAAATATCAATAGTGAATAATAACGAATTATCCCCGCTAATATTTTGGATATTAACCCCTTTAGGATTTGTTTACCCAAATATTAACAGTGAATAATGGATCCCCAAAAATAAGAATTTGATATTTTTGGAATATTGGCCAATACCCTTTGGATTTTTAAAAACATGTTGTAGAATCCAAAAAATGCAAGAAGACAATTGTTTGTGTTTATGAAATCCATGCTAAAAAAATACATTTTTCTTTAAACTCCAAAATAATATTTAAAAAAAAAAAGAATGTTCAAAATATGTTAGCCTGATGGGCTTGCCTAGGGCTGGGCTATCAACCCGCCCCATCCTAAGATGGGCTGTCAACCCATCTTGCATATGGTAGGGTTGTCAGCCCACCCCACTTCGGTCTAGGCTTCCAGCCCAGGTCTCATTAGACTGGGCTTCCAGCCCAAACGGGCTGGAAGCCCACCTTATTCAAGAGGTCAGGTCAGGCACAAAGCCCGGCCCGACTATCCCACTGTCCACACAGTGACAACAGGCGGGGCGTGAACTAATTCATCCCCCCACATGCAAGAAGACAATGAATAGTAACAGGGTGAATTTTGGAGTGTGACAAACGGCGTATTTGTTAATAATGTTGGGTAGAGGAGGTTGAGGTGGTTCTTCCTGTCATGGGGCATCAGAAATGGTGGCCGTAATGGATGTCAGAAGGTGACGGGTTGTGCTTGCTGTCGTTGGGGCTGTTGATGTTACTTTGCCGGAGGAGGTGGTTAGGCTGTTGGCGTGGAGGGGAGGCTTCTAGCGTGATGGGGTGGTGCAAGGTGGTCAGAGTTGGTAGCTGCTGGAGGAGAGAGAGAGGCATCGAGTTTCCTAGTTTTAGCAAGAGAGAGGGAGTTGACGACAGGAGAAACAAACGGGAGGGAGAGAAATGACGCTAGAGAGGAGGGGATGAAGATTAACTAAAGTTTAACATAAATCTTCCTCTGTATTCTCTACTTTTTTATCTGTTTTTGAATGAATTTTTTTGTAAAATGCTCTATGGTTCTCCAATCTTCTCCTCTATTTTCATCAATTCTCTCCTCTATCTATGAATGTCCCACCTGCATGCTGGAGAACCATAGAGCATGTCTAGAGATTGCATATCGTGTGGAGCTACTACCTTTGCCCCTATATTTTTGCAGTGGCTACAGAGGCGTGCCCTGCAGTGTTCAGGTGTCGGAACAGTGCAGGCACCTGCAAATTTTAATTTTGGGAAGGTGAAAGTATGATTTGGTCCCTAAATTTGCAAATTTTCTAATTGCATCTTCAATTAGTTTTAAAGTTTTAATTTTATGCAATTGTATCCTCGTCATAATTTCGAGAGCATCCTTAACTTTGCGTGCCTTTTTATTTTGGTCCTTGATTTCTAATTTGTGCGATTTAACCCTCAATTGACCATTGGACTCTCAATTCGTTCAATTTGGCCCCTAATTTATCATAATTGGCTTGAAAAAAATTCAATGCAGTCTCCGAAAATTCCACTCTCATCAATTGAACTTGAATTAAATTCAAGAACTTGATTTCTCATCGACTAAGCCCTTAATAAAATTAATTTGACCAATTTAAAGTATAATTAATTCATTGCACTTAATTAAACCCTTCAATTGGACCCTAAAGTAATTCTCAAACATAATTACACTTTTAAATTGGCGAACGATTAAATTGAATTGGCCCATAAAAATATAAGTATAACTCTCGACTTAATTTTTATGTAGATTTATCCAATAATAAATTACTTTAGCCTTGAATCTGTATTTTCCTTCATTTCTGGGCACAAAAAGGTACGATATAGCTCTCGAAAACATCCAAAAATCTCACCTTGATTTTCCTACAAACACTGGCCCCCTTTTATTTTATTTTTGCTATTTTTCGTTAGATTTGGGGTGTAACCCAAAATTAGGTTATGACAGTTGCCCCCTTCTTTACAATGCTTACAACTGAAGTCTTGTAAAAGACTTTAGATAGTAAGCGTTGTAAAGAAAAAGAAAAATGGTCTCATTGTAATGGGTGACCTACCCAAGTGAGAATAGTTATGATGGTCTTATTATAACGGGTGACCTACCTGGGTTAAATTGGTTAAGATGGTCTCATTATAATGGGTGACCTACCCAAGTGAGAATAGTTAGGATGGTCTCATTATACTAGGTGACCTACCCGGGTTAGATGGTTAAGACCATTATACTAGGTGACCTACCCGAGCTAGATGGTTAAGATGGTCTCATTATACTAGGTGACCTACCCTGGTTAGAATAGTTAAGATGGTTTCATTATGACGGGTGATCTACCTGGATGGAAGATGGAGAGGGTCTCATTATGATGGCTGACCTACCCGGATGGAAGATAGTGAAGGTGGTCTCATTATGACGTGTGATCTACCCGGATGGAAGATGGACGAAGATGGTCTCATTGTGACGGGTGACCTACGTGGGTGAAATTGGTGGAGATGGTCTCATTATGACGGGTAACCTACCCGGATGAAAGATAGAGATGGTCTCATTATGATGGGTGACCTACCCGGATGGAAGATGGTGAATATGGTCTCATTATGACGGGTGACCTACCTGGGTGGAAAATGGTCTCATTATGACGGGTGACCTACCCGGATGGAAGATAGAGATGGTCTCCTTATGATGGGTGACCTTCACGAATGAAAGATGGAGGTGAGGGTGGTCTCATTGTAACGGGTGACCTATCTGTCTCTAGGAAACGAAGCAACATTGGTCCTCAGTTCATATTTTCTTTCATGGTTTTGTTGACTTGAGATTCTGTTTCTCCACATTTTCCAAAACTTGGATTCACATTTTCCTGTCAGGTTAGTGTTATGACAATATAGCATGCATGTTTTTGTTACCTCTTTTGGAAACATAGGTCCCCCCTTTTTGTTGTAGTCTTCCTTGAACATATGTTTGACTGATTTGAAATAGAATGTGCTCCATGCGCTATCCTTTTTTTATATTTTTCGTGCTCGGTGAAGAGACTTTTGGTTTCTTTGGGGCCCTTTCTTGCTCCATTGAAGTTGCTCTTTATTATTCTTTTATAATGATGACTCAAGAAGTTATTTTAAAAAGAAAAACTCAAAATCTGGTTTTGATCATGCAAATTGAAACTTTTAATGCTCACCATTTTTTAAGCAATGGTGTTTCAGAAGTTTTATAATGGCACCGATTTGGGCTTTGGTTCACTATGGACCCCTTTGTGCACTTTTTGCCCCTAGTGTGGTGTACAAAACATGTCAAGTTAAAATTCTTTTAAGTAAAATAAATAAAATAAATGAAAATAAATGTTATGAAATTATGCACTTTGTGAAGAAAAAGGTTTCTTGTGACGAGAATTCATGGCCGAATTTTATCTTATTGATTGGGAGGTTACAATGTATATTAGGCATAATATTTCTTTACAAAGTCGGAATTCATTGGTGTAACTAGATCTTTTCCGTCCATTCTAGATAGCAACAAAACTCCTCTCAAGAATACTTTCTTCACCGTATAAGGGCCTTCATAGTTTGGGGCCCATTTACTTTAATCTTCCCCTAGTAAAGGTAATATTTTCTTCAGTATGGATCTCCTTCTTGGAATTTTCGAGGTTGGACTTTCTTGTCATATGATTTGGCCATCCTTTTTTGGTATAATGGATGATGACAGATTGCAGCTAACCTCTTTTCGTTGATCAAATTCAATTGTTCATATCTAACTTTTGCCCATTCTGCCTCTTCTAGTTCAGAGTCTATCAATACTCTTAATGATAGGATTTCTACTTTTAAAAGCATCACCACCTCCATTCCATACACCAACGTTTACGTAGTGGCTCCTGTTGTGGTCTGGACTACGGTACGGTACGCATGAAGGGAAAATGGTAACATTTCATGCCAATCCTTGTAGATGACTACCATCTTCTGAATAATCTTCTTAACATCCTTATTAGCAGCTTCTACCACACCATTCATCTTTGGTCTATACGATGAGGAGTTGGAATGCTTGATTTTTCATTTAGCGCAGAGTTCTATTATTAGTTTTCCATTGAAGTTCTGAGAATTATCAGTTATAATCTTTTCTGGTGGTCTGTATTGACATATCAATCTCTTTCAACAAATTTCTTCACCACTTTTTGCATTATGGGAGCAAATGACCCCGCTTCTACCCATTTTGTAAAGGTTTCGATAGCCACGAGAATAAACCTATGACCATTGTTGGCTTTTGGGTTGATAGGCCCAATCACATCAATTCCCCACATTGTAAAAGGCCATAAAGATATCAAGTTAAGTAGAGGAGCTAGAGGGGCGTTTGATTTTGTCACCGTAGACCTGACATAGTCAATGCAATCCTTTTTTATTGTCATCCAAAAATAACTAGCTCTTTGCATTTTCCTAGCCATCATATGCCCACTAGAATGGGTTGAGCAAATTCCTTCATGGACTTCTCGTAACGCGTTTCATGCTTTAGCTTCATCTAGGCATCTCAGCAAAGTCTCATCAGATGATTTCCTATATAAAATCTCCCCATCAAGATAAAAATCCATCGCAAACCTCCTCAAGGTATTCCTTTTATTTTTGGATGTCCCCATGGGATAAGCTTGGTTTCAAATGAAATTATTGATATCGTAGTACCAAGGGTTTCCATCTATTTCTCCTTCAACTGAGCAACAATGAACTGAGTTATTTCTGATATCAATGTGTATCAACTGTAAGTTTTGTCCTAAGTCTATTTCTCCTTCCTAGATGTGTGAACTCTATTTCTCAAATTCTCCAGTTAGTTTAGACAAGTGTTCTTGGTAAGGTATTAACTTTTCTTCTTTGGTTTGCCATTCTCCTTTTACTTGACAAATAATTAGTATTAAGTCTCCATACACATCTATCTTTTTTATTTTCAACTCTAATGGAGCTTCTAAACCAAGAATACAGGCTTCATACTTATTAGTGTTATTAGTGCACCCGAATTGTAACTTGATTGAAACGGGATATTATTTCTTATCAGGGGAGTTTATCACTGCACCCGCTCCATTACCACATACATTTACAGCACCATCGAAGTACATAGTCCACCGTTCTAGTTTCCCTTCTCGACTGAAAAAAAAAGCACATCTTCATTAGGAAGATCAAAGTCTAACGGCTCATAATCTTCCATAGCATGGTCAACTAGGTGATCGACAATAACACTCCCTTTCATAGCTTTCCTTGTCATATATACTATGACATACTCAGCTAGTAGAATTTGTCATCTTGCAATTCGGCTAGACAGGTTGGGTTTTTTGTAGATGTGTCTCAACAAGTCTAATTTGGAAATTAACCATGTATTATGATACAACATATATTGACGCAGCCTTTTAGTTCGCACGCTAGTGCATAACATAACTTCTCAATCATAGTATACATAGACTCACACTCCGTGAACTTCTTACTTAGATAATAAATGGCCCTTTCCTTCCTTCCAGTTTCATCTTGTTGTCCAAGCACACATCCCTTCATTATTTCAGTTACTGTAATATCAATGGCTTTTTTGTACAGGAGGAACAAGCCGGTACTTTTTAGTCTTCTCAATAGCAGGTACTGCTTAATCTTCTCAAAAGCCTCTTTGCACTCCTCATTCCAAATCCTAGGATTCTTCTTCCTTGACAAATGAAAAATTGGGTCACAAGTCATGGTTAATTGGGATATAAAACGAGCGATGTAATTTAACCTTCCTAAAAACCCTCTTACATCTTTCTCAGTCTTTAGAGCTGGCATGGATTGAATAGCCTGTACTTTTTCAGGATCCACTTCTATCCCTTTTTCACTCACCACAAATCCTAACAACTTCCCAGATTTCACCTCGAATGAACACTTTGCAGGGTTAAGCCTTAACTTATATTTTCTTAGCCTTTCAAACAATTTCTTCATTATTTGGACATGATTCTCTCCTTTTCCAGATTTAGCAATCATGTCATCTACGTATACTTCAATCTCTCTGTGCATCATGTTGTGAAAACCATAGCCCTTTGGTAAGTGGCCCCAACATTCTTTAACCCAAATAGCATGACTTTGTAGCAAAAGGTTCCCCATGGTGTCACAAAGGTTGTCTTCTCCTTATCTTCTTGTGCCATTTTTATTTGATAGTAACCTTAAAACCCATACATAAAGGAATATGTGGAGCGACGAGCTGCATTGTAAACTAACATGTGTATGTGGTAGAGGGAAATTATCTTTAGGGCTAGCACGATTTAAGTCTCTAATTTCGCACAAACTCTAATTTTACCTCCCTTTTTGGTTACTTCCACAATGTTTGACACCCATTGTGGATATTTGACTACTTCTAAAAAACCAACATTCCATTGTTTTTCAATTTCTACCTTTACTTTGATCAAAACTTCTGGATGAGTTCTTCTTAGCTTTTGCTTAATTAGTCTGCATCCTTCTTCCAGTGGTACCCTGTGTACTACGATATCCGTATCCAATCCAGGCATATCCTCATATGACCAAGCAAAAACATCTATGTAATCTTGAAGCAGTGTAATCAACTTTTCTCTTTCCTTCTGGGTGATTAGAATTCCTATCCTGAGCTCTTGCTGGCTTTCTTCATTACCCACATTTATGGTTTCAAGTTCCGTTTTAGCGGGTTTCCAAGCCTGTTCATGTTGTTCTATTAATTTTGTGAATTCTCTAATGTTGTTTTCATCCCTTTTTTCCTCTTCTACAGTTATCATATATTCTTTAAAATTTGGCCATTCATTCTCAGTGTAAAGTGTAGGTGTTGTTGTGGAAGTTCCGCTTTCAGGGTTCCTGAAAGCGGAAAGTGAGTATGCACGAAACAAATAAAAAATAAAAAAGAGAGATGAACTAAAAATGCATGATCTCATTAAAAAAACATTTGGTTCAAAACAAAACAAAGATAAAATTTGATTGACCTATTGAGCCTCGAATTAAAACAAAACAAAAACATCATAGAAAATATCTTAATCTAACTGGCATTGTTTATTACATTTTGAAAACCAATGGAGCTTCTTGGGTCTCCCAATTCTGGAACTTCTCTCCCTCGGTGTTGCGATGTCGTGGTCGCACAAATTAATTACCCTAGCTTAAAACAAATCAAACAAGATAATATAGAGCAAGCAAGGGGTCGATCCTACGAGGACGATTTAGTTTAGATTTTCGTGCCATATGCTATGCAATTGGGGGGGGGTTGGCAGTTGTCTAGGCTGGGGTAAAGCAAAGTAAGAAAAAATTATATAAAACTGAAATTTATCAACAAAGCAAACCTTGGTCGTAAGTCAACATCCATCTACAGAAATCAAAACTAATCATGGAAATGACACATCAATTTATATTCTGAATATTTATCTCTTCTTAAAATTGGTTCGTTAATGGTTCCGCCGTATAACTTATCCTAACCATCAAACAACCACAATGTCTGCACTAGCAATTTGATTCAATGGCAACATTAAAAACTAGATAAATTGATCAATTAAGAAACATAATTGTCCACAATATATGTTTAGTTCGATTGAATGTTCTCCCTAAGATTAATAACATAGATCCGCTAAAATTATTAACTTAGTTGCTTCACAAGTTCATATACCACAGCTCCAGTTTTGATATCAAACTTAGCAATTGATTGTCTACAATAATAACTTCAAGTCCGCTCTGTGCAATGAAATAAACAATCATAGGAAAATAAGCATAGGAGAACAAACATATTCATCATATAAACTGAAAAATTGAGTGTTGCGATGTCGCGGTCGCACAAATTAAATACCCTAGCTTAAAACAAATCAAACAAGATAGTATAGAGCAAGCAAAGGGTCGATCCCACGAGGATGATTTAGTTCAGATTTTCATGCTATATGTTATGCAATTGGGGGGGTTGGAAGTTGTCTAGGCTAGGCTAAAACAAATTAAGCGAAAATTATATAAAATTGAAATTTATCAATAAAGCAAACCTTGGTCGCAAATCAACATCCACCTACAGAAATCAGAATTGATCATGGAAATGACACATCAATTTATATTCGGAATATTTATCTCTTCTTAAAATTGGTTCGTTAACGGATCCGTTGTATAACTTACCCTAACCATCAAACAACCACAGTGTCCGCACTAGTAATTTGATTTAATGGCAACATTAAAATCTAGATAAATTGATCAATTAAGAAACATAATTGTCCGCAATATATGTTTAGTTCGATTGAATGTTCTAGGTAAATATGGATGAAACTATCAAATAATATGGTCGCATCAAATACCCCCACACTTAGCTCTTACTCGTCCTCGAGAAAGGATAGGTAAAAAAAATTAAATTAAAAATAACCATGACCAATCTCTTAATCTCCCATCAATATCCAAGAATTCAAGCATTATAAATAAGAATACAATCGAGAAGGATAAAGAACATAAATCTTCATGAATTTGTTTACATGCAAACTTCAAAACTCAATTACTCCGAGATTTAAAAGAAATCTATGCCATGCCAAAGTGATAGGTCCTCTCATTGATATACACTCCAACACTCATGTGTTTAGGGCTTATGTGTTTAAATCTCTCAAATTCAATCAATGAATATGTTCTACCATAAGCTTGCTCTTCAATCTCATCTCCATTACTAAAATATTACAAACAATGTATGAATCAAAAGGTCTTATTTTCTGGTTGTAATGGGGCTAAGGTTAAGGTGACGTAAGAGAGAGTGGAAGAAAAGGTTCAAACCAAAGAAAGTAGAGCATTCTGAAAAATGATATTTCTAACAAGATATTCCATTTAAGCACATCAATTTTCAATCTTTAAGCACCAATGCTTAGCTACTTTTGATTTCAAGCACGTTTCTATTCCTTTTTCTTCTTCTTTTTTTTCTTTTCTTCTTCTTCTTTTTTTGTTCTTCACCTTTGGCAACTTTGCCCATCTTTTCATCAAACATCACTACTTTCTTTTCACATCATTTGCAACCATAATTCCATGAGATATCATAAGTATATGCTCTACTAATCCTTGGCTTATACATGGATAAAGCAAAGAAAAGATAAACAAGCTCAAAAGAGGCTCACTAAAGATAATATGCTTTAGGTTGGCTTTTTGGCTCAAGCGGTTAAAATTCCTAATGCCTTTATCATCTTCATGCATCTATGTAATGCGAATGTAATCTCAACAAGATATGAAGCAAGTTCTAGAGATACATATCATTGAAAGAACGAACAATCAAAGAATATAATGTTGAAGGCTCAAAAGCTTATATTGGTATAACACTATAAAGTCAACATGACATATTTTCAGAGTCAATTCCTAAACCAATTAAACATTGAAACTTGCATGCACACTCATTCATTCAATTTATATATTCATATATCTCACTTAATTCTCATACATAATACTCATATTCTCAAAAAGCAATGGGAGTTCAAAAAGATCAATCATAGTTTTTTTTTTTGTTTTTTTTGAAAGAATAAAGAAAAACAAAATAAGAAAACTGACATTTTCCCAATACCCCCACACTTAAAACACAACATTGTCCTCAATGTTGAAAATGAAAGAAAAGGGATATAAGAGAATGACAAAAATGCAAAAATAAATAAATAAAATAAAAGATAAGGGAAAAGAAAAGCAAATCTGATTTTTTTTTGTGCTGGGTTGCCTCCCAGGAAGCGCTTTTGTTTTGTGTCATTGGCTCGGCATGTGGTATGCTCATTCTTCATAGATCGGTTCAGCTAACTCCACAGAAGCGGTGATTTCTGTCATCCAACCTTCATAGAAAGGTTTCAAGCGATGCCCATGGACCTTGAGTACGTGATTTGTTTCTAAACTTGTAATTTCAACTGCACCATAAGGAAAAACATTAGAAACAACGAAGGGCCCAATCCAATGAGAACGCAACTTACCAGGAAAAAGTTTCAAATGCGAATGATAGAGAAGGACTTTGTCTCCAACATGAAACTCTTTTCTTGTAATCATTTGGTCATGAAGACTCTTAGTCTTATCTTTGTAAATCCTTGCATTCACATAAGCGTCATTTCGAATGTCTTCCAACTCTTGTAATTGCAACTTTCTTGCAATCCCAGCAGCATCATAATCCATGTTACATTTTTTTATGGCCCAAAAAGCTTTATGTTCAAGTTCCACTGGTAGATGACATTCCTATTGGTGATTTGTAAGCAGTTCGGTAAGCCCAAAGTGCATCACCAAGTCGCAAACTCCAGTCTCACCGGTTGGGTTGCACTGTCTTCTCCAAAATGGACTTGATTTCTCGATTTGAAATCTCAGCTTGGCCATTCGTTTGAGGATGGTATGCCGTAGAAGTCCGATGAGTCACATGATATTTGCGTAACAATGCTTCCATTGAACGATTGCAAAAATGCGTGCCACGATCACTAATGATAGCTTTAAGGATTCCAAACCTGTCAAATATGTGAGTCCTGACAAAATCTACAACAACTTTAGCATCATGGGCATCTATACATGCTTGATCAAACCCAAAATCCATTTCTTTGGATAATAGTTTGCACAAGGGTGCTGTAATCTTCGAGAAGTCTTTGATAAAGCGTCGATAAAAACTTGCATGGCCAAGAAAAGAACGAACTTCCCTCACACATGAGGGGTAAGGTAATGATGAAATAACTGTCGTTTAAGGATTAAGGCAACTATGCACCTAAGGGGGGGGATTGGGTGTAAATATACTACTAATGCAATTTTAAAATTAATTACTTTAAAAGTTAAACAATAACCAACAATATAATTAAGTACCTTAAAGTAAAGAGATAAGAGATAAGAGATTGCTAACTCAGTTTTTAACGTGGTTCGGCAAGCCTACATCCACAACTCAAGTACCAACCCGTACTTGAGTATTGTATTCTCTTACTAGTCCAAGTAACAAGATTACAATTCCTTCTTGATGAATCCACACCAAGACTTTTACACCACTTGAAGATATGCCCTCTTCAAGATTTTTCCTTGGTGATGCTCCCTCACCAATATTAGGAGTTTTATACTCAACTCTCAAGAGTTTTACAAGGATTGTTTTTGTAACACAACAATACACTCTCAATAGTGTGGATATTACAAATTAAGATCTATGATCTCTTTATCTCACTTAATAGCACTTAGAATGTTTGAAGGTGTTTAAGTGTAGTGAGAATGAGATTTAATACTCTTTGTGTTAGGATATGAAGATTTAAACACAAATTTGAGTATTAATGAGGATTGATGATGTGAAGGTGTTTATGCACTACTAATTGCCTCAATATCAGATATGATCAAAAGTTTCTTTTTTTTTTTTTGCAGTTAAGAGGCCTATTTATAAGTTTCAAAGAGAAACTAGCCGTTTCTAGCCATTTCAGTGCAACTGTCATCTCAAACGGTCGACTGGTTCACAACGGATAAATCAAACGGGCGACCGGTTCAGCTCGAAAGACAATTTGTCTTCCAAGCGGTCGACCGGTTCACTTGGTAACCCAAGCGGTCGACCGGTTCATGTAGAAACCCTATTTTGACAAATTATCTTTTCTGAATTTCTTGAACCGATTGATTATGACTTAAACCTATAATCATCAAACCCTTTTAATGCATGCAATGTGAAGTGTGTGAGTTCATTTTAGTTTGTGCTATCAAGTTAGAAATTGAGATTTACATAAAGCACTAAAATGAAAAGCTTATTCTAAGTCTTCACTTGCTTGCATCTTGGACTTCCTGGAATGATTTCTTCGTGTAATCCATTATGCTTGTTGATGTATTCTTTGTATAATACCTGTTTATAACTTAATCTCATCCAAGCATATTATTAGTCCATTTTCTTTTTATTGTTATCATCAAAATATATAAAGCATATATGTATGACATAATATGTCAACAATAACATCTATTTTAGCTTTATCAACCTCCAATCCACATGAAGACACAACATGCCCAAGAACTATTCCTTGATCTACCATAAAATAACACTTTTCATAGTTCAAGACAAGGTTAGTTTCAATTCACTTTTTCAAGATCAAAGATAAGTTTTTTCTTGATCCTCAGGATTAATAACAATCTGATTGTATCCACTATATCCATCAAGAAAGCAATAAAAAGACTTACCTACCAGACGTTCAAGCATTTGGTCCATGAATGGTAATGGGAAATGATCTTTACGCGTAGAAAGATTAAGCTTTCTATAATCAACACACATTCTCCATCCACTCGAGATGCGAGTAGGAATGAATTCATCATGTCTGTTTTTCACCAATGTGCTTCCAATCTTTTTGGGCACCACATGGATTGGCGCCACCCATTTACTGTTTGTGATGGGGTAAATGACTCCTGCATCTAATAGTTTTAAAATTTTAGCTTTCACGACTCCATCATGGGTGGGTTCAACCTCCTTTGCATTTCCCTTGTTAGTTTCGTATCATCCTCCAATAATATATGATGCATACACATTGAGGGACTAATGCCCTTGATGTCGGCTAAAGTCCATCCAATGGCTGTTTTGTGATCACACAACAAATTCACAAGTTTTTCCTCTTGCGCACTTGTCAAACCTTTTGCTATGATAACAGGAAGTGTATTGTTGTTGCCAATGAATACATACTTCAAATTATCAGGCAAAGGTTTCAATTCTAACTTGAGAGCCTGTAAAATAGATGGCAAAGCTTTTTATGTGAAAGTACTAAATCAACAAAGACATTACCATGGGGAATGGTTTGCAAAGCTTGCAAAGCCAGTGCTGCTTCATGCACATTTTGGGGAACACCTGTGTGCCTCTCCATCTCCTCCAATTGGGTAAAATAATAGCCATAGCTCAAAGCTACACTTAATCCATCCACACATTCAAAATCACAAACTTGCTGCACACACTTATCAACTTTGTCACAACATGTGATAGAATAAACATTGCTATAAGGATATTTCATTGCATCATGAAAATTAAATTCAATCTTTTCATCTCCGACCTCCATAGACAAAGTATCCTTACCACAATCAATCTTTGTATTGGCAGTTTTTAAGAACGGTCTCCCAAACAATATAGGAGTACTGGAATCACAACAATTATGCTCCATATCAAAAATATAAAAGTCACATGGAATTAGCAAGCTATCAATCTTGACTAGGACATCTTCTATCACACCAAGTGGGTAAACAAAACTATGATATGCAAGTTGTATTACAATGTTGGTTTTATTCAAAGGCTTTAAACTAAGAGAATCATAAACATGTTTAGGCATAACACTAATGGATGCACCTATATCGCATAGAGCCCTTTTAAAACTAGTATTGCCAATAACACATGGGATAGTAAACGCACCTGGGTCTTTCTGCTTCAAATGCATATTCTTTTGAACAATAGCAGATACGACTTCTCCCATACTTACCATTTCATGACCTTTCAGTTTGAAAGCTCTTTTGGTAGTGCACAACTCCTTCAAAAATTTAGCATACTTGGGAATTTGCTTGATGGCATCAATCAAAGGAATGTTGAGTTCCACTTTCTTGAAAACCTCTAAGATCTCTTTTTCTTTGTCTTCTTTCTTAGACCTAGAAGAACTCACAGGAAATGGTGGAATTGTTTTATAATTGGAATTGGTTGAGTGAGGAGTTACCTTCGGAATGGTCTTAATCGTCTCAGTTTGTGAAGGAGGAGTAGGTTTCATCTTGCTACTCAATTTAGTTTCTATCTCTTCTTCTTCCTCCATCTCAACTTGTTTTCTCCATTCATTTGTGTTTCCAGATTGCATTAACATTCTCTTTTGGATTTAATGCTTGGGAGGGCAATTTTCCATTCATTTGTGTTTCCAGTTTGCCCACACTTGAAGCTATTTGCCCCATTTGCTTCTCCAAGTTATGAATACTCGACCTTCTTTTCTGTTGAAAAGACATGACATTTTGCTGCAAGGTCACAGTGTTAGAAGCCAAAGTTTTCATCATCTCATGAAGATCATCACTAGATGATGTCCCCATAACACTGGAGTTGGTGAACGGAGGGGGCTGTCTCGCTTGATAATTTTGCTGGGGCTGTGGTTGAAATCCATGGGAATGGAACTGTCTCCCTTGATTGCCTTGTTGAGGTGGGTTCCCGTAGCGGAAGTTGGGATGATCTCTCCATCCAGGATTGTACGTGTTAGAAAAGGGATCATACTTACGCTGGGGTTGTCCATTGAATGTTCCATCAATCACATTTGCTTGCTCAATGTAATCTTCTTGCATTGTTGGGCACATATCCGTAGCATGTCCTTGTAGTGAGCATATGCTACAAACTTTTACCTGTTGCACATTTTCACAAGCCAAAGAACGCACAAGAGAAGTAAGATCATTAACTTTATTCTCAAGGTTAGAAATACTTACCTCATTCACTCGTTTGTTTGAGAAGTCTCCAGGGGTGCCAAACTGTTTCGAGTTGGCTGCCATGTTTGAGATTAATTGGCGTGCAACACCGGGTGTCTTATCTACCAATGCCCCTCCACTTGCAGCATCAATGATACTACAGTAAATAGGCATCAATCCTTCATAGAAGTATTGAATGAGCAGCTGATCAGGTATTTGATGATGAGGGCATTGAATGCACAATAGCTCAAATCTTTCCCAATACTCAGCGAGTGTTTCTCCATGAGATTGTCGAATCCCACATATTTCTTTTCTTATGTTGGGCAACTCGAGATGCTGGGAAATATTTTTCAAGGAAGATCTTCTTCATGCCATTCCAAGTGTTAATGGAACCTGGGAGAATATAAAAAAGCCATGCCTTCGCTGCCCCTTTTAAAGAGAAAGGAAAAGCTTTCAACTTAACTTGTTCCTCTTCAACTCCATTCGGTTTCATGCCAACACAAACCATGTGGAACTCCTTGTGATGAGTGTGAGGATTTTCTCCTGCAAGACCATTGAATGTTGGCAGCAAATGTATAAAACCAGATTTGAGTTCAAAGTTCACATTACTGTCTATGTTTATGCACAATGGTTGGTTTTCCATGTTAGGAGCAGCCAGCTCCTTGAGTGTTTGTTGTCATGCAACAGCCATGATGTTGACGCGAGCTTCCTTTCGTAACCTGCGTAAAGTGTTTTCTATTTCGAGATCAACCTACACTTGATTACTTTGATTAGCAGAACGGGTTACAGGCATAAATCCCAAAGAAAACTCAAAAGAAAGCAAGCACACAATAGATTGAACACAACGCAATAGGCAATAGGATCCTATGCTAGAAAACTAAAAGTGTCCAGAAACCTTAGAAAACGATAGAATTTCGCCTGGATAAGTTGGGGCTAGTGACCTAAAGGTCACTAATTCTTCTAAGAACGTCGTTTTCCTTCAGAAAACAAAACATAAATACCTAATTCAACCAAACAATCTGAAAAATTGAAAAATTGAGTGTTGCGATGTCGCGGTCGCACAAATTAAATACCCTAGCTTAAAACAAATCAAACAAGATAGTATAGAGCAAGCAAGGGGTCGATCCCACGAGGATGATTTAGTTCAGATTTTCGTGCTATATGTTATGCAATTGGGGGGGGTTGGAAGTTGTCTAGCCTAGGCTAAAACAAATTAAGCGAAAATTATATAAAACTGAAATTTATCAATAAAGCAAACCTTGGTCGCAGATCAACATCCACCTACAGAAATCAGATCTGATCATGGAAATGACACATCAATTTATATTCTGAATATTTATCTCTTCTTAAAATTTGTTCGTTAACGGATCTGCTGTATAACTTACCCTAACCATCAAACAACCACAGTGTCTGCACTAGTAATTTGATTTAATGGCAGCATTAAAATCTAGATAAATTGATCAATTAAGAAACATAATTGTCCGCAATATATGTTTAGTTCGATTGAATGTTCTCCCTAAGATTAATAACATAGATCCGCTACAATTACTAAGTTAGTTGCTTCATAAGTTCATATACCACAACTCCAGTTTTGATATCAAACTTAGCAATCGATTGTCTACAATAATAACTTCGAGTCCGCTCTTAGCAATTAAATAAACAATCATAGGAAAATAAGCATAGGAGAACAAACATATTCATCATATAAACTGAAAACTTGAGGTAAAAATAGATCTCACAGTTCTTGAAATCTGAAGGTTTCTGTGTCCTTGCAACCAAGCAAAAGAGTCTAGCCTTGCATGTTTATTGAACAACTAAATAAAAAGATGGAAGAACACATGATTTAGGGTTTGAAGGAGGAAGATTTTGTGCTGGCCGCCACTTCCTTGCTCCTCTTCTCCTTTATATATGCTTAGAAACCCTAGTGTCTATTTTACAAAACAGTCCTTTTTTAAGTTGGCAGAATTTAGTTGTCCCTTGTAAAATTCATATCTCCTTCATATCACATCTTTTTGAACTTTCATTTGGAGTGTTTGTAGGTATTTGAGTCCTGAATCCAAAAACATTTGGTTTGCATCAATCAGACTCTATAGCTTGAGATATGGAAGTTGTAATGGACAAAGGTCGACATTGGCAGATTGCAAGATTTGACTTCAAAGGATGTGATTTCTATGCTCTTCCTTATTTTATTTATTTTACCTTAGCTTTCCATAAATTTATGGATGTTAGCTTTTGAATGCCACTGGAATCACTTCATTGCGATCTCTAGAGCTTCTGCTCTGCACAAAACACCGATTGAAGGTCAAATTTGTCAATCAGCTCCAATTACCTTCTTTTTGCATATTTCATCCAAAAATGCCTTAAAAAACATAAAACAAAGAATATCAAGGCATTTTATACACAGAACATATGCAAAATAGTAGGTAAATATCGATGAAACTATCAAATAATATGGTCGCATCACTCGGCTAGCTTCTGAAAACATGTACGGGCAGTAACTTCTTCATGAGCATAAATGGTTAATTGTGACAATTCTTCATCCCTTCTGCCAGATTGAGTCTTCCTGGCAATGCCCTCGACTTCTTCCTTTTCCATAGTGTTTATGCTCATATACGAAAGCTTTGGAGAGAGATTTCATTTCCTTGGCCCGGTTGCATCACATATGCAACCTTTGGGAATGAAACCCTGATTGGAGGTATGGCTAAATTTTCTTCTTCAGGCTTCCTTCCTTCAATCCCTGCCATCCTCTTCTCTCTTCTTGCACCAGTAGCCCACTTGTAATCCTCTTTTTTAGGCTTATATCCTAGTCCAAACCTTTGTTCTACAGACTTCAACTTTGTTATACTAATCCACTCGACTTTCCCTTTTTCTGCGTCAAAACGGGCAGGAATATCGTGCTTTAAAAGGCTTTTGGTGGCCATTTTGGTGGCCTCTGAGATCCCTAGTTTCCTTATTATAGTGTTTTCAGGCACTGATTCAATATTCAAAACCTTAAATGCATGCAGGTCTCCATCCATACAATCTTCAACTTCAATGAAGGGATCGCCACATTTTTCATCATAGATATAGTCTTTTTGGCCTTAACGGTAACTAGGACCCCATTGACAATGTACTTCAAACATTGATGCAACGAGGAGGTGACCGCTCAGAATGTATCCATAGCATTCCTAACAACATGTTATAGGAAGGGTGGATGTCCATCATTTGAAGGGTTACTAAAACAACTTGTGGACCCATAGCTAGTTCGACTTCGATTGACCCTAACACTTGCCTTGGCGAACCATCGTATGCTCTGACTATCATCACACTTCGCTTCATATGGGATGGATCCACTGGCATCTCATTCAGCATATGCCTTGGCAACACATTAAGGGCTAAGCCATTATCGATGAGAACTTTACCGATGAGACAATCTTTGCATCGGACCATAATGTACAAAGGCTTGTTATGTCCAATTCATTTAGCGTCAAGTTCATCTTCGATGAAATACAAGTAATTTGAAGCATGGATCCTACCTACTAGATGCTCCATAGTCTTCTGTTCCATGTCCTGAGGTACATAGGCCTCGTTCAGCACATTTTTCAAAGCATGGCGATGTAGCTCAGAACTGAGTATTATGACATGATGGAGATCTTGGCATGGGTCCTTTCCAATTGGTCTACCACACAGTACTTACTATGCTTCATCAATTTTAGGAACTCGACTGTTTCTTCCTTTGTTACAAGTTTATTTACCTTCAGCTTATTATCAAAGTCCATTGCTTCTTTGCCCTTAGCTTTTCTTTGTTTTTCCAACTCTTCGGGCATGAAACAACGGCCACTCCGGGTCAGCTCGCTTATCTTAGTTTGGAACAAAGTCAAAAAAGGAGTTTCGACATTCGAGGTAGAAACATAGTCCGCTTCCTTTGCATATGAGGGCTTGGCAAATACCAACTTCAAGAATCCATTAGCTGTTGATTGGATACTACACTTCTCTATCACCGCTATCCCTCCATTGTCCTCCATAGCCTCAATCCTTAGCTCACCTAAAGTCAGCATTCTTGCAACCTTTTGATGAAACTCGATACATTCATCAATGTGATGCCCTTTCCTATTATGGAATGGACAAATATCATTTTTTTCTATGTTGTATTCGGCCAATTTCTCTAAGTGTCTAGATTGTACCAACATATCGTATCGCCTAGCCATGGTCACTTTTAAAGCTTTTTCTTTGTAATCGACTTCCACCGCATTCACTCCACAACTTCCTGCAACATGCTTGGGCAAGGGATTTGAATTCACATTGGGTGAATCCTGAAAAGTGACCCATCCGATCTTGATCAACTGCAATTCCCTCTTAAAAGCTACACAGGTCTCAATGCTATGATCTACATTACTAGCATGGTATTCACAAGTCAGTTTGGGGTTGTGCCAGGCAGGGAAAGGTGGTTGCATAGGTGGTACTGATAGGTGAGCAATATGCCCAATGCTTAGTAATTTGGTAGGATAGCCTAATAGGATCGGCCCTCAGTTGATACATGAGTTTGGACAACATAAGGATTAGGAAGTGGATGGACTTGGCAGATGCTTTCTTAAAGCAATACAAGTTTAATCTTGAGATCGCTCCTGATAGGACCGGTTTGATTACCATGGAGAAAGGAGCTCAAGAGTCCGTAAGGACTTATGCATAAAGGTGGTGGGACCAAGCTATCAATGTACAACCTCCACTAATAGAGATAGAAATGGTGACCATATTTGCTAACACCTTTAATGCCCCGTACTATGAGCACCTTTATGGGTAGCTCAGCCCAACATTTCAATGATGCAGTGCGAAGAGGGGTTTTGTTGGGAAAAGAAAATAAATTGAGGAGAATAACCTAGAAGACAAGTACAGAGAGAGACAAATTACCAAAGCTACCAAACACCTACCCCCCAAATCACCAATATCAAATTTGCAAAACCCTCCATCCCAAACCAGCCCTAGCAAACAACCAAACTAATTACCGAAGGAGAGACTACCAGTAACTGGAAGAACAATTACAACCTTTGCCCATAATCTTCTAGCGCAATCCATTTATCATATCCTACATGTTTAGGGAATCTGATGTCTTGTTGATCCTCAGTTGTTAAATCCATTGCAATAGGAATTTGGATAGGCCGAGTGGGATCAGGATGCTTATTTGGTGTATTTGTCCCTATATTCTGAGGTGCCATAGGGCTTTGAACTGCCGGTGGTGCTTTGTTAGTTTAAGTAGATGTTCCTTCTCCATCCTTTGTTCTTAATGTTTTCTCGAGATAGCTTGCTAAGCATGCCACATCACTTCGAAAACTTCAAGCTCTTTTTGGTACTGAGTTTCTGGTTCTACCCTTTCTTCATTTTCTATCCTTTTTCTTAGTCGAGTGTTGTGGATTCTGGAAGGGGGGCCTATGTTTCGTAGTTGAGCTATATGCATAAATGTATGGTATAATGTATGTTGTGAGAAATATGCTTTGTATAATGGGTATATTATACAAAGCCTAGCGGAATTTAATGGTATCCGCGACCCTAAGATCAATCTAACCCAAGGTTGTTGAGAATTGAATGAGCTTGAGCTTATCACAATAGAAGACTTGCTCCGAGGCAACAAGACTATAATCAACTCAATCACTAGTTGAGTTGTATGCATAAATGTATGGTATAATGTATGTTTGTGAGAAATTTGCTTTGTATAATGGGTATATGATGCCAACCCTAGCGGAATTTAATGGTATTCGCGACCCTAAGATCAATCTAACCCAAGTTTGTTGAGAATTGAATGAGCTTATCACAATGGAAGACTTGCTCCGAGACAACAAGACTATAAACCAACTCGATCAGAATGCCTACACTTAGAGACGAGCAAAGGAAGTATAAATTCACTACAAAAAATGGTCAATTCTTTGAAGAGTTGAAAGTTCAATCAAGAACCAAGATGAAGCAACCAAAGTCAGCTACAATGCTGGAAAATATTGTCCAAAAAGTTCCCTAACATTATTCCTAAAGAGTATTTAGACTCTAAGCCAAAACCCTAGTTTCCCTAATGGGTCTCACATAAGCCCATATTAAATAATAATTAACTCAAGCTAAAACTAGCCCAAAGTAATTAAGATAAACAAATAAACAAGTCTAAAAACCCAAACAAAATGTCTCCTCTCAAAATAATTAAAATTTGATAGCCCAACTAATTAAATAAGACAATTTCATTGTTTCCGTATTTTGTCGGGCAACAGCAAGACCCAACTTAAAACAAATGGTTCTCTCTCGTCTTAGTGAATTAGAAAGCGTTCCATATACCGTTGGAAAGGTATTGAAGTCTAGATTTCATCCCAACTAGAATAAAATCAAAATTCGATCTTTATCTCAAGTTATGACTAGAAGAGTAACCAAAGGTCAAACTGTCTGAACCTAGTCTTCTTCTCCCAATCCTTGTGTAATGGTCTTGGTTCCACCAACAAGCCCTTCTTGAACATGAATGAGATTAATCAAGGCTTAATCTTTACTATTAAAAATCCTCTTCAAGTCCACCTTAGCCCATGTATCTTGAAGAACATTGAAAGCTTCTTTGAACTTCTTAGCCCTAAGCCTAGTAACTGGACCAACTGGAACCTCCAATGGATCCTTTGATGGTTTGATCACATCATCCCCTTGCTCCTCAAAAGGATTCGACCTCAAATTATCACCTACATCAAACGAAGAAAGATCAGAAACATTGAATGTAGCACTTACACCATACTCACTTGGTAGATCCACTTTGTAGGCATTATCATTAATCCTTTCTATGATCCAATAAGGACCATATCCTCGAGGCATCAACTTCGATCTTCTTTGTTCAGGAAAGTTTTACTATAAACACCCTAGCGAAAATATATATATATATATATAAGGCTAACTCAGTTTTTGCTGCCACGCAGCAGAAAATCGTAAAGGGATACGAAAAACATCAATATTCCATAATTAATTTGCAATGAGATGAACTCGCAAAAAGAAAAATAGATAACCCATGAAGGATAAGGTAACGTCACTAAACAATAATTTATCATAAATGGAAAATTTAAGATAAATACAGAATATGAAAGGCCTATAAGTCCTGAGTAAGCAGTGATTGACGAAAGTCAATTCGGACACTTAAATCAAGAGTTATGGCTAAAACGAGATTTTCCTAGAATAGCAGAAATGTCAATTTTGGGGCCGAAACGATGGAATTTGGCCAAAAACCGGTGGACATTAGGGTCTATTTAGCTGACTTCTTCCGCAAACGGCGAAACGCATCGACTGGGTGAGTTTCACGCCATTCCAACTTCGACGACCCGACTATCAAAATTTAGTTGCCTTTGAATTTTGGGTGCTCCCTCTTGAGCATGTATGCTTCCGCTAATGTTCTAACCATTTAGTGACCGGCAACCACACAATTTTTGCTGCCGATTTCCTAATCGGCACTGACGCAGTTTTCGCTGTCGATTCCTTAAGAAGCTGGGAGGGAGGCATAAACCCGGTTTTAGATAGAGAAAAACAAGGATAAGAACACATGTAAACCAACCCCCAAACAACCCACCTCATTTAATGGGGAGTATAAATACAAGGAGGAGACAGACAGAGGATGATTCATCCTCTTCCCAAAACTGCAGCTGAGAGCAAATCGTTCTTCCCTTCCTTTTTCACAACAAAAAAACCCCAATCCAAATCAGTAGAGACAGAGAGAGAGTGCGTTGTAAGCATGTGAGGGGAAAATGAGACTTTGAGAGAAGATTTGATAGCTGCCTAGAGGAAAGGAAAAGGAGGGCTGGAAAACATGAGAGGAAAGAAGAAGAAAACATGAGAGGAAAGAAGGAGGAGAACCAGCAATAGAGGAGAAAGAATAGTGTCAAACCTTCCTCAAACTTAGTTAAATCTGAAAGGTATGAATCATGAAACTCCCTTCCTCTTCTCCTTAAGACCAGAAACGGAAATGAAGAAGAAAACCCTAAGGGAATTGACCTAAGACCCAAGCTAGATGTAAAGGAACTGAAATTAACTAAGAGAACAAGGAAACAAAAATGAAATGAAGCCAATTTTAGAAGATTTAACAAATAAAAATGAATAAAATGGAAATAACAAATCATGGTAGAGGGCTGACTTTAACTATGGGTTTGGCCAGCATGCATGTGTGTTTTCTGTTGGGATTTGTTGTAGGATTATGTGCTGAAATTGATGGTTTTAATGTGTGTTCTTCTGGAACTTTGTGACAATTTGTTTATGTTGAGGTTGTTACAGCATGTGTGGTGTGTATGTTCATGACGAATTGTGTGCTACAGAAAATTGTGATTCGTTGTCGAAGTCATGTCAGCAGCAGCGAATAAGCGATTGCTGCCGAATTGTGTGTTTTGCAGCGAATTGTGATTCGCTGCCGAAATTGTGTCGTTTGCAGCGCATTAACAATTCGCTGTCGAGTGGTGTGTTCTGCAGTGAAATTGTGATTCGCTGTCGAAGTTGAGTTGGCTGCAGCGAAATTGTGATTTGCTGCCAAAACTGTGGCTGCCTGCAGCGAACCAGTTCTCGCTGCCGAAGTGGGCAGCCTGTAGCGAACCGGTTCTCGCTGTCGATTTTTACAATAAGCCTCCTAGGCAGAAATGACTTAAATGCTAGCATGTTGGCGTAAAATGTGCAACACTTGAATGTGAACATATGAACTCTTAAAATAAGTGTGGTGACGAATGTGATTCAAAAATACAAATGTACTGATTTATGATCATTGATGTCATAGGTGGTGCGGTCAGGATTGGACCATCATCAAGACAAGAACAACCCACAGGTGGAGCAGGTAGGTGACTTGCACCTTCCTTTTTCATACGTGAATAATGAAATACTTTAACATGAATATTACCCTATTGTGTTAGAACCTATATTTGATTGTCGAATGCTTAAATGTTGACAAATGAATGATTAGCTACGGCTAATGGCATCCGAATGGATGGCCGGGACAAATGAATGATTGCCTTCGGCTAATGGCATCCGAATGGATGAACAGAACGAATGATTGAGTAATTTTGGCTAATGGTATCCGAAAAGGATGACCGGGGTGAATGAACGGTTAACCTCAACAAATGATGCCTTATGATGATAGTCAGGTTTAAGATTATTGTTGATTGTTAAAATTGGTGCATTTATATGCATTACAAGCTATTTGTACCAAGTACATTAAGAAATTATAAATGTTAATGCCCCATTTAACTTCCAGACCGTTTAGTTACCATTATTATTATTATCATTATCATTAAGTAATTACATTCTCTTAAATTTTTTGTACTGTTGCAGGGAAATCACACCCATGAGATGTCTAGGGAACCCGATACACGGGAACCTTCTTTTGCAAGGAATCATGTAGATGCATTCTAAATCACAATGTATTTTGTATGAATCAATGTACTGAACGTATAACTTTTATTAGACCCTTTTGTTTAAATTCGTAATGGCTATTAGTAGGATAGGAATGCAAACTCATGTCTATATATGTATATTTTTAATATGAACTTCAAACCATGCAACCATAATATTACGTGTTTATGTAAGATTCAGTTTTAAATGAATTGTTGATTGTATGGATGGTATTTTGATGATGTGAGGTGATCAGGTTCGCTGATTTCCGGTGCCATGTGGGTTAGGTATATATTTATATATATAAAAAAAAACCAGGATGTTACATTTACTTCCTCATATGCACCCAAACCCAAGCACTTGGTTTAAATCTCACCAATTTACTTCTCCTATTGGCTTGTTTGCATATTGTTCATTATTCTTTTCTATTTGTTGTCGAATCTTTGCATGGAGGTCTTTCACCACCTGTGCTTTTTGATTACCATCAAAACTAACCCTTTCGTCAACAGGCAATGCAATCAAATCTAATGGTTTCAAAGGGTTAAAACCATAAACAATCTCAAATGGGGAATGATCAGTAGTAGAATGCACACTATGATTATATGCAAATTCAATGAATGGCAAACAATCTTCCCAATTTTTAAGATTCTTTTGAATGATAGCACTTAACAATTGAATCAAAGTCCGATTAATAACTTCAGTTTGGCCATCTGTTTGTGGATGACAAGTAGTAGAATAGAAAATTTTAGTTCCTAACTTACCCCACAAAACCTTCCAAAAGTAACTCAAAAACTTAACTTCTCGATCGGATACAATGCTCCTAAGGAGACAATGTAGCCGAATGACCTCTCTAAAGAATAGGTCAGCTATATTTATTGCATGATCTATTTTATGGCAAGCAATGAAATGTGCCATCTTAGAAAATCTATCCACAACAACAAATATAGAATCTCTCCCTTTCTTAGACCTAGGTAGACCCAAGATGAAATCCATAGAAATATCAACCCAAGGTTCCTTAGGAATAGGCAAAGGTGTATATAATCCATGAGGCATTAGCTTGTCTACATGTTATGCACCTATCACACATTCTTTGCACATCTCTTTTCATATTAGGCCAATAAAAGTGCTCATGCAAAACATCCAAAGTTTTAGTAATTCCAAAATGCCCCATTAAACCTCTCTCATGTGCTTCCCTCACAAGCAATTCACAAAAGAACAATTAGGCACACATAACTTATTTTCCTTAAACAAAAATCCATCATGCCTAAAATATTTATCTTTGGTCGAAACCTTGCATGTGTCATATATAGCATCAAAATCATGATCATCAAGGTACAATTCCTTAATATACTCAAATCCTAGCAATTTAGTATTAAGAGTATTAAGAAGAACATACCTTCACGACAAGGCATCAGTGACCACATTTTCCTGACCATGCTTGTATTTAATCACATATGGAAAAGTTTCAATAAACTCAACCCACTTAGCATGTCTCCTACTTAACTCTTTAAATGTTTCAATGATTAGTGATCAGTATGTATGACAAACTCTCGGGGCCACAGATAATGTTGCCAAGTCTCCAAAGCCTGCACGACTGCATACAAGTCCTTATCATAAGTGGGATAGTTAAGAGTTTCACCATTGAGTTTCTCACTAAAATAAGCGATGGGTCGTTTTTCTTGCATTAAAATGGCTCCAATACCTATTTCTGAAGCATCACATTCAATCTCAAAAGCTTTATTAAAATCAGGTAAAGATAGTAAAGGTGCCGAAATCAACTTTGATTTTAACAAGCTAAAAGCATTTTCTTGTTCTTCTCCCCACTTGAAACCCACAGTTTTCTTAACAATTTAAGTCAATGGAGAGGCTATCGTACTAAAGTCTTTGACAAATCTCCTATAAAAACTAGCCAAACCATGAAAACTTCTAAATTCTGTTATGGATTTTGGTGTAGGCCATTCTTGAATAGCCTTAACCTTAGCCTCATCCATTTCTATACCTTTTGTACTAACTAGATATCCAAGAAAAACAATCCTATCCATGCAAAAGTCACACCTTTTCAAATTAGCATATAAGGACTCTTTCTAAGCACATCAAGAACTTGTCTCAAATGACTTATATGCTCATCAATCTCCTTACTATAAATCAAGATATCATCAAAGTAAACGACTACAAACTTACCAATAAAAGCATGCAACACATGATTCATCAATCTCATAAAAGTACTAGGTGCATTAGTAAGTCCAAAAGGCATAACCAACCACTCATACAAACCATATTTAGTTTTAAAAGCAGTTTTCCATTCATCTCCTTCTTTCATCCTAATTTGATGATAATCACTTTTCAAATCAATTTTCAAAAACAATTTAGAACCATGTAATTCATCCAACATATCATCTAATCTAGGAATGGGATGTTGATACTTTACAGTGATGTTATTGATGGCTTGACAATCCACCACATATTCACTAAGTTTTGTCCTTTTTTAGAACAAGAAGCACGGGAACTACATAAGGACTCATGCTCTCTCAAATGTATCCTTTCGATAGCAACTCCCCACTTGCCTTTGAAGTTCCTTAGTCTCTTCAGGATTGCTCCTATAAGCCGGCCTATTTGGTATAGATGCTCCTGGAACAAAGTCAATTTGATGCTCAATACCTCTAATTGACGGCAAACCACTAGGAATGTCATCCGGAAAGACATCCTCAAATTCTTGCAAAAGAACTTTTACAACACTAGGAACACAAGAATCTAAATCATCTGAGTTAAAGAATGCCTCCTTATAAACAAGTAAAATCATAGGCAAGTCAGAAAGATAGGCATGTTTAAGATCATTAGATTTTGCAAAAACAATTAAGGTAACCCCCACTTTTTCTACGCACTCTTCTTTTCTCACCTTTTCTTTCTTCTCTCCACTCATTTTCTCTCCACTCTCGGCCTTCTTTTCATTTTTTTGTTCTTGGCCATGACCCTCCCCTAATGTCCTAAGGGCCAAAACTTTGTTCCCTTTTGTTTTCAACTCATGGCTCACTTTCTTTTCTCTCTTCCTCACATCCTCACTATGTTGTTCAGCTTGTTTTTCCATTTTGGCCAAATCTTTTTGTTCCTCCACTTTGGCCGAAACATGTTGTTCTTCCTCATAACCCTTCTTCAATTTAATTTGATCTTCATACTTTTGTTTTGGTGGGAGTGGGGCAAGTGTATAAATCCTTCCATCCTTCTCTAATGAACTTGTTCTTAAACCCATCGTGCTTGGCTTTTCTATCAAATTGCCAAGGCCTCCCTAGTAACAGATGAGTAGCATGCATAGGTACAACATCACATAACACTTCATCCTTATATTTGCCTACTGAAAAAGAAATCATCACCTGTCTATTCACCCTAACAACACCACATTCATTCACCATTGAAGTTGATAAGGCCTCTCATGCTTTATGGTATTCAATCCTAACTTTCTAACCAAAGTAACACTAGCAACATTAGTACAACTACCACTATCAATGATCATACTACATACCTTATCGTTGATTAAGGATCTAGTATGGAAGATGTTCTCCCTTTGTTGCTCCACATCATCCTCCTTAGTCTGAACACTAAGTGACCTTCTAACCACCAAAACCTTATCACCGAAAGCATACTCTAAATCCTTAGCATCCTCAAGTGGGGGCATGTCATCACAATCAGACTCCTCACTGGTGGACACAATCTCTCCATCATCCCTTAGAATCATTACTCGATGATTTGCATATTCTGATGCATAGTGTCCCAACCCTTGACACTTGAAACACTTTAAATCACGATTACTCTTCGGTTGAACTTCTCCCGTAAGTTTTTGATCATTGGTCGAAACCTGCTTCTTCATGGAGTTAGGTTCGGCAACTTTAGAACTCACCAAAGGCTTCGATAACGCACTACCCTCTCTCCTATAATTCATCTTCCAACCCGAAGAAGACCCCATATAAGCTCCAGATCGTGTATTACCCATCCTTTTCAACTGTCCTTCAACCTTAATGGCTGAGTGTACTAACTCCTCCAAATCAACATATGATTGTAACTCCACAACATTAGCTATGTCTCTATTCAAGCCATTCAAAAACCTAGACATCGTAACTTCCTCATCATCATTAACATTAGCTCTACTCATAGCCACCTCTAATTCTTTTTATACTCCTCCACACTCTTATTACCCTGTGTAATCATTTGTAAATGATTAAATAACTCCCGATAATAATGTTTAGGAACATACCTCTTCTTCATTATTGTTTTCAACTCCTCCCATGTGCTAACTGGTCTTTCTCTATTCCTTCTTCTTTCTACCCCCAATCTCTCCCACCAAACCATGGCATAGTCAGTAAACTCCACTACAGCTAACTTAACATTCTTTTCTTTAGAGTACCTATGGATGTCAAAAATCATCTCCACTTTTTTTCCTAATCTAAATAAGCTTCCAGATCAATTTTTCCCTTAAAGGCTAGGATTTTTAACTTACTTCTACCCAAATTTCGATCTATATCTCCCAAATCATCAAAATCCCCTCTATGCTTAAAATCCCTATGTGGCTGAATATGTCCCCTCCTTAACCAATTCTCATAGCTCTCTCCCCTATGTGTACAGAACCCACCACTATGGTTAAGATCATCCTCGGCTTCATTGCAGAGTTTCCAGCAACACTCTCCTCTTTCCTAGCTTCTCTAGCCCTTTTACTTCGTCCTCCATCAGACCTAGTCTCTAATTTTTAATCCTATTCATTAGCTCACCAAATATAAATTCCATCTATTTGTTGCATTCTTGAAAACCCATCTTCTTGGATTTCACCGATCTTCTGTGGAACATTATTAGAAGACATTTTTTAAAAAACTTGCACGAAAATCATTAGCAATTAAAAAAAATCATCTCACATACTCGTGTTTTACACAAATTTATAGGCTTTTCACTCGAATATGCTCCCTATGCTCACTAAGAAACAATTCAGAAAAAAAAAAAGCAACCAACTAAGCAATGAACATATAAATTTGATATAGACTCTAGAAGCAAGAAATTACAAAACTAACAAAACAAAACTCAATGACAAATTCACAAATAGCAATACAAATTTGTACGAATAATATTACGATTTGAAGAAAGGAGCAAAAAAAATAATCAAAAAAGAGCAAAACAATTTTGAATTATCAAGAACTAAGGATTTAATTTCCAGAAAATTCCAACAACTCAAGAAAATCAACTAAACTACGTAATTTGTACCAATAATATTACGATATGAAGACATGAGCAAAAAAATAATAATCAAAAAGAGCAAAACAATTTTGAATTATCAAGAACTAAGGATTTAATTCCAGAAAATTCCAATAACTCAAGAAAATCAACTAAACTACGTAAGTTTTCAAGGAACAGAAACAAGACTACTAAGTGGAAGACTAACCAATTTCCCAATGATCAAGGTTCATCTCAAGCATGTATTCGGCCAAAACAAAAAAAAGTGATTTTTTTCTTCTTTTCTCTCTTTTTTCTTTTCTCTTTTTTTTCTTTTCTCTTTTCTTTTCCTTTTTTATGCGACAGCAATCAAGATTTCACGATCAATCACTTTTTTTTTGGATCTATATATGTATATATTTCGGCAAGAACACTAATTTATGATTAAGTGTTCAACAAAGCAATAACATCCCTATTTTTTTTAGGTGGCCGAATCTATCAAAAACCAAACAAGAAACAATAAAGACTCAAATTGAAGGATATAACTTGTGATTAGATCAACTCTTATACCAACTGATGCGAACACTAGCGGAATTTAATGGTATTCGCGACCCCAAGATCAATCTAACCTAATTTTGTTGAGAATTGAATGAGATAACACAATAGAAGACTTGCTCCGAGGCAACAAGATTATAAACCAACTCGATCACAACGCCTACACCTGGAGATGAGCAAAGGAAGTGTAAATTCACTACAAAAGAATGGTCAATTCGTTGAATAGTTGAAAAATCAATCAAGAACCAAGATGAAACAACCAAAGTCGGCTACAATGCTAGAAAATATTGTCCAAAAAGTTCCCTAACATTATTCCTAAAGAGTATTTATACTCTAAGCCAAAACCCTAGTTTCCCTAATGGGTCTCACATAAGCCCAAATTAAATAATAATGAACTCAAGCTAAAACTAGCCCAAAGTAATTAAAATAAACAAATAAACAAGTCTAAAAATGGAACTCAACTAATTAAATAAGATAAGTTCATTGTTTCCGGATTTTGTTGCCTTACCACAAGGGCAGGAGCATAACTCACGTAGCTGGTAATCCCTACCAATGGAACCCAGCGTCTTTGCCCACAACTCATTAGGACATTCACTGCTTTGACCCAAGGGCTTTCCATTTGAAACCATTAGTAGGTAAAACTTTTAGCTTCTCTACCCAACCGTGGTTATCTAGATCTCCCCATTCTTCTTCCTCCACTATCCTCAATGGTTTTTCGTTGAACCATCAAATATTATTAAAAACAGGCTTTTTTGTTTCAATATGGCTAACCATCCAGATATACAGCAACTACATGCAACATCTCATTACTCTTTTTCCAGCTCTTCTACAATGATTAAGTGTTATGATGGTTTCAACTAAAATAGAGGCCACTAGATTGATTTATGTATTCTCATATTCTACATAAGCAGCAACAGCGTCCAAGCTTATTATACCTATATGACTTGGGAACAACACAAGGCCAAATATACCTAAGGCAATCAATCTCTCTTTTTCTGATCCAAACTTCTTTTCTAGTTCAAATTCGAACATCTTCTATTTCAGACCAGCAGCATTCTTCTCTAAGAACTTTTCCAAGTTGGGGATTCTGAGCAGCTTCGACAGTTCGGGGATGATTTTGTTAGATCTCATAGGAAAATAAATCTTGTACAGATCGTTTGGAAATTTGGTCAACATCCCATATTCCTCCAAGGTAGGACATAGGTCTATGCTCCTAAAAGAAAAACAATGGTAGTCTGTATTTTCTAAAAAATGTGTCCTTATCCACATCCTGAAAATGAATCGTTAACTTGTTCACCTCATTCATAATGCAATTTAGATTCTTGATTAGTGATAACCTCTTAGCATCGCTTTTAAGGAAATCTCCTTCAATCAATTATGACAATTCAAATTTTTTCTCATATTCCATGATAGAAAGTTTAGTAGTGGTGGCCATTTCGTTCACAAGACCTGCAAGTCAAGATGCTTTTTAGGCCTTTTCTTTTTATGCAAAAAGATATTATGGAGCATACAACCTAACGATAGGTTCTAGTTTCTTTATGTGAGACATAGGGTAGGTTTACTACTTGGTCTCTAAAGAGGGTCTCTTGTTGTCCCAGTGATCACCTTCGTAAAGGTGATATGGGGGTTTAGCAGATAGTGGGATGGTACGTATATCAATCGCTACCAGTCTAAACACTAAGCAAAGAGTTGGGGTTTACACAAACTTAAACCTTGACTCAAGTCAAAAGGTAAGATGCTAGTCCCCCACTTAACTTAAAGTTTTATGTGTGTGCCAAAAAATAATAATAAAGGTGATTGCATGACAAGACATTTTTTTTTACCCATATTCAATATACCATGCATGACAGGATGTAAAGATGCATGCTAAAGCTTTAAAAAATATATAAACCATTCATAGCAACAAAAAAAATCAACATAGCAAATAAACAAACAAATTATCAAGCCTAGTCTAAAGTCCCCAGTGGAGTCGCCATCCTGTCGCAACCTCCACCAGAGCATGGCATTGCGACGACTCTCCCCGCGAGCCGGGGGAATTCATGTCGGGATTTTATCTTATTTTTGTGAAAAAAGGAGTCACCACCTAGTATTATGGTTACTAGGAAACCTAAACCAGTCTTTCAGAGATTCTAAGGCAAGGGACTGGTTGCGTAAAGGGATGGTTTTAGCACCCCTAGTACGCCCTACCTAAGGTAAGTTGCTTGGTGTTTTGGTTTGCCTTATGATTTTCTATGGTATTGATCTTTCTGAAAATATGTTGGTTATAAATGATGATTGCGTATTATTCCCGTAAAAATATTTTGGATATTTACCACTTTAAGATTTCTTTATCCAAATATTTACGGTGAACAGCAATGAATTATCTCCGCTAATATTTTGGATATTAACCCCTTTAGGATTTCTTTACCCAAATATCAACGGTGCATAATAACGAATTATCCCCGCCAATATTTTCGATAGTAATACCTTTAGGATTCCTTACCCAAATATCAACAATGAATAATAACGAATTATCCCTGCTAATATTTTAGATATTAACCTCTTTAGGATTTCCTTACCAAAATATTAACAGTGAATAATGGATCTCCAAAAAAAAGATTTTGATATTTTTGGAATATTGGCCAATACCCTGTGGATTTTAAAAAACATGTTGTAGAATCCAAAAAATGCAAGAAAACAATTGTTTCTGTTTACGAAATCCATGCTAAAAAAATACATTTTTCTTTAAACTCAAAAATCATATTTGTTTTAAAAAGGAATTTTGAAAATATCTTAGCGTATTGGCCGTATGCATGAAAGCAACATATTTTTTGTTTGATTATTTTAAAAAAAACAAGATATATATATTGTATGCAAATTTGTACTTTTTTCTATTTTTTATCATTTTTTCGATGGGCTGGCTGCTCAGCCTTGATGGGCTTGCCTAGGGCCAGGCTGTTAGTCCACCCCACATAGGATCGGGCTTTCAGCCTATTTGGGCTTGAAGCCCACCTTATTCAAGAGGTCAGGCTGGGCTTCCAGCCCTGCCCGACCAACCCACTATCCGTGCAGTGATAGTGGGCGGGGAGTGAATTAATTCACCCCCGCATGCAAGAAGACATTGAATGGTAACAGGGTGAATTTTGGAGTGTGACGAATGATGTACCTGTTAATATCATTGGGTAGAGGAGATCGAGGTGGTTCTTCCTGTAGTGGTGGCGTCAAAATGGTGGTCAAAATAGACGTCGGACGGTGACTAGTTGTGCTTGCTATTTTTGGGGTTGTTGCTTCACCAGAGGAGGTGGCTGGGCTGCTGGCATGGAGGGGAGTCTTCTGGCATGACGAGGTGGTTCAAGGTGGTCGGAATTGGTGGCTGCTGAAGGAGAAAGAGAGGCTCCAAAGTTAGGGAGAGAACTGAAGCCGGAGACGGGGGGATGAAG
>JAJQXV010000057.1:0-29822 GCA_025169955.1 Salix arbutifolia
CAACCACCTCCATAAAGGTTCAGGAATATGGAACCCGGGGCTACAAACTCAGATGAGAATTGGTGGTCGTGGGCCACAACCACAACAAACTCAAATCATTTTCTGCCACCCAGCTCCATATCATTTCTACCATGTGGAGGAGTTTTTATCCCTTCAATTACCTCTATCTTTAGCCTATGATAACGTCAAAAAATATGACTGACATTGCTTTTACTTTTGTGATTGAGATTGAAAAAAACAGTTTAAAAAAAAGTGTTTTTACTGTAGTTCAAAATAAGCAGTGAAGTGTTTGGTTAAAACTGTGGTTGAGTTGGAGGTTGAAAAAAAAGCAGTTTTGGGTGTTTGGTTACCAAGTTTTTCATATTGCTTTTAACTTGTGAAATTACTTTAAAGGGTATATATATATAATTTTTGTAAATATTGTAAATTTAATAATTTTTGACATCAGCACATCAAATTTATCTAAAAACACAAAAAAATTAATTTAAAATAAAAAATAAAAAATAAAAAAATTTTAATTTTTTTCAAAAACCTCTCTCAGACACCCCTTTAGAATTACACTCAATTAAAAATTGAACGAATAATAAAGATGAGATTGTGTTAACGTTAAGATTGCGTTAACTTTATTACGATAATAATAATAATTATTATTATTATTAATGAATTTAATTTGCATATGTCATTTTTTATAGGAATTTGACTACATTAAATTGAATAATCAAATTAGAAAAAATATGATTTAATGGTTTTACTGAAATAAAAAACAATCCAACTAACGTATATGAGAGAAAGAAAAACAAAATATATGGAAAATAATAGCTTGAAAAATAATAATAAAATTCAAGATGGAAAATTCTGAATAATAATAAAGAAAAACCTCAATACCTTTCGTGCTTATTTCACATTTTGTTTTAAAAGTATTTTTAAAAAAATAAAAATTTTTATTGTTTTAAAACTGATATTAAAACTATTTTTTTAAAATAAAAAAATAATATTATAATATATTTTAAAATAAAACATATTTTATAAAACAAAATTCCAAACAGATATTTATTCCACACAGACCCATGCCCGCACGAACCAGCATTTAAAAAAGAAAGTTCAAATATGGATCGTGGTTTTGATGCAGATGAATCGCAGATCAAAAAGCATCTAATTCATGCTTTTTTTGGAACGGTGTTTTGGAGCAAAAATGGTGTGGGTCCCACATCATAACCCTGTGTTCTGGTGTTATCCAAATGTTCTGGTGTTATTCAAACACACATTAATATTGTCATTTGGCAATCGTGGGTGGATCGCACCACAATACCAAATACCAAACGGCCACAAATATTGGGTTTGATTTCAATTACCCAAGTTTTGATGGAAGAGGAAAATCACCCATAACCACCGCTATCATAACTCTTGCCCAAGCCAACATGGCCAGGAAGCCGAATCTCAAGTGCTGTGCCTACTTGGATTTATGATTCATGTTATGAATCTGCTAGAGTCTACAATAAATATTTTAAATTTATAAACACGTGTGCATGGCTTGTCTAGTGGGGATTTGACATATGATATTTTGCTGAGACTTACGAAGAAGACGGTGCACCTTTCAGCTTTGAATTTATTTAGTTTTTTTAACATACAATTTAACATTTTCTTTTACTCTTATAAGTATTCTACTCGATGCAAACTCTACGTAGTTTAATTATAAATATATATGATTTAGCATTCCATGTAGATATCATAGTTTATTTGGAGTAAATCTCTGGATTTACGAGACGTTTATTCTTAATTGTCTAAATTAATTTAGATTTTTATAGCTCTATTACTTATACTTTGATTTAATCTCTGTGGCCAAGTCCAACAATAAAGTAAGTGTATATTTATTTGTATTGACATCATTAATCTTTGATTATTTAAACTGATGTCTATGAAATTATACATATTTAATTTTTCTTTATTTTTCCTGGAGACTAAATTTCAAGTAAAAAAACTATCTGAGGTTCCCTCACACAGATGAAGTTCATTGTCATTTTTTCCATTAATTTTCTTCATATCACCTACAACTGCTAGAATGTAAAAAAACAATTACTAGAAACAGAATAATAATATTTTCTGATTTTTCAGTAATTAAATACTGAAATAAGTTTATATTCCTAATAATAAAAAATTATCTAATAAAAGCACACGTGGTTATATCATTTATCAGGGTACATATTTTATTTTTATTTTAAATTCACCATACAAGATGCGTTACACCGATGTGATCTTTTCCACCAAAGTTTTGAAATCTTGTGAAGCACGGCCACCAGGTGCAGATGCCTTCAACACTAGCTCTTTAAGATTTTGGACTCTGCTTCGAATTCCTCTCCCCTGTTCACGTTCCAAGATGAGGTCCAAGCTCTTGAGAACTCCAGTATTTGTGAAAATACCCCCATCAATTCTCACACCAACTCTCCACTCGTCCTGAAAGAGTTTGAATTTTCCCTGCTTTCATTGATGTTGTCTGTTGGATTAAATACAGTGACCAGCTTTTGTTTTGTCTGGTGAATGAATACATAAACTGGATAATAACAAAAGCAATCTACCTAAACTGGATAATAACAAAGCAATCTAGTTTATAGATAAATACATGAACAAAAGCAATCTATTTACATGTTCTAATACACCCCCGTAGTCGAAACTGGAGGTTGACGAACGTTGAGACTATTTCGAAAATCATCAAAAAGCTGCAGCGGAAGACTCTTAGTGAAGATGTCAGCAATCTGATAACGTGAAGGAACGTGTAAAACCCGAACTTGACCACGAGCTACTTTCTCTCGCACAAAGTGAATATCCATTTCAATGTGCTTAGTGCGCTGATGCTGGACTGGGTTGCCAGAGAGATACACCGCACTAACATTGTCACAATAAACTAAAGTAGCTTTCGAAACAGGGCAATGTAATTCCAAAAGTAAATTGCGAAGCCAACAAGATTCAGAAACAACATTAGCTACCCCGCGGTACTCGGCCTCAGCACTAGACCGGGACAAAGTAGGTTGTCTTTTGGCAGACCAAGAGATTAAGTTATCCCCAAGATAAACACAATACCCAGAAGTCGACCGTCGTGTATCAGGACATCCACCCCAATCTGCATCAGTATAGGAAAGTAGATCATGAATCGAAGAAGGATAGAGATGAAGACCAAATGTACTAGTACCCTTAACATAGCGAAGGATACGCTTCAAGGCAGACATGTGTTGAGAGCGGGGATCATGCATAAATAGACAAATTTGCTGCACCGCATAGGAAATATCTGGTCGGGTAAAAGTCAGATATTGGAGAGCACCAGCAAGACTACGATACTCAGTGGGATCATGATAAGGATTTCCTGACGACAGACTGAGTTTGGCTTTTGTGTCCACTGGTGTAGAAGATGGTTTAGAAGAAGACATACCGGCCCGCTCAATTATTTCTTCAGCATACTTCTGTTGAGACAGAAAAATACCCCCTGAATGTCTGGTAACGGAGATGCCGAGAAAATAGCTTAGAGGCCCCAAATCTTTCATAGCAAACTCCGAGCCAAGCTTAGACATAATGGATTGGCGAAGAGTAGCTGAAGAAGCAACAAGAATTATATCATCCACATAAAGAAGAATATATGCTATATCATTTTCCTGACGATAAATGAATAAGGAATGATCTGAAACACTGTGTGAAAAACCCAAAGTATCAACATAATCAGCAAACCGTTGATACCAAGCACGAGGGGCTTGCTTAAGTCCATAAAGAGACTTCTTGAGCAAGCAAACATAATCGGGGTGTTCAGGATGTCGGAAGCCAGGAGGTTGATGCATGTATACTGTTTCATCGAGATTTCCATGTAAAAATGCATTTTTGACATCTAATTGATGAAGACACCAAGATTGCGATAAAGCAAGACTGATCACCGTGCGGATAGTAGCGGGTTTGACAACCGGACTAAAAGTTTCCCCGCAATCAATACCTGGTTGCTGACCGGCACCATCACCAACAAGGCGAGCTTTATACCGCTCAAAAGATCCATCAGATTTCTTCTTATGCCTGAAAATCCATAAACTGCGAATGATATTAGCATTAGACGGACGGGGTACTAAGTCCCACGTCTTATTTTCAATAAGAGCATCGTATTCGTCTGCCATAGCCATTTTCCAATTTTGATCATGTAATGCATTAATGGGATTAGTAGGTAAAGGAGAGATGGATTGGGAGGCTGAAGTTTGGAGGTTAAGAATCTGACGAGGTTTAAAAATGCCATGTTGGGATCGAGTTGTCATTTGTGGAGAGTGAGGTGGAGGAGCAAGCGGAGGAGGTTGGGAGGTTGCCAGTGGTGGAGAGGGGTGGGGAGAAGTGATTGGTGCGGTAGGAGAACTTAATGGGATAGGTAAGGATGACCGAACTGGGGAATGATGACGGGAAAGAGGGGATTGTTCGAGTGGCGGAGATGGAGGGGTTTCGGTGGGAGAGAGTTGAGGAGTGGCTGAAATGAACGGAGCAGGGGAGGGAGGAAGTGGGATAAGACTTGTGTCCAAAAACTCGTAAGAGGAAGATGTAGGAGCATGTAATTTAGAGAAGGGGAAAACAGTTTCATCAAAAGTGACATGCCGCGAAACAAGAATTTTACGACTCGATAAATCATAGCATTTATACCCTCTATGGTTCGACGGATATCCTAGAAAAACACACGGTGTGGACCTAGCTTGCAATTTATTTCTAGAAGTGGAAGGAAGAAGAGGATAGCATAAACACCCAAAAACACGAAGGTGAGAGTATGACGGGTCTCGTTGATATAGAATTTTGGTGGGTGTTTGGAAAGCAATCTTTTTGTTTGGGAGAATGTTAAGGAGATAAGTAGCCATTTGTAGGGCATGATGCCAAAAAGAGGGTGGTAGGGAGGCATGAGCGAGAAGGGTTCGAATGATGTTATTAATGGATCGAATTTTTCTTTCGGCTTTGCCATTTTGTGACGATGTATGAGGGCAGGAGAATCGAAAACTCATTCCATTAGTTTGACAAAATTTGTGAAATTGTCCATTGTCATATTCGGTTCCATTGTCACATTGGAAACATTTTATTTGTCTTTCGAATTGAGTGTGAATATGATTGCGAAAGGTGAGAAAAATGGAATGCACTTGAGATTTTGAGGCAATGGGAGAAGTCCATAGAAAATTCGTGAAATCATCAAGAAATAAAACATAATACCGATGACCACCCGAACTGAGTGTAGGTGAAGTCCAAAGATCACTATGCACAATATCAAAAGGAAATAAAGTGCAAGAGAGAGAATCATAAAAAGGTAATTTAACTTGTTTTCCAAGAGTACATGACTGACAAAGAAAATTATCCGGAAATTTGTCGAAAACAATTAAATTGTTCCTACGAAGGGAGCTTAAAACAGGAGCTCCGGGATGTCCTAAACGACTATGCCATAATTCAGGAGAAAAAATAGTAAAAGCAGACGGTGTGGAAAAGCCAACGGAAGGACTGGTGATAACTGGATATAGGTCACTGGAGCTGTTACATCTCATTAAAGGCATCCCCGTTGGAAAATCCTTCACAGAAAAACCGAAAGGATCAAATTCAACAGAGGCATTATTGTCAATGGTGAATTTGCGCACAGACACAAGATTTTTAATTAATTTTGGAGCATGCAAGACATTGTTCAAAATGAGTGAAGATGTAGGGTCAGGTAATAATGCATTTCCACAACCTAAAATAGGAATTTTATGGCCACTACCAACAATAATATTACGATTGTTGCTCAAATTGAAATAAGACGTAAGATTACCTCCGTGCGCGGTCATGTGAGAAGTAGCTCCAGTGTCCATGTACCATTGATCATCCGGGGGAACCATGGAGAGAGTGTGCATAGCTGCTTGAATATCAGTCGGAGCATAAGGATTTTGGGCCTGCGGTGGTGTGGCTGCCATGTGGGCCTGTGGGGGCCGAGGCCCAAGCAAGCCGGGCTGGCGTGGATGAGTGGGCTGCTGGGCTGTTGTTGGATAAGGGCATGGGGGCGTGGCCCAAGATTGCCATGACCCGGCCCAAGGGGAAGCAGCCCATGGCTGCTGCTGCCCATTGCCCCCGTGAGCCCAAGGCTGCTGCGGCCCACTTCCAGGAGCCCATGTCTGCTGTGGCCCGCTCCCGTGAGCCCGAGAATTAAAAGGCATTCTCCACGGGTTGGTATGCCCAGAAAATTGTCCTCCGTTTCTTCTTCCTCGATTTCGGCCACCACGGGCACCACCACCACTGTTTCTGCCACCACGGTTTTGGGAGCTCCGATTGTGGTTATGGGTATGGCGATGGTTGGTGTTATTGACACTGAAAGTGTCCACTGGAGCCACGAAGAAGGCTGAGTTTGAAGGATTTTGGGCTGTCTTCTTCATCCGTGCCGTCTCCTCCAGAACCAGCATGGACCGAGCTTTGTAGAAGAGAGGAAGAGTGTCGCCATGGCGAATTTGTGAACCCACCCCTGCATAGGCGTCGGTCAAGCCCGAGAGGAGTTGTAAAACCAGACGCTCGTTGGAGACAGGGGCGCCGACATTTGACAGCTGATCGGAGAGGGATTTGAGGTGTTGACAGTATGAAGATGCATCCCCAAAATCTTCCATCTGAACTTTGGAGAACTCCTGTTCCAGGTAGAGAGCTCGGGAGTTTTTGTTGTCGGAGAAGATATCCTTCAGGCGTTCCCAGGCAAGGGCAGCTGTGGAGTCTCTTTCAAGGATGGTGTTGAGGAGGTCGTCGGAGATGGTACCATAGATCCATTGCAGCACAATGGCGTCAACCCGGGACCAGAGTGCTGGGTCTGTGATTGAGTGAGAAGATGCATGCTTGAGTTGTTCTGCCGAGGGAGGAAGAATGTGGTCAAGAACTTGGTAAGCTCTAGCATGGATTTTGAATAATTCTGACCATGTGATATATTGACCTTTTTCAATGTCTAGAGTGATTTTGATAAAGGTGTTTATGTTTGCTACTGCAAGGGCTGGATGAGATGAATGAGGTTTGGGAGGAGGAGAAGAAGAAGGGGAAGCTGGTGTAGGTGTTGTTTGATCTGCCATGGTGTTTGTGTGAGGAAGAAGAAGACTACAGAAAAGATGAAGATGAAGGAGAGGCAACGGCTACTAGGGTTAGTGCTCTGATACCATGAAAGAGTTTGAATTTTCCCTGCTTTCATTGATGTTGTCTGTTGGATTAAATACAGTGACCAGCTTTTGTTTTGTCTGGTGAATGAATACATAAACTGGATAATAACAAAAGCAATCTACCTAAACTGGATAATAACAAAGCAATCTAGTTTATAGATAAATACATGAACAAAAGCAATCTATTTACATGTTCTAATACGTCCGCTATTAATCTTGCATTAAACTTATTATCCGCAAAGAATGGTCTACAGATCATTGGGACCCCATTTGCAATGCTCTTGTACACAGAATTAGCCCCGCAATGTGTCATAAACACGCTAATTGAACTATGTGCCAGTACCTGAATCTAAGGTGCCCATGGAACCCACCTTTCCATGCGTGCTAGCCCTGTCTAGGAACCCACTCGGCAAGCAATAACTCGTGCTGTCCCTCAGTGCCCAGAGGAATGGAGTTCTACGAGTTTCAAGAGCCTTTGCTAATTCTTCTATCTCACTCTGTGGAATATTCACTACAGTTCCAAAGCTGATAAACGCTACAGACTTAGCTTTTTGACCATCCAACCATGATAGACAACCTGTGACATCCTCAGTTGAAGGTGGCAACGATGGTGGTGGAATGGATATGCTAAGAAAGCCGACATTAAGCACGTTTGAAAACTTGGATTTAAGATCGTTTAAGAGGGGTTCAGGGTAGAGCTCTTGGTAAAAGTTCATAACCAGAGTATCTACTTTTGGCACCACGTGTCTAATTTGACCTAACATGCAAGAAAAGAGAGTTTCTTTAGCATCTCTTGGTGGTAACACTTCAGCTGGCAGATCAGCAATGCGAAATTCAGATAATCCTGGAACGTCCAAAGTTTGGCCCTCAAGCTCTACACTGTTGCTGCAATCAGGAGTAAGAGAATTGGCGTAGCGTTGGCGAATCATATCAGTGTAAATATGTGCAGAGAGGGAATGAGGCACCGGGGTCCAAACAGGAATCCGAGGAATGCTCAAATTCTCAGCGATTGATCCAGCAAAGGACAAGAATGCATCTGTTATCAAGCAACTTATTTTCCGGCCAGTTTCTGTCACTGCCATGTCCAATGCCGTCTTAAAATTCTCTGGCGCTTCCTTTATGAATAGCTCGACTCTTTCTATCGGATCCCCAGAGAAAACATGATTCAGCGGCACGCCATCCGCTACACTGTAGGCTTTAATGTTATCAGGTAGGTTGGTTCTCGATGCTAAGAAGATCAAGCTGTTGGATTTTTCTGTGTTAAGAAAGCAAAATCTCGTTTCCTGGGCAACCCTCGCTAACTTCAGCGTTAGATCAACGAGAGAAAGAGCATGAGAGCCAAATGGGAATGCAAGGACGGCAACATGCATGTTTTTTTTTACAGTGTATTTGAGTGGTGCTGTGCAGCTTGACATTGGATCACGTTGAGTCACAAGAAGAACACACAGTTTACAAACTAAGAAGAAATGGGCAATGAAAAGCAAGGGACTGGCACCAAAAGCAGCTCAAAATTTAGCAAGACTGTAAAGATAGTTCATCATGGAGGAGCGCAAATTATAAGCCACTCCATCTCTCTCTATCCTTTTTTTACACCGAAAAATATACAAGAGCTCACCGACGTCGTTTTTCTCTCTATTCTTGACTTTCAAACTTGAAGCTATAAGCAAGAGATGAATACCTTATTTATAGTAGAGTTGCAAGGACTTCTTTGCAATTAAACAAATTTTATACGACCAGCTCATTATATATGGGTAGTTAGCAAGTAATTGCTTCCTTCAGTAGGGTTGTTGACACGTGCACACTCGTGGCAGCGGAGGCTACCATTCCACGTCGTGGCGTGTAAATTTCTATTTTTTTTTATACAAAAATAATAAATTTTTATGGTATTTCAAATAATTTTTTCCTTCTCTCTGACGAAGGTGTCGTAGTTTCCTGTCCTTCAAATTTAACTTTTGATGCCGACAAAATCACAGCACTACCCAACCCAGGTTTAAATTTAGTTTTTTTACAGTTGCAAGAAAATAGGATTTTATGATTAAATTTGCAAGAAACAGTTAATTTAATCCATGTCTGATGATCCACGGGGAGGAATAGAAATTCACAAGCTAATAGTTATGGCAGGATTTGAACATATGATCTTTGATGGTAATCATTTATGCTAATCGTGTGAGATGATTGTAATTCCTTAAAACATAAACAATCAGAAAGCATAAATAAATAAATATTATTTTTATATATTTTTACAATCACACTCAATGAAAAATCTGAAAGAAAAATACATGTGAAACTTGATCATCTCTTGAGAATAAAATTATTTAATTAAAGGAAAGGTCATTAACAAAAAACCTAAAGGGCGTGGCCCTTTTCCACAGTGAAACACTGTGCACCGTGACTCATTGTCACTATTCATGTGCAATTTCACCCGGTGCTTCGCGAGTGTATGTCCTCTTTTTTTATTTTTATTTTACTTTTTGAACAGTGTATTAACGAAATTAGCCCCCGAAAACGACAAAAAACGCCACCAGAATCAGGGGCTCCTTCGTCATTGACCACATCGGATCGGACCGGTCCGGGCCGGGCCGGCGGTCTTCTTCTTATTTTATTATTTTTTGAAATTGGCTAAATACGGTTTTGGCCCCTAATAAGACAAAAACGGTGACTTGTGACCAGGGCCATTAAGGTAATTGACCCTCATTTTTTATTATTTCTGCCCGGGTCTGTCAGTGCGTGCTGCGCACGCGCCCCACGGTTTTCAGTCCCACACCCTGTTTGGACGGCGCGTGCGGCTTCATACGGTGGCCGGAGATGAGATTCTGGCGTCCAAGGCGATGCGCCTCCGCATGGGCTTCCTCCCGCGGCGGCGCGTTTCTGCATATGATGTCTGTGGACGCGGCGGTGGCCGTTTACATTCGCTGGCGACGTTTCTCTCTCTCCTGCACGTACAAGTGCAGGAGATTCCCCAAGTTGTCTATTGTTTCCTTTTGGTCCCTGCTGTTTTAATTTCGTTTTGTTTCCTTATTTCTGGTATAGAAGTTTTGATTTTCTTCGATTGGGTCCTCCGATTAGAATTGTTTCAACGTCTAATTGTCCATTCGGTCCCCCTTCTTTGAATTTTCAGATTCAATTGAAAGGATGAATTTATTCTGTACAGAATTTTTAATTTCTTCAGTTTTGTCCTTAAATTAAAATTTATAATATATTTGATTTTCATTTCGGCCCTTATACTTTTAATTCTTGATTTTAATCTTTTTATATTTAATGTTCATTTCAGCCCTATGACTTTTAATTTTTTATTTTAATCCCTTTATTTCTTTTTATTTCTAGAATTATCCTTCCTTTTATCCATGTACATATAAGTGTGCCTATCTTTGATCTTTGATTTTTGTTATTTTCTTATTTGTTTAGGTTGAATTTTTTTGCAAAAAAATAGTTCTTGAATTTTATTTTATATCTATGATCATTTGGGAATTGATATTTGTTTTTTTTTTCTCTATTTGTTCTTTCTTTTAGCTTTTTATTTGTTTTTTATATTTATTTTTACGTCATATGACTTTTTTAACCTCATAATTTTTATTTTAATGTTTTTTTTCTTTTGTTTAAAGTTTTTAAGATTTTTTTTTGTCCTCTTTTTTTTTCATTATTAACATAATAATAATAATAATAATAATAATAATAATAATAATAATAATAATAATAACAATAACAACAACAATAATAACAATAACAATAATAATAATAATTTAATGTTTTTGTCTTACTTACTCTTTTGTTAATATTTTTTAGGTTTTTCTCCTCTCGGGATAATTTGATATTTTTAATTCTTTTAATAGTTATAACAATGACTATTTTTTTTTCATTTTTTTTTATGTTTTGTTAAAAAATTTAGGAGTTTTTTATTTTTTCCCCTCGGTATAACTTGATAGGTTTTTATTATTTTGATAATAATAACAATAATAATTTTAGATGTTAAGACTCCGATGTTGCTATTGTTATAATAGAGTATGTTAATCTATTTAATTATATTAAAGTTTGTATATATAAATATTATATTTCAATTTCTATCCAGCAAATCCAACAAAGTTTGCAAATCTTTATTGTTTTATTATTATTATTTTCAAATGAAATAAATTATTTTTTCGTCATAATTTTTATTGCATTTTTTTTTAATCTTTTGTTAAGGTTATTATGATTTTTTTTGTTTTTCGTTTTTTTTAATTTGTTCTTTCTTTTATTGTTTTATTATTATTATTATTTTCAAATCAAATGAATTTTTTTTCCTCATAATTTTTATTTTATTGTTTTTGTTAGCTTTTATCTTAAAATTATTATGATTTTTTTAGTTTTTCTTTTTTTTCATTATTAACACGATAATAATAATAATAATAATAATAATAATAATTATAATTTCAGTTATTTTCCTTACTTACTGTTTTATTAATGTTTTTCAGTTTTTTCCTCTCGGGACAATTTTATAATCTTTATTGTTTTGATAGTAATAACAATGATAATTTTATATGTGAAGACTTCGATGTTGCTGTTTTTATAATATGGTGTGGTGATCTTTTTTATTATATTAAATTTTGCATATATAGATATTATATTTGAATTTTACATTAGCAAATCTATTAATTTCTTCAATCCCAACAATTATAAAAATTGTTTGCTCAGCCCGCAACGTTGTGTGGTCCATGATTTTTTTATTTATTTTCAAGTCACGTTATTTTTTTACCGGTTAGTAATTTTTAGTTTTTGTTTTATCATTTATTTGATTTCTTTATTTGCTCTTTCTTTTATTTATTTTTTTATTTTATTTTCAGGTCAAGTAAACTTTTTTCACCTCATAATTTTATTTTTTTAACTTCTGTTAAAATTATTTTGATTTTGTTTTGTCTTTTATTTTTTTTTCATTATTAACACAACAACAACAACAACAACAACAAGAGAAAGAAAAAATATAGTTATTGTTTTTTATTTTTTTTCTCTTGATAATTTGATATGTCTTTTTTTGACAACAACTGCAATGATAGTTCTAGATGTTAAGACTTCGATGTTACTATTTTTATAATAGGGTGTGGTGATCTGTTTTAGTATATTGAATTTTGCATATATAAATATTATATTTTAATGTTTGACCAGCATATCCTATTAATTTCTTGCATCCCAACAATTATAAAAACTTTTTACTCAGCCCGCAACGTTGTGTGATAATTTCTTTTAAATTTTCAAGTCAAATGATTTTTTTTCCAGTCAATTATTTTTGTTTTTTTTCATTTCTTTTATTTTTTATTTGCTCTTTTGTTAATGTTTTTAGGTTTTTTTTAGCCTTTAATTTAATTTCGTTTTCTTCCCGTTATTAAAGCAATATTAATATTAATATTAAGAATAATAATAATTTTAGTTTTTGTTCCAACGTGCTTTTTTATTAATATTTTTTTGTTCTCTCTCAGATTTGTTTAATAATATTTATTGTTTTGACAGTAATAGTTATGATAATTTTAGAAGTTAAGACTTCAATATTACTGTTAATGTTATATAGGTGTATTGGTAATTTATCAATTTTTAATTATATTTTCTCTCGGGTGTTGTGAGCACGACATCAATTTCAGAGCTCATACACATTTCAGATGACACCTTCGACGTCGTAGAACTTTTAAAAAAGTATATTAGTTTTTTATATATTTATTTTATTATGTTAAATGTGTTTAAAATCATGTCATGATATCAAAGGGTATTTTTAATTCTTTTCATTTCTGTGCATAGTACAATAATCATAATACCTTCAACTAAGACAAAAACCAAGAATTTTTAGTGGGGTGTCTCGGTAATTTAACTTTTTTTGAAACTAAACTAAAAAATAAAAAAATAAAAACCAAAATACAAAATAAAAAATTATATATATTAAAACTAGACAAAAAAAAATTTAATCCCTGCAACGGAGCGCGGGATTATGGCTCGTATCAACACCATTTAGCGTGTTAAACTTGATCATCTCTTGAGAATAAAATTATTTAATTAAAGGAAAGGTCATATCAAAACTATTTACCTCTAAATAATAAGAATTTTGGGTCACATGGCGTGGTAAAGTGATTTTTATTATATAATAATATAAATTATATTTTGGAATCTTATTTAATGGATTAAGTTTTCAGGTTAGATAATTTTTTGACATGATATCACAATATTATTGATCCAATAGTTATGAGTTTTAATCTCACCACACTTATTCTATTAGATAAAAATTAATTACAAGGTAGTGTGAACCTGTATGCAAGTTTCAAGTTCAAAGAACTTTTACTTAAGAATATATATTAGAAAATAATAATTATCTATACAGCTAAACCAAAACATGGTTTCACTGTGGATTTGAACAGTTTTTTTTTTTTTAAGAAAAATTGATTTTTTTAACCTTTTTTTTTCCTTCTTAAACGTTTTTTTCTTCTTAAATGTTTTTTTTTTACCGTGGTGTCCGGGGCAGCTTATGCTCACCATGATTACTTTCTCGGTCCACTTTTTATTAACATTTTTTATTGTTTCTTTTCCTCCACTTATACATTTTATTTAGTTTATATAATTTTATTTTATTTTTTTATAATTGAGGTGTTTGGGTTACCTTAAACACACCACAATTAATCCTCAGATCTTTTTATTAACATTTTTTATATAATTTTATTTTATTTTTTTATAATTGAGGTGTTTGAGTTACCTTAAACACACCACAATTAATCCTCAGATCTTTTTATTAACATTTTTTATTGTTTCTTTTCCTCCACTTATACAATTTTATTTAGTTTATTTTTTGATAACCGGATTGTCTTTGTTGGCTTACACACATCACTTTTTATTCCCCAAAATTAACAGTGATTTTCACTTTTTATTACTGTTTGATATTTTTTTTTTCTTTTTTTCGTTCCTTTTTTTTTTCTAATTATTTTTTTTTCTTCTTAAATGTTTTTTTTTACCCTGGTGTCCGGGGCAGCTTATGCGCACCATGATTACTTTCTCGGTCCACTTTTTATTAACATTTTTTATTGTTTCTTTTCCTCCACTTATACATTTTATTTAGTTTATATAATTTTATTTTATTTTTTTTATAATTGAGGTGTTTGGGTTACCTTAAACACACAACAATTAATCCTCAAATCTTTTTATTAACATTTTTTATATAATTTTATTTTATTTTTTTATAATTGAGGTGTTTGGGTTACCTTAAACACACCACAATTAATCCTCAGATCTTTTTATTAACATTTTTTATATAATTTTATTTTATTTTTTTATAATTGAGGTGTTTGGGTTACCTTAAACACACCACAATTAATCCTCAGATCTTTTTATTAACATTTTTTATTGTTTCTTTTCCTCCACTTATACAATTTTATTTAGTTTATTTTTTGATAACCGGGTTGTCTGTGTTGGCTTACACACATCACTTTTTATTCCCCAAAATTAACAGTGATTTTCACTTTTTATTACTGTTTGATATTTTTTTTTCTTTTTTTTGTTCCTTTTTTTTCTAATTATTTTTTTTCTTCTTAAATGTTTTTTTTTTACCGTGGTGTCCGGGGCAGCTTATGCGCACCATGATTACTTTCTCGGTCCACTTTTTATTAACATTTTTTATTGTTTCTTTTCCTCCACTTATACATTTTATTTAGTTTATATAATTTTTTTTTATTTTTTTTTATAATTGAGGTGTTTGGGTTACCTTAAACACACAACAATTAATCCTCAAATCTTTTTATTAACATTTTTTATATAATTTTATTTTATTTTTTTATAATTGAGGTGTTTGGGTTACCTTAAACACACCACAATTAATCCTCAGATCTTTTTATTAACATTTTTTATTGTTTCTTTTCCTCCACTTATACAATTTTATTTAGTTTATTTTTTGATAACCGGGTTGTCTGTGTTGGCTTACGCACATCACTTTTTATTCACCAAAATTAACAGTGATTTTCACTTTTTATTACTATTTGATATTTTTTTTCTTTTTTTCGTTCCTTTTTTTTTCTAATTATTTTTTTCCAAGAAATATTTTTTTTCTGGTTATATTTTTTTCTACTTATATATAATTTTATTTTATTTTTTTATAATTGAGGTGTTTGGGTTAACTTAAACACACCACAATTAATCCTCAAATCTTATTTTTTATATAGTTTTTTTCATATTTTTACTGATTTTGTTTTTCATTTTTTTCCATTAAATATTTTTTTTATTGGGGTGTCCGGAATAGCTTAAGCGCACTATAATTAATCCCTGAATCCAATTTCTTTTTTTATTATCTATGAAGCTAAAACAGATCACGGTTATACTATAGCATGAATCACTGTTCATGTAGACTCAGATAACTGTGGACTTGAATAGTGAGATTATAAAATAATATAAGTATAATTTGTATACCAAGACAGAACAAAGGCATGGCCTCGGGTGAGTGGTTAAGGCCGCGCGTCTGTAAAGTAGACTGGAGTTCGAATCTCTGAGGCGACAAAAATGGTTTTGGATTTATAATATCTTATTATTTGTATTATTTATAATTTGTATACAATGTTAAAAAAAAGAAATTGCTTTGGGCGAGTGGTTCAAAAATATGTCTGCACACGGGAGCCCGGAGTTCGAATTCCAGTGGGGCGAAAAACTGATTTCTTTTTTTCTTCTTCTTTTTAAACGTTTTTTCCTTTTTAAACATTTTTTTCTAACCGTGGTGTCCGGGGCAGCTTATGCGCACCATGATTAATTTCTCGGTCCACTTTTTATTAACATTTTTTATTGTTTCTTTTCCTCCACTTATACAATTTTTTTTAGTTTTTTTTTATAACCGGGTTGTCTGTGTTGGCTTACGCACATCACTTTTTATTCCTCAAAAAAAAAAAAAATATATATATATATATATATATATATATATATATATATATTTTTACTAAATGATTTTGATTATTATTATATTATATTATATTATATTATATTATATTATTGTATTATATTTTAAAAGCTTAAAGAGATTGGAAATTAAACAGTCATATTATATTATTATTATTATCTAAAAGCTAAAAAAGGTCTCAGTTTTTGAACAGTGTTTTGACACTGTTCATCTAGACTCAATCACAGAGGACAGGAACAGTCAAGTTACTTTATAATATTATTATTAGTTGTAGAATGAAAAAATATAATAATATAATAATAATCATAATCATAATAATATTTTTTCAATTGAAATTGATTATCTACAAGTCAAATTAAAAAATATACAAGTCACTTCCCGTTTCCATTGGACTGTTCTTTTTAGACAGCAAATAAATAATTATAGCACACAAAAAATTTAAGTTTATGGTTTAAAAACAAATTACAATATTTTTATTTCTAATATGTCTGATATTTATTGAATATTATCGCCTAAAAATATATTGAGAGAGAGGGAAAATGACTTTGAATTTTTTGAAAGACAAAAATTCATATCAGTATTCTTAAATATAATTATACTAACTAAATATTAAAATAATAAAATACAATACATATAAAAGCAATCAATTTTCTACATAGATAAAAAAAACCCGCCGCATCGCCAATTATTTAGTTAATTATAGATGATAGGAGTAAATATTTTTTCTCAGGTTGCTGGAGTTCGAGTCCCCCTGCCACCTAAAATGATTTTTGAGTAAAGAACAATGTTTTCTATTGTTCATAAGTGTTTGGCATATTTTTTTTTCAGTCATTTTTTTTATAACTGTGGTGTCCGGGTCAACTTATGCGCATCATAATAAATCTCTGAACTTAATTTTTTTCTAAAATTTCCACTGTTTATTAATGTTTGAAAATGTGTTTTCCTCTTCTTTTTTTCAGGCTTTTTTTTTTTGTTTTTTTTTACTCGCGGTGTCCGGGTCAATTTACACGCACCACAATTTTTTCCTCACATATATATATTTTTTATAACCGGGGTAGGTTACACGTGTCATGAATAATCCTTGGACATTGTTTTTTAATTTTTTTCAACTTATAATTTTTTTTCATAACTAGAATGTCCAAGCTAGCTTACATGCACCATGACTATTATTTTGTACATAGCCAAAAGAGATCGCAATTTCAAACAGTAATAAACAGTGATTTTAAATGTGGTTTTCATTGTTCATTACTATTTTAAAAAGTGGATTGAACTATGATTCTGGTGAGAGATAACAGGAGTGTTTGGTAATGCGTTTGAAAATCGCTTTTGAATAAATTTTAAAATTTTTCAATTTTAAATTAAAAACAGTGTTTCTACATGATTTTGATGTGCTAATGTCAAAAATAATTTTTAAAAAATAAAAAAAAATTACAACACATTAAAAATCAATTATTTTTCTACATATAAAAAAGCCCAGCACAACGCGCGGGCAAATCAGTTCGTTATATTCTATAACCTCATCTAATAATTTAAGTTTTTAAATGAAATAATTTTGTCCGTATAAAAAAATTTAATTTCCATTCAAACATAAATTCGGAAAAAATGAGACCTGACAACTTTCTTTTCCAGGAGCCCATTCTTGCAAAGAAAAAGCAGGCCTGGCAGCTTCTTCATGTTCCCAACCATGGGAAACTCCCTCCGCTCCTGAACATAACCACAAATACAACATTTCTGGGATTTCCTCTCTGGGCTTACAAAAATGAGCGTGGCTGGTTCATTACTCTTCAATTGGACTCTATGGGCCTCAAAAAGGTAATATATGGGCCTTATGCTTTTCACTTATTCATTAACTGGACAACGAACCTACCCACAGCTTAAGGATGGGAGTTGATGCTGGCGTGGGCCACAATTTATAGCCCAATGATCGTAGTGACCATTGAACTGAGAAATGGCAGCTTGAACGTATTTTTCAGTTGTCATATGTGCTCTCTACCTCACTAAGTATTTTGTTCTCTCGTCCTCACTTGGTGTTTCTCACAAAAGATACTCTGTTTTCTCTACCTTACTAAATGTTTTGTTCTATCGTTCTCACTTGGTGTTTCTCACAAAAAGATAATGTTGATCTTTATCTTCTCTCACACAGGTCCCTGCTTGTAGATCTGATACCACTTTGTTAAACTCTTAAGTGCAAAACACAAGAACTGTCTGTGTTTATTCAATAGAAATTCTGAAAGTGAACATATGGCTTTATACTAGCCTTATATGAAATTGAATTGCTAAAACAAAGCTGCTACTTGTGCCTAGCCTAAGGATGTGGTCAATCTGTTACCATCAAAACAATCTTAACTGAAATCCTACAAACTAGGACAGTAGCAACATGTAATTGTAACTCTGCTGGACTAAGTCATATTGACTTGATCATTAAGCTTATTAATCTTAACAGAATCATGCTATGTTGCGGGTTTAACTAACACACTCATCATGAATAATAATAATAATATTTTGTTTATTTAACTTAAAAATTTAAATAAAAATTAATGTCCCTAATGATATGATATCAGGTACAATTTAAATATTATGTTAATTTCTATATCTACACACACTAATAGATGGTGAAGACGCCAACCCATCGCAAGAATCCCCGTATCTCGAAGGATTTTGTTGGTAGACAGTGCCTGTCCGATATAACACGGAGCATGAACTCTTTTTGAAGGTGCCAAAAGAAAATGGCAAAAGCCGCCATGGAAATAAAAACATGCAGATAAAAACGTTATTTTCTGCCACCCAACTCCATATAATTTCTACCATGTGGAGGAGTTTTTATCCTTGCAATTACCTCTATCTTTAGCCTATGATAACGTCAAAGATTGGCTTTGATTTCAATTACCCAAGTTTTGATGGAAGAGGAAAATCACCCATAACCACCGCTATCATAACTCTCGCCCAAGTCAACATGGCCAGGAAGCCGAATCTCAATTGTTGTGCCTACTTGGATTTATGATTCGTGCCATGAATGTTTGTTTGTAAGTGTGTTTGAGATTATTTTTTAAAGTATTTTTTGTTCAGAAATGTATTAAAATGATGTTTTTTTTTTAAAAAATTATTTTTGATATCAGCATATTAAAATGATCAAAAACACCAAAATTTTCTAACTTAAAATAAAAATAAAACAAAAAAAAATTGATTTTTTTCAAAAACATTTTCCATTATCAATCCTAAACACCCCACTGTCTAAAATAAATATTTTAAATTTATAAACACGCGTGCATGGCTTGTCTGGTGGGCATTTGACAGATGATATTCCTGATACTTAAGAAGAAGACGGCCATTCTGCACCTTTCAGCTTAGGGCTCGAAAAAAATTACATTAAGATTATTCTGAAAGACTTTATAAACTTTTACAGTTTAAGATCTTCTTTTTACTCCTTTGTAGAGGATTTAAAAGTTTTATTTTATTTAGGGTTCTTGTTTCCTTCTCAGATTAATTTATCTTTTTACGACATTATTTGTTGTTTTATTTACATGTTTTCTTTAGCACTTTTAATATATTTAGTTTTTTTTAACGTACAATTTAACATTTTATTTCACTCTTATAAGTTCTTTACTCGATGCAAACTCTACGTAGTTAATTATAGATATATATGATTTATCATTCCATGTAGATATCATAGTTTATTTGGAGTAAATCTCTGGATTTACGAGACGAATATTCTTAATTGTCTAAATTGATTTTTATTGCTCTATGACTTATACTTTGATTTAATCTCCGTGGCCAAGTCCAACAATAAAGTAAGTGTAAGCTTTATTTGGATATGACATCATTAATCTTTGATTATTTAAACTGATGCCTATGAAATTATAGATATTTAATTTGTCTTTATTTTTTCCTGCAGACTAAATTTCAAGTAAAAAAACTATCTGAGATTCCCTTCGCACAAATGAAGTTCATTGTCGTTTTTTCCATTAATTTTCTTCACACGACCTGCTACTGCTAGAATATAAAAAACGAACTAGAAATAGAATAATAATATTTTCTGATTTTTCAGTAATTAAATACTGAAATAAGTATATATTCTTAATAATAAAATTTATCTAGTAACTGATACTCATTTCTCGAGATGAAAACCACACGTGGTTATATAATTTATTAGGGTACATATTTTATTTTTATTTTAAATTCACCATACAAGATGCGTTACACCGATGTGATCTTTTCCACCAAAGTTTTGAAATCTTGTGAAGCACGGCCACCAGGTGCAGATGCCTTCAACACTAGCTCTTTAAGATCCTGGACTCTGCTTCGAATTCCTCTCCCCTGTTCACGTTCCAAGATGAGGTCCAGGCTCTTGAGAATTCCAGTCTTTGCGAAAATACCCCCATCAAGTCTCACACCAACTCTCCACTCGTCCGCTATTAATCTTGCATTAAACTTATTATCCGCAAAGAATGGTCTACAGATCATTGGGACCCCATTTGCAATGCTCTCGTACACAGAATTAGCCCCGCAATGTGTCATAAACACGCTAATTGAGCTATGTGCCAGTACCTGAATCTGAGGTGCCCATGGAACCACCTTTCCATGCGTGCTAGCCCTGTCTAGGAACCCACTCGGCAAGCAATAACTCGTGCTGTCCCTCAGTGCCCAGAGGAATGGAGTTCTACGAGTTTCAAGAGCTTCTGCTAGTTCTTCTATCTCACTCTGTGGAATATTCACTACAGTTCCAAAGCTGATAAACGCCACAGACTTAGCTTTTTGACCATCCAGCCATGATAGACAACCTGTGACATCTTCACTTGAAGGTGGCAACGATGGTGGTGGAAGGGATAGGCTAATAAAGCCGACATTAAGCAGGTTCGAAAACTTGGATTTGAGATCGTTTAAGAGGGGTTCCGGGTAGAGCTCTTGGTAAAAGTTCATAACCAGAGTATCTACTTTTGGCATCGTGTGTCTAATTTGACCTAACATGCAAGAAAAGAGAGTTTCTTTTGCATCTCTTGGTGGTAACACTTCAGCTGGCAGATCAGCAATGCGAAATTCAGATAATCCTGGAACGTCCAAAGTTTGGCCCTCAAGCTCTACACTGTTGCTGCAATCATGAGTAAGAGAATTAGCGCAGCGTTGGCGAATCATGTCAGTGTAAATATGTGTAGAGAGGGAATGAGGCACCGGGGTCCAAACAGGAATCCAAGGAATGCTCAAATTCTCAGCGATTGATCCAGCAAAGGACAGGAACGCGTCTGTCACCAAGCAACTTATTTTCCGGCCAGTTTCTGCCACTGCCATGTCCAATGCCGTCTTAAAATTCCTCGGCGCTTCCTTTATGAATAGCTCAACTCTTTCTATCGGATCCCCAGAGAAAACATGATTCAGCGGCACGCCATCCGCTACATTGTAGGCTTTAATGTTATCAGGCAAGTTGGTTCTCGCCGCCAAGAAGATCGAGCTGTTGGATTTTTCGGTGTTAAGAAAGGAAAATCTGGTTTCCTGGGCAACCCTCGCTAACTTCAGCGTTAGATCAATGAGAGAAAGAGCATGAGAACCAAATGGGAATGCAAGGACGGCAACATGCATCTTTTTTTTTACAGCGTATTTGAGTGGTGCTGTGCAGCTTGACATTGGATCACGTTGAGTCACGAGAAGAAACACAGTTGACAAACTCGGAAGAAAATGAAGAGCTCACCGACGTCGTTTTTCTCTCTATTCTTGACTTTGAAACTTGATGCTATAAGCAAGAGATGAATACCTTATTTATAGTAGAGTTGCAAGGACTTCTTTGCAATGAAGCAAATTTTATACGACTAGCCCATTACATATGGGCAGTTTGGCAAGTAATTACTGCCTTCAGTGGGGTTGCTGGCATGTAATTACTGCCTTCAGTGGGGTTGCTGGCACATGCATATTCATGGCAGCGGGGTAATTTCTATTTTTTTATACTAAAATAAAAAAATGATATGGTATTTCAAATATTTTTTTCCTTTTGTATTACTTTTATATATATTGGTATTTTTTATTTTAGTTTATATAAGTTAAAATAACATATTTTTATTTATAAAAAAATGTTTAAAATTTATTTTATATGTGAAAATACACTACAAAAACAAACAAAATATCTAGAAATCCTATAAATCTCCTTCTCTCTCACGGTGTCGTAGTTTCCTGTCCTTCGAATTTAAGTTTTCATGCCGACAAAATCATAACACCACCCCTTCTTCACTCTCTGCCGAGAAAAATCACAACACTACCCATGTTTAAATTCAGTTTTTTTTACAGTTGCAAGAAAATAGGATTTTATGATTAAATATGCAAGAAACAGTTAATTGAATCCATGTCTGATGATCCACGAGGAGGAATAGAAATTCACAAGCTAATAGTTATGGCAGGATTTGAACAGATGATCTTAGATGGTAATCATTTTTGCTAATCTTGTGAGTTGATTGCAATTCTTTAAAACATAAACAATCAGAAAGTATATATAAATAAATAAATTATGTTATTTTTATATATTTCTAAAAAAATAATTACAATCACACTGAATAAAAAAATCTCTAAAGAAAAATACATGTGAAACTTGATCATCTCTTGAGAATTAATTTTTTTAACAAAAGGAAAGTTCATATCCACACTATTTACCTCTGAATAATAAGTTTGGGTCACATGGTGTGGTGACGTGATTTTGTCAGAAATTTTTTAACTCCGTATAAAAAAAATGAATTTCCATTCAAACAAAAATTCGAAAAAATCAGACCTGGCAACTTTCTTTTCCAGGCCCTCAGGACCCCATTCTTGCAAAAAAAAAAAAAGCAGGCCTTGCAGCTTCTTCATGTTCCCACCATGGGAAACTCCCTCCGCTCCTGAACACAACCACAAATACAACATTTCTGGGATTTCCTCTCAGGGCTTACAAAAATGAGCGTGGCTGGTTCATGACTCTTCGATTGGGCTCTCTGGGCTGCAGAAAAGGGAATCTATGGGCCCTATGCTAATGGGAGCTAGCCCTTGCCACAATTAATTGGTGAAGAAAATGTTACAGATAGTTGTTCCATGCATATAATCGGACACATTCCATATATTTTATAGTAAAATTAGAAAGGAAAAAAAAAAGAGTTATGTCGAGTATGAGATAAAATTATAAGCCCTTGCCACAATTAATAATGATTTAAACTTCCTTGCTTCAACGAAGACATGCAAGAACTTAAATATGTCCGTATCTATGAGAATTAAAAGACAAGAAGTCAGAATTTTTCCTGAAAAAAAAGAGAGAAAAATACACTATATGTAATTAACTAATTCCCGGGCATCAAATTAAAGCATAAATGAGACCTAAAATTCAAAACTGGAAGAGGGTGGTTTTGAATGGAATACTTTCACTGTCAATTTTCCAGATCCACCACTTCCTGAAAACGCAACCACCACAGGAATCCGACCACCACCACGTTGAATCTCAGCGTTCACTGTCAAGACAATACCGTTCAATATGCCATAACAGGAGAATCCACATCCACACATGTAGCAATCCTGATGGTAGGGTTGGATGAGTGTCCAAGAAATTGATAGGAAGACTTTTTTCCAAGAAATTCGTTGATTTTGCTGGGGTTAAGGATTTGGAATCGGGCTTTCCAGTAGCCATCGTGTTTTCATACGTTCTAAAAACACAAGTTTTTAAATTGTTTTGATTATTTAACATGGTATTAAATATTGTAAATTTAAATCTCATTTTTTTATTTTTTTATTAATTAAAATCTAATGAATCATGTAATTTGTTATTTCAGTATCAAAGAATTATTTCACCTCAAAATTAAAGTTGTTAGCTGATGTTTTATTATTCTCTAACATATTCACTCAAATAAAAAAAATTGGACTTGAAACTTGCTCACAGATCTACATTATTTTATGTTTAATTTGTATTAAATAAAAAGATGATGATGAAATTTGAACTCGTAATTGTTAAGTCAATAAAATTTTAATACCATATTAAAAAATCAACTTCTTAAAAACTCAAATAATTCGATGATATATCAATATATAATATATATTATTCTCTTAAACTAAGTAATTTCATAGTATATTAGATTTATTAGGGTAAAATACTTATTTACAATTCTTTAGTGGTATATGATTTCTCTTTCCAGCTTATTTATTTATATTTTAAAAAAATTCTTAAATTACCCCTTCCTAAAGCGCGTGCTTGGTATGAAAAGAATAAATTAATCAATCAATCATTCTTATTTGTAAGAATTTGATTGACTGGATTCAGTATCCAGTCAACTCGGATATTTTGAAAGAAAAAAAAAAGGTTTTGAACACTAAAAATCAAAGTTGTGAAATTCGTTCCGTTCTGGCCGGAACATGCCGTTCCACTCATAAAACCGGGACAAAATAGCATCGTTTTTGTCCCGGTTTTAATTCCGGTCTGTTCCGGCCGGAACGCCTCGGTTCGGTTCCGGGCGTGCCGTTCCGGGCTCAAAAATCAACAAAATAACAGGGGATTGAGAGTTCTGACAATTTCTTGTTTGATTTGCAACCACCGGGAAGTTTGTTTTGGCGCCACGACCACTCATCAACACCGCTGCTTCATCGTAGGCTTTGGCTGCCTCTTCAGTTGTGTCAATCCAAGCCACACCCTTCTTTTTCTGTGCAATAATCAAAATCAAAATCAAAGTCCCCTATCGTGAGCTAAATCAAGATCGGTGTTTGGCAAAGGGACGGAGCCGATCTTGGCGTAGACCTCATCAGTGTTAGGGTTAGCAAGGAATTTGACAGTGGCAAAGGGACAAAGCTGATCTTGGCGTAGACTTTCAAGATGAGAGAATGGATTTTTTTGAGAGAAATTGACAGAGGATTGAGATTTGAGAGTGCTCGGCTGTCATGAAAAGTTTATAAGGAGTAAGGACAAACAATCTTCCTTTAAAAGGAAACGAAATCAATTTAAAATTCAAAATTATATATATATATATATATATATATATATAAGATTTCAAGGGAGATACGAAATTAAGAGTCAGCATGACCTTGTGGAAAATAAAAGACTATACTGTTGGAATTTTTTTCTATTATATTAATAATCATTTTCTATTACAATGTTGGAAAGTAAAATATCAATACTATTATATTAATAATTATTTTCTATTACATTGATAATAATTTTTTAATTTCTTTCGTGTTTATTCTTTGTAGGAATTTGAGCAAAACAAGAATGTTTTAGATCTCATTAGCCTTGATAACATTGATTTATTAAATAAATAGATTTGTGAAGAACCCAATCTTCTTGATGGAGAGGATATAAGTTGGGAGAGTATTGAAGCACCTTTGTTTACTTTAAATTTAGATGATGAAGAGACATGTTTTAATGATGAGAATGAGCTTGGTGGAAATGATCAACTATTGGAATGTCTAGTTGATGACTTTTCTTATATTATACCGCAAGATCAAGATCCTTATTTTTATATTAATGATATAGAAGATGTTTGATTTATATTTCTTTTATTTTAGAACATTTTACTTTCATAATATTTTGGAATTTTAGAGATGTTTCTAATTTTGAGATTATGTTTGTTTGACTTTGTGTTTGTATTTTATAATTTAAAGTTAATTTATCTTGAATTTTAATTATGCTTGTTAAATTAATATTTTATTTTTTTCACACATATATATAATTAATTATATATGAACAGTACGAAACCGGAACGGCACACCGGAATGCACCGAAACCGGAACGTTCCGTTCCAATCAAAAAACCAGAACGGCGACCGGAATGGATTTTACAACTTTGCTAAAAATATTGAAGGCAAATCCATGTCCTGAAGTTTGCCCCCAGTCCATGGGTGACTCAAATTTTACAATTATGAATTCATATTTTAAGTGTATTTGTTTGAATTGCCGGGTTTTAAAAGTATTGTTTTTCTAGAAAAATATTTTTATTTTATTTTATTTTATTTTGATATTTTAATATTAAAAATAAATTATTTTAATATATTTCTGAACAAAATATATTTTAAAAATAAATCTGACCACAATTACAAACGGATGAATAATGAGTTTCATTGTGTTTTTTTGTTAAAATATAAAATTATTTGTTAACCTATTTATTTTTAGTATTTTTAAATTTTATTATTAAAATTAAATTTTAAAAAATAAAAATATATGTTAATTAAATATTCTTAAAAACAAAATTATTTTTAAAAACAATTTACAAACAACACAGATATCAAAAATTTCAATTTATATCCTAGGAGCCTGTCTGCATTTGTATTTTGTAGTGACTTTTTGGAACAACTTGAACAAGCAAGGCACAGACCCGGTGAGCCCCGTTCATCGAACGGCCATCTTTAGACAACGATGTCAATTAATTGTTTCATTATTTAAGTTTTTTTCAAAAAACTTTTTATTTATAAATATATTAAAATAATATTTTTTATTTTTAAAAAAATATTTTTGATATTAGCATATGAAAATTATTTAAAAATATTTAATTTAAAGCAAAAAAATAAAAATAAAAAAATTTCAATTTTTTTCAAAAATAATTTTAAAACACAATAATAAACGCCTAAACAGTGCTCGAATTTGTGCATGTTTTAATATCATGACCCGTGGCCCACCTCTCCATTTTATAGAAAGATAATAATTTTATTATAGATATAAGATAAATTATTCTTTTTTATTAAAAAAAATAGACATTGTTGGCGATGCGAGGGAGTCATGGATACCATCTAGATCGTCAGTGGATGATAAATACAGCTATCTAAACTTTCATGAACTTTATTTTCTTAAAACTTTATTTATTTTTTATTTTAAATTATACACACAAACAACTCTCTTCTCTTGTTGCTGTAAATTAACAAGAGAGCATGTAGCGCTGCTAGATCTCATCAATTAAAATTCTACAGTTCATGGATGTCAACCCACCTGGATTAATTTCAGGGCTCCAGCGGCATCAAGAATCAGAGCAAAAATGCTCTAAGCGACCTCCAAAGCTGGGTTAAGGAGAGTGCTTGAAGGGATCCACTATGAACTCCAAGCAACCGACCCGACTGAGATGGGGTTTGATTTGATTAGGGACCGAGCCAAATAAATATGATTAGGATTAGATAAATTATGCACTGTTATCTTACCTTATTTAATAACTCCAACCAGCTGCTTTCTTGTTGTAACTTTCCTGCCTTCACGTATCAGATTTTTGGCACTGATGTAAGTTGATGTTCTAAATTGTAATAACGCTTATGTGTCAAATGGGTGCTTATAAATTTTGACGACAAGAACCTTTGGATCCAATCTCTTCTTCTAACATGGACAGGTTAAAAAGGCATAAATGAGTGTGTGGTTATAACATGTCTTACACTTTTACTTCCACTGAAATAGTATGGTGACAATTGTGAGTTCATCATTAATTTAATACATTTGAATTTGGATCGAATCCATTGGACTGATTATGAGTCAACTTTGAGTTAGATCTGCTAGGCCTAGCAAGTTAGCTTGGTTGTGATTTTACTGTCTTGCGTCAAATTTTTATGGATCAAAATTGTTGCTAGTTATCTTTTCTTACACTAGATCAATATTTTCATGTTGTTAAGGAACCAACTCACCTACAAAATTCAAGTTTATGGGTGAGACCCCAGAATATGATTTATATTATTATCTAATACACCCCTTTAAGTGAAAGCCTTTTGGGCTTGAAACTTGCACAGGCCCACATTTCCTTGTGCTTCATTTTTATCAAATAGAATGGGGGTGGTGAGATTTGAACTCGTGACCGCTAGGTCAATAAGGTTCTGATACCATGTTAAGGAACCAACTCACCTAAAAGCTCAAGCTTATAGGTGAGGCCCTAAAATATGATTTATATTATTCTCTAACACATGCTAATTTAGCTAATAAAATTCCATAATTAATTTATAATATAATAGATCACTCACCCCGTTATACTGTGGGTTTGATCAATTTTTTCTTGAATATAAAAACTATATTAACATATCACTAATATTTTTTAGTAGTAAACAAATTAAACCGTTTATATTATTAGATTTGTTTTTATAAAAGAACTAATTCAATCAAAAATCTTAATCTCAAGCTGTGAAGTAAGGTCTTATTTATATTATTATGTAACACACTCACTTGATTGAATAGTCATTATTTTGTTTATTTAACTTAAAAATTTAAATAAAAATTAATGTCCCTATTAATTTGATATTAGGTACAATTTAGATATTAGGTTAATTTCTACATGTATATATATAGACACACTAATAGACGATGAAGACGCCAACCCATCGCAAGACTCCCCGTATCTCGTAGGATTCTGTTGGTAGACAGTGGCTGAAGCTCAAGCTTCTCTCTCTCTCTTAATCCCTGAAGTTGGATTGTTATTCAAAATGACCACCACACTTTCTTATTCAGATCTTGCTCCTTTTATACTTGTTCAATTCAGTATACCAATTAATTGGAACTCTAATCTAACTACTCCTAACTAATTACAACAGAAATGTAACTAATTGAAATTGCAACTAACTCACTACTCCTAACTAATTACAACAAAATGTAACTAATTGAAATTGCAACTAACTAACTAGCTCGTAACTAACTATTTATCTCAACATATTTAATAACTCCATCCAAAGGTGCTTTCTTGTTGTAACTTTCTTGCCTTCATGTGTCAAATTTATGACACTTATGTAAGTTGATGTTCTGAATAGTAATAACGCTTATGTGTCATATGGGTGCTTATAAATTTGATGACGAGAACCTTTGGATCCAATCTCTTCTAATATGGACAGGTAAAAAAAAACATAAATTAGTGTGTAGTTATAACATGTCTTACACTTACACTTTTACTTCAATTGAAACAGTACTGCGACAATTGTGAGTTCATCATTAATTTAACACATTTGAATTTGGATCGAATCCACTATACTAGTTAGGAGTCAAGTTTGAGTTAGATCTGCTTGGCCTAGAAGGTGAGCTTGGTTGAGATTTTACTGTCTTGCAACATATTTTTATGGATCAAAATTGGTACTAGTTATGTTTTCTAATACTAGACCAACATTTTCATGCTAATTGAGCTAATAAAATTCCACAATTGGTTTATAATATAATATAATATAATAGATTACTCACTCATGCTATGTTGCAGGTTTGGTCAATTTTTTCTTGAATATAAAAAATATATTTAGATATCGCTAATATTTTTTTAGTAGAAAACAAATTAAACCGTGTAAGGGTTGACTCGAAATAACCTGGATGATTTTGCGAGTCTAGCTAACTATATTTTTTTCTCAAGAAGACATTTTATCGTTTATATTATTAGATTTATTTTTATCAAGGAACTAATTCAATAAAAAATCTTAAACTCAAGTTGTGAAGTAAGGTATTATTTATTTTCTTATCTAACCTACTCACTCGAATGAATAATAATATTATTTTGTTTATTTAATTTAAAATTTTAAATAGTTAGATAAAATTGGAAGATGTTAGTTTCAACGCACTTAATGTCCCTATGAATTTTAATCTCGGTACAAAAAGACGCAGATAAAAACGTTTAGAGGTGATAAGAACCAAAAACATGGCTGTGGAGAATTTAATGAAGACGTGACACCACCACCTTGACGAAGACAAATGACACTCCAGCGACTCGCATGCTACGTATTTGCTAAATAACATTTTTTTGAAACAATTAGTCATCGTCATGATTTGATGAAGATGAGACATTTACTTCTTTTTTTTTTTTTTATCTTTGTAAGAACTAAATAAAAAAGCTGCACATTCTCAATGACCAGCCTCTTCCATGACCCTGTAAGGCATTGATT
>JAJQXV010000058.1:0-27926 GCA_025169955.1 Salix arbutifolia
TTATTTTTATAATTGCTATTCGCTTTTTTCTTATCATTTTTTTATTGAAATTTTTTATCTATCAAATTTGATCCTCATTTTTTTTATTGTTACTTATTTTATTTGAAATAATTTATGAAATGTTAATTATTATTATTTTAATTTATTCACCTTTCATTTATTTTAAATTTTTAGATCTGATCTCTATTATTTTGATTATTATTTATTTTATTTGAGATAATTTATGAAATTATATTTTTTTTCAATTTCATTCTCATTCAACTTTTTAATTTGTAAGATTTGTTCCTCATTATTTTAATAAACTTGAAAAAAAAATTAATTTATTAATAAATTATTTTCCAGTTCATTTTTCATAACACAAACAAACACTGGAAAGTGTTTTCCAGTTCATTTTCCATAACACTGTCAAATATCGGAATTCACTTTTCAGGAATTCACTTTCTAGGAATTCACTTTCCCCGGAATTCACTTTCCAAAAGGAAACCACTTTCCAGCAAACAAACGGGGCTATAGGCTTATCCACTTTGGATTTTCAAATTCCAAATTCAAAGCTAAAGCTTCTCACTTTAATGGAGTCAAATTCCAGATCCATTCCAAAACCAACCTCTCTCTGTCTGTGTGAACTCAAGATCATCCCTTGTATAGTTTGATGAAGATGGCTCTGAGGATTGTGTACGGGGCAGTGTTCCTCTCCTTCCCATGTTCCTCCTTCAAGCTTCTCCATCTCTTTCTACACCCTGTATTCTCCTTCACCTCCTGATGATTTCTTTCAAGCTCTTAAGCAAGCAGCTTAAATGGGCTGATCAGGATTTACATCTTCTTCTTTGTTTAATTTGCATACATTTCTTTCTATCTATGATGGGTTGAACTTTCAAGTGGTCAACTTTTACAGCTACCAGGTACTGCAGCTCGACGAAGGTCAACTTTGCTGATACAATCCAGTTTAATGAGAAACATTTTCTTGTCTCAAGTTTAATTGTTTATTTCTCTTTGTTTGGCAATAAATTGGGATTATTTTAAATTGATTTTTATTTAAGAGTATATTAAGATGAAAACTTTGACTGTTAATTATAAACTCCAGCGTGACGTTCAAGCATCAAGCGTTCAAACTAAGCTTGCACGCTTGCTCGGCATGGTTGTCGCCTGGACAATTCTACCCTTGAATTCGTCTTGTCTGGAATGAGTCAAGAAAGTGCCGGTTAACTTGCTCTCTTACCCACTTTTCAAATAATAATAATAATAATAATAATAATAATAATAATAATTATCAACTATATTATCGAATTATATTTTAATCACGGTAGTGATAAGGGTATTAAAATCATTTCTTTTGACATGATATGAAAAATATAATATAAAATAAATCAAATTTTATTAATTTTCAAGTTTAGTTAAATATATACAATCTTGATAACGACCATGGCCACTCGCTGATTTATTTGGCTTGACTAATTTGTTTTAGTCAGCTAAATCATTAATTGTCAACTACCACGTACCCCCACTACTTTTTTTATTTATATGTTCTTGTTTAAAATACTCTACTCGAATCATATGCAATTTAAATATAAATTAAGTTTACATGAATAAATAAACATTTTATGAATATCCTTTTGGTTTAAAGGATTTGATTCATGTCATTAGTTTATGTCAATTACCCAACATAAAGTTTTTTGTAAATAAAAATATATATTTAAAAAAAATTAAAGTTATATTCTTGTGCGATTATGGAGTTCGTTGAAACGGCCTCTTCTAGAAGCTGTAGCGGTTACGTGCATTCTTAATTTCTTACCGCTATACTCTATGGGTTTATCATTTGACTATTTTGGTCTCGCAGAAAATGACTCTTATTTTAATAAGTTCAATAGTAGTTGTGTTCTTTTAAAGTGATTATTGTTTAAAAATATATTAAAATAATATATTTTTATTTTTTTAATTTATTTGTATTATTAGTAAATCAAAATATTTTTAATTTAAAGAAATTTAAATTTTAATAAAATAATTGGTTAAATTCTATTTGGAAGCATTCTTTAATCGCATGTCTTGCAATTTACAATCTTAACCATAAAACCTAAGTTGGAAACTTGGAGGGAGTAGATTCGTCATATGATATCAAATTCAAAGTATATACATGAGGGTTAATTGAACTTTGAAGTCAATGAACCAACAAATTTAAAAATCGACACAAATACTACTATAAAATAGCTCACGGGTTCAACAAGAAAAAAATCCGATGATTTTTTCCTTTAAAGATGGCTAATTAATCAACATCCAACCATATTTAAAGTTTTGACATTGCGTTTCAAAAACAAATCTGATTATTTGTTTTAATTTGTTTTATTATTTACTTTAAATTATATATTTTGATGTTTTTAGATTATTTTTATGTGCTGATGTCAGAAATAATTTTTTTAAAAATATAAAAATATTATTTTTGATGTATTTTTAAATGAAAAACACTTTAAAAAACAACCGCAATCATACTTACTAACAAACACTTACACATAGGAAGTCAACAATTCTTTTTACATAAGAAAAAAAACAATAATACTAGTTTTTTTAAAAGAAATAACATAAAGGGAATTTGGATTAAATTTAAGGAGATCCTCTTCCATTAAAAAAATGAAACAAGAAGTAAAAATGTTGAACATTTCCTGTCAAACTCTAAGAAAAGAAAAAGATATTTATAGTCAACTATACACTATTGTTGTGAAAGAAGAAACACCTCACAAATGAATAAATGGACTCAAGAAACCTATTATTATGTTTATCTATGGTTTAATTTCGCACATATGATGTAATAAATTCGGACCCCAAGTCTTATGTTATATTAATGGAGGCACTAAGGTTAATTTCCTTGTATAGGCTGTCCAATTCCAGACTCATTCTTCCCTTTCACATGAAGAACACCACCAACTTTCCATAGCCTTCCGTTCCGACTGCCAATGTTCATCATCGTGTCTCCCACCTTTCTTTTCAGATCTTCGGCCTTTTCCCAGTCTTTGTCTACAGAAATCATGAAATTTCCCTTCTTATAGCGCTGGAGACCAGAAAGTTTTAGCCCAGTTGAGAAAGAGAAAGAGCCATAAGAGAGAAATATAAACCAGAAAACATGGCAGGTTCTATGGGGCTTGGTTTCATGGCTGCCTTCGCCGTTTCAGGAAGTGTAGTTCTCATCGCACGTCAAGTCCACAAACGTCTCCTCTCTGATTTCATGAAGAAGATGGAGCTCGAATTAGCGGGTATGTGATCTTTGTTCTTTTCCCCTTTCAACTTCTGTTTTTTTTCTTTTTTTCCGTGAACAAATAGAGAAACTACTTTGAATTTAAACCGGCAGGATCAAGGAGATCATGTCAGGACAGGAAGAAAGTGCGATTTGCAGATGATGTGATGGAGCCATCATCGAATAACAAAGAGTATCGTAAGAGACACCTGGTAAAGATAACCGAAGGTAGCGACGAGGTCCTACACCGGAGTTGCGACGGCGAAAAATTGTTAGAGGCCATGCCACTTAATAGGCGAGATTTGTATGAAGCAGTCATAAAATCTTAAAGGGTACAATTTGTAAACCCTGTTTATGGTCTTCAAAAACTGCTTCGATTATCCTTGAAGCTGGGTTTTCTTTCATTTTGTAGATTCCGGAGTTCTGTACTCTGCAGGGGGGTAGCTAGGTTTTCAAGCTGTACCTTTTGAGATGTGAATAAATATAACTACAAATTTCCATAAACAACATTGAAAATCACCAGACTCTGCCAAGTTTACGGTTTTTCCATCGAGTTGGTTGGCCTTGAATTCATGAAGGGGGGCAACCTTTTGTTCATATATCACATTGATACAGGTGAGCATTAATTGAAGCAGTATTTTCAATTCTCGAAAAAAATAAGAGAAGGAGATTCAAACTCCTGTCTTTTCCTTTTCAATGCCTCGAATTTCTTGACCGGTTATGCTTTTCAACGATGTAAGGTGTTTTAGGGGACAAGGTTTAGAAGTTTATTGCCATATGTCTTCTAGGGCTGTAAAGCGATAGTAAAAATTTTATGATTTGCACAGTAGATTTTGATTTCGAATTATAATATATATTTTTTATAAAAATTTATAATAATTAGAGTTTTATTTTCTAATTTGGATTCACAAAATAATTAGAGTTTTCCTAACATCCAAAAAACAAAGTTCATTTCCATATTTAATCTTGTGACTGACAAACGTTCATCTGGTTGATTAGGCACGGTATGTCTTCAGTTAATTTTTATTCTGAAAAAGTTCTCAGCCGTTGTTTCCACGAAGAAGACAATGTTTAAAACTGGTCTCAACTTCCAACTTTTCAAGCATGTCAACTGTGCAAAAAATTATAATCCACTTTACGTTTGACTAAATTATAGGAAACGAAATTTCATAGAAGCAATTAAAGCTTGCATGTTTCATGCAAATGAACTGTTTTACTCTTTCTAGCAACAACCAGGAAATTTCATGAAAGAAAGTTGCTGTTTTCACTCTTTTTAGCAACGACATAAGAACTTCATGAAAGAAAGTTGATTTAATTTTTTCCACGTTCTTGCCGCCGGCGAGCTAGCTAATAACTTTGATCGTCAACGCATAATAATCAAAGCTAGGGATTTTTATTGCAAGGGATTGGAAAGTCAAAGCTCAACATGTCTACCGAGATGCCAATCCGGCAGCATACTTGCTAGCAAATTATATGGGTTAACAAGAAATCTTTTCAATGATCAGGATGATTCGATCATTAATGACCCTTCGATGAGTTTGTATATTTGTTTTTTGTATTACAGCCTTACACTCTCCCGCACCTGCAACTTCTCGTACAGTAGAAGAGCGTGTACAATTGTTCTGAAATTGTAAGCCCGGGAGACTGCCTCTCTGCACCAGTCGACGTTAATTATATTTCACAGCTGATCAGTGCGCGCAGCCCATATGAGTGGTTGCAGAAACTATCCTGTTTTCATTTGTTTTGGGTAAAAATCATCGTTTCGAGCTCCAATGTTCCCAGCTTGTTGAAGTAAAACTTGTTTCCAACATTTTAATACCTAAATACTTACACTGGTATTTTATTGACAAATTTACTATTTGATCTATATGATAATAATAGATCATGCCAAATTCAGTTTTTTTTTAAAATTCATTGGTTTTGAGAGTAAATTTTACTATATTTGAATATATATATATATATATATATATATAACATATTGAAAATATCAAGAAAATCAACTTAAAAAAATAAAATCCAGCATTAAATGATATTTTAGTATGTTTTGAAAATGCTATTAGCGATGTATTTTATACAGTCTACATGCATTTCATCCAGTTCATCACATAAACCATGCTTAATCCATTTCATACAGTCTAAAAATGCTAATATTTAATTGTGATTCAGTCCTTCTAGTTTATTAAAACTAATTAATTAATCCCCACAGTGTAATTAAATAAACCATGCTTAATTTTATAGTACTTTATTCCCCCAAAATGCTCTTCTATCGTTATACTTTCAATCCTATCTGCTTATTTATTACTTTGTCTTTTCTTACAAAATTAAAATCAAAATGAAAAAAAGAGAGAAAGAAATGGATGAAGATATTAAGCTATTAATGGATACAATATATGGACTGAATAATAGTTTTTGAAACCCCAATGACTAATTAATGACCTTTGCTAAACTATAGGGGCCGAGTTTATAATTAGCTCAAAATATATCCATCCTGACCTCAATTTTTAAAAGTTTAGTCTGTGTATCTGTACGTAACATCTAATATTACTATCACATGCCGGTGCACGTGATTTCTAGATGATTTAAATTGAAGTTAACCGTGTTAAGAAATTAGACTTTCATATATTCTGTAATTGGTAATATATTATCATTGTATATTTATTTTCCTGTTTATATTTACTTTCCTGTTTTGTAGTCTTTCATTCCTGAATCATAGGAGTGATTAGAGTCCTAATAGGTTATGGTCATTAATCCTTCTTGTATATATACATACCCTAATGACAGTGAAGAACACACTTCTGCAATATACATCTCTATTACATTCTTTCATGGTATCAGAGCTGGACTAAAAACTTGATTCACTGTTGCGTCCCAAATCCCTCACAAAAATTTCTCATCATGTCCAGTAATGAAGTTCCACCAACTTTTCCATCAAACGACAAAGAAATCATCAGTTCCACCAATTCTGCAGATTCTTCGAAATCAACCATCTCAAACCCCTTTTATCTCAATCATTCAGATCATCTAGGCTTGGTTTTAATTTCCAAACCATTGAATGGAGATAATTATTCCACTTGGAGAAGGGCCATGACTCTAGCCCTGAATTCCAAGAATAAACTGGGTTTTGTCAACGGCTCCATCGCAGCCCCTTCACCAGAAACTGATCCAGAGGGTCATGCATCCTGGTCTCGATGCAACGACATGGTATACTCTTGGATCATCAACACTATCAACCCAGAAATTTATGACAGTGTCATCTATTATTCCATTGCAACTGAAATTTGGGACGATCTACGTGAACGATTCTCCCAAAGTAATGCACCCCACATCTTTGAAATTCAGCGAGAGATTGCATATCTTAGACAAGAACAACTCTCTGTCTCTTGTTATTATACGAAACTCAAAGGATTATGGGACGAACCTGCCTCATACAACAACACAGCACAAAACACACAGCAAGATCAACAAAAATTAATGCAATTTTTGATGGGGCTCAATGATTCTTACAGTGTTGTTCGTGGCCAAATCCTTCTTATGCATCCTCTTCCTTCAGTCCGTCAAGCTTACTCTTCTGTTTCTCAAGAAGAAAAACAGCGCCTTCTTAGCTCCACTCTTGCTGCAACAGATTCCTCAAATAGCGCAGCCATGGCAGTTCGGGGGAACCACAACGGCAACAGACCCACTACCGTGCGATTTGACAAACCCAACAGATCTTATGGGTCTCAGACTTACTGATCGCAAGCAAGAACCGCTGAAAATTTCAGTGAAGGTCGCCATGATAGGCGTTGTGCTGCATCAGGCAGAGGCCGTCCATATTGTAGTCACTGTGGAGAACCCGACCATTGGATCCAGACGTGCTATAAAATCCATGGGTATCCCGTCGGCCATCCAAAAGGAAAGAACAATTCGGGACCCAGGCGTTTCACTCCACACGCAGCGAACCAAGTCTCAGAACTCACATCTAAAGTGGACGGGACTCAATTGGTTGGGATTTCCGAATACCAACTACAGCAACTCTTGTCTTTAATTGACAAGAAAAATAAAGGCTCTAATGCTCATACAAATGCCGTGACAAATTCAGGTTTATCTAAAATTGCTGCACGTAATTGGATTATTGATAGTGGCGCAACGCATCATATTACTTCATCATCCGCATTATTTTGCAATAATAAAAAATACGCATTACTGCCTGTTCTGCTACCTAGTGGAGAAACTGCTGAAATTATTGCAAAAGGATCAGTACCTTTAAATACCATTTACTATCTGCATGATGTACTCCATGTACCTAAATTCAAAGTGGATTTAATGTTAGTTAGTCGACTGACCAAAGGCTTGAATTGTTCAATTACCTTCTTACCATATTGGTGTATTTTGCAGGATCTGGCTACGAGGAGGATGATTGATTTGGGTAAACAACGTGACGGACTATACTATTTGGTGGCACTAGCGACGAAGAAATCCTTTCCCCCACTCATAAGCCGACCATCATGCCATCTTACCACTTCATCCACCGACCTCTGGCACAATCATTTAGGTCACACATCTCATTCTTGTTTAAATTTCATTGCCAAACATTTTTTAAATTTTCCCGTTGAGTCAAATAAAATTTGCCATATATGTCCATTGGCTAAACAAAGTTGTTTACCTTTGCGTCCCAGTATAATTTCATCCATTAAACCCTTTGAAATAATTCATTGTGATATTTGGGGTCGTTATCAACACCCTTCTCTTTCTGGTGCACATTATTTCCTTACCATTGTCGATGATTGTCGCACCCTAAAAAATGAGCGCGGCGTCAAGGCGACCCTCCCCGCGTGCGGGGGAATTCAATATGTGTCGAGGGTATTATCTTTATTTTCGTGAAAAAGGGAGTCGCCACCTAGTATTATGGTTACTAGGAACCTAAAACTGGTCTTTCAGAGATTCTAGGGTAAGGGACTGGTTGCGTAAAGGGAAGGTTTTAGGACCCCTAGTACGCCCTACCTAAGGTAAGCTGCTTGGTGTTTTGTTTGTCTTATGATTGCTATGTTATTGATTTTTCAGAAATATATTGGTTAAATGATTATGGTGTATTATCCCTGCCGAATATTTTGGATATTAACCCTGTCGCACCCCAAAAAAAATGACGAGCGCGGCGTCATGACGACTCTTCCCCGTGTACGGGGAAATATCATGTGTCGGGGGGATTATCTATTTTTCGTGAAAAGAAGGGAGTCGCCACCTAGTATTATGGTTACTAGGAAACCTAAAACTGGTTTTTCAGAGATTCTAGGGTAAGGGACTGGTTGCGTAAAGGGAAGGTTTTAGCACCCCTAGTACGCCCTACCTAAGGTAAGCTGCTTGACGTTTTGGTTTGCTTATGATTTGCTATGGCTTTGAAAAAAACATATGAAAATTAAATGGCAAATGTGATATCATTCCCGTCGAATATTTTGGATATCAACACCTTTAGGATTTATTTATCCAAACACCGACAGTGAATAATAGCATATTATTCCCGCCGAATATTTTGGATATTAACCCTTTTTGGATTTATTTATCCAAATACCGACAGTGAATAATATCATATCATTCCCGCCGAATATTTTGGATATTAATCCCTTAGGATTTATTTACCCAAATACCAATAGTGAATAATAGCATATCATTCCCGCCGAATATTTTGGATATTAACCCCTTAGGATTTATTTATCCAAATACCGATGGTGAATAATAAATTCCCCAAAAAAAGATTTTTATATTTTTTTGAATATTGGCCAATACCCTTTGGATTTTACAAACATGTTGTAAAATCTAAAAATACAAGAAATGATTTTTTCTTTGCGAAATCCATGCTAAAACTCATTTTCCTTCAAAACCCAAGATAATATATATTTTTTTTTCAAGAAGATAATTTTTAAAATATGCTAGTGTATTGGCCGTATGCAAGAAAACAAAACATTTTTTTCTTTAATAAAAATATTTTTTGGAAAATTTGTATTTTTTTATTTTTTCTTTATTTTTATTCTTTTTCGGTGGGCTGGCTGTCAGCCCACCTAAATTCGGGCTGGGCTGACAGCCCAGCCCGCCTTATCTCCCGGCTGGGCTGCTAGCCCAGATGGCTGGCAGCCCAGACCCATCTGGGCTGGGCTTCAGGGCCAGGCCTGGCGTGAGGCCCGACCTCTGTCAAGCCCACGCGGGGAGTGAATTAATTCACTCCCCGCATGCAAAATTTTCAGAGACGATGAACAGTGGCAAGGAAGATTTTCGAGTATGGAGAATGGAATACCTGTTTATACCGTTGGGTAGAGGAGATCGTGGTGATTCTTCTGGTCGTCGAGGCATCGGAGATGGTGGCCTGAGCTCGCCGGAAACTGCGTCGGAAAGTGACAGTTCGAGCTTGCTGCGATGGACTTGTGCTGCCAAATTCTTGCTTGAGATGTTGTTTGGTTTTCTGGGGAGGCAGGGAGAATCTGTGGCGATGGACTGGGGTGAGATGGCTGGGATTGGTTGCTGGAGTCGTTGGACCGAGAAGGAGAGAGAGATAATTGTGTTCTGGTTTTAGAGAGAGGGAAGCAGAGGAAAACGAAAAAAATGCAGGGGAAGGCAGGAAGATAATTTTCTCGAAGTTTTTCTGTAAATGGCCCTGCAAATCTCTATTTCACTGCGTTTCCTACAAATATTTTCCACGTAAAATCTCTTCTCATCTGTTCCTTTTCTTCTTTTCTTTCAGCCATCGGGCACTGCTATTTATAGCAGCGAAAATCTAACCGTTCAGTCCTAAATGCAGTTGAGGAAAGCTAATAAATCGAGATCAATCAGAGGATAATTAGGAAGGAAATCACACTGGAGCTAATTTTAGGAAGAAAATCACGTTTATTAAGAAGGAAATGGAAATCATGATGATCTGCCTTGCTCTGATGGGGAAGAAAATCGATCTGAAAGTAGGAAAAAAAATTTGATGACTGTGATCTCGTGAATTGGGAAGAAAATCGGATAAAAATAAAGGGAGAGAATTTTTATTGATCTGCTGTGATCAATATGGCGCGCCTGAAAATTGAATGCGCCAGTGCATGTTTCTTTTTTAAATAAATGCAGATTTCAAAAAATTTTCTTTTTTTAGGAAGAAAGAAAAAAATGATTTCGTCCTTTAAAAATTCTAAATGCACCCAATTGGATTTAAACTTTTTTTTTTATGCAATTAAATCCCATCAAAAATTCAATCTCCACCGTAGCTTTGCGCGATCTCCTTATCTGGCCCTTGACTCCTGATTTTCGCGATTTAACCCTCAATCGACCAATAAACTCTCAATTCGATCGATTTCGCCCTTGAACAAAAATCTATATTTTTTTGAAATATTTTTTTTAAAACATGAAAAAATAAAGAGTCAAAAATTGGGTAGCAACAAATGCCCCCTCTTTACAATGCTTACGACTAAAGTCTAGTAAAAGACTTTAAATAGTAAGTGTTGTAAAGAAAAACAGAATGGAGGATATGGGTCTCATTTTTCTGGGTGACCGACCCGGTTAGCCGTTAGAAAGGTCTCATTTTTCTGGGTGACCGACCCGGTTAGCGGTTAGAAAGGTCTCATTTTTCTGGGTGACCGACCCGGTTAGCGGTTAGAAAGGTCTCATTTTTCTGGGTGACCGACCTGGTTAGTGGTTAGAAAGGGTCTCATTTTTCTGGGTGACCGACCCGGTTAGCGGTTATAAAGGTCTCATTTTTCTGGGTGACCGACCCGGTTAGCGGTTAGAAAGATCTCATTTTTCTGGGCGACCCACCCGGTTAGTGGTTAGCAAGGTCTCATTTTTCTGGGTGACCGACCCGGTTAGTGGTTAGAAAGGTCTCATTTTTCTGGGTGACCGACCCGGCTAGCATGGTCTCATTTTTCTGGGTGACCGACCCGTGGTCTCATTTTTCTGGGTGATCGACCCGGCTAGCATGGCCTCATTTTTCTGGGTGACCGACCCGGCTAGCATGGCCTCATTTTTCTGGGTGACCGACCCGTGGTCTCATTTTTCTGGGTGACCGACTCGGCTAGTATAGCCTCATTTTTCTGGGTGACCGACCCGTGGTCTCATTTTTCTGGGTGACCGACCCGGCTAGTATGGCCTCATTTTTCTGGGTGACCGACCCGTGGTCTCATTTTTCTGGGTGACCGACCCGGCTAGCATGGCCTCATTTTTCTGGGTGACCGACCCGGCTAGTATGGCCTCATTTTTCTAGGTGACCGACCCGTGGTCTCATTTCTCTGGGTGACCGACCCGGCTAGTATGGTCTCATTTTTCTGGGTGACCGACCCGGCTAGCATGGTCTCATTTTTCTGGGTGACCGACCCGACTAGAAGTAACATCGATCTTCGATTCGTCTTCCGCGATTTTGCTGACCTGAGATTCTGTTTCTCCATATTTTCCAAAACTCGAAATTACATCAGTTTTCGCCACACCTTTCCTGTCAGGTTAGTGTTATGACAATAATATGCATGTTTTTGTTACCTCTTTAGAAACATAGATCCCCCTTGTTCGTTGTAGTCTCCTTTCATAGGATGTGTTTCCCAAGCTATATCTTCACGCTTGGTGAAGAGACTTTTCCATTTCACATAGGGCCCTTTTTAGCTCCATTGAAGTTTCCTTTTTATAAATCTTTATTGAATGTCCAAAAACTCAAGTCGATATATACTTTAAAGAATTTTTCAAAACATGGTTTTGTTTATGCAAATTGACACTTTTAAATGCAAATTGACACTTTTAAATGCAATTTTTTTTTGCCCCCGGTGTGGTGCATAAGATATGTCAAAAAATAAAATAAATGATAAAACATAAATAAATATTATAAAATCAAGTGCTTTGAAAATTTTTCTTGTAACGAGAATTCATGGCCGAATTTTATCATATTGAAGAAGGTTACAAAATATCAGGCATAATATCTCTTTACAGAGTCGGAATTCACAGGCCTGACTAGATCTTCTCCATCCATTCTAGATAAAAGCAAAGCTCCTCCCGAGAACGACTTCTTTACCACATAAGGGCCTTCATAGTTTGGGGCCCATTTACTCTGATCTTGCCCTGGTACAAACAATATCTTCTTCAATACCAAATCGCCTTCTTGGAATTTTCGAGGTCGAACTTTCTTATCATATGATTTGGCCATCCTTCTTTGGTATAATTGATGATGACAGATTGCAGCTAACCTCTTTTCGCTGATCAAATTCAATTGTTCATATCTGACCTTTGCCCATTCTGCTTCATCTAGTTCAGAGTCTATCAATACTCTTAATGATGGGATTTCTACCTCTAAAGGCATTACTGCCTCCATCCCATACACCAACATGTACGGAGTGGCTCCTGTTGAGGTCCGAACTGCGGTACGGTATGCATGAAGAGCAAATGGCAACATCTCATGCCAGTCCTTATAGGTGACCACCATTTTTTGAACAATCTTCTTGACATTCTTATTAGCAGCTTCTACAACACCATTCATCTTTGGTCTATAAGGAGATGAATTTGAATGATTGATCTTCCATTTAGCACAGAGTTCTGTTATTAACTTCCCATTGAAGTTCTGTGCATTATCAGTTATAATCTTTTCTGGTGGTCCGTACCGACATATCAAATCTCTCTCAACAAACTTCTTTACCACTTTTTGCGTTACATGAGCAAATGACCCGGCCTCTACCCATTTTGTAAAGTAGTCGATTGCCACGAGAATGAACCTATGACCATTGCTGGCTTTTGGGTTGATAGGTCCAATCACATCGATTCCCCACATCGCAAAAGGCCATGGAGATAACAAGTTATATAGAGGGGTCGGAGGGGCATTCAATTTGTCACCGTAGATCTGACACTTATGACACTTGCGGACATAGTCAATGCAATCCTTCTCTAATGTCATCCAGAAGTAACCAACTCTTTGTATCTTCCTAGCCATCATATGTCCACTAGCATGGGTTGAGCAAATCCCTTCATGGACTTCTCGCAATGCGTTTCTGGCTTCAACTCCATCTAGGCATCTTAGCAAAGTCCCGTCAGATGACCTCTTATACAAAACTTCTCCATCAAGATAAAAATCCATTGCCAGTCTCCTCAAAGTCTTCTTTTCGATGTTGGATGCCCCCATGGGATAAGCCTGATTTTGGATGAAGTTCTTGATATCGTAGTACCAAGGGTTTCCATCTATTTCTCCCTCAACTGAGCAACAATGAGCTGGGTTATTTCTGATGTCAATATGTATTGGCTGTAAGTTTTGCCCGGAGTCTATTCTAGCCATAGAAGCTAGTGTGGCCAAGGCATCTACAAACTGATTTCCTTCCCTTCCTAGATGTGTGAACTCTATTTCCTCAAATTCTTCAGCTAGTTTAGACAGGTATTCTTGGTAGGGTATTAGCTTTTCTTCTTTGGTTTGCCATTCCCCTTTTACCTGACAAATAATTAGCATCGAGTCCCCATACACATCTATCTTCTTTACGTTCAACTCCAACGCAGTCTCCAAACCAAGAATGCAGGCCTCATACTCGGCTGTGTTGTTAGTGCAACCGAATTGCAATTTAGTTGAAACTGGATATTGTTTCTTGTCAGGAGATATTATCACTGCCCCTGCTCCGTTACCATATAAATTCACAGCACCATCAAAGTACATAGTCCACCATCCTAGTTTTCCTTCCTCAACTAAAAACACATCTTCATCAGGAAAATCAAAGTCTAACGGCTCATAATCTTCCATAGCATGATCTGCCAGGTGATCAGCAATAACACTCCCTTTTACAGCTTTCTTTGTCATGTACACTATGTCATACTCGGATAGCAGAACTTGCCACCTGGCAATTCGGCTGGATAAGTAGGGTTTTTCACAGATGTACTTCAACGGGTCTAATTTGGAAATTAGCCATGTGATATGGTACAACATATACTGTCGCAACCTTTTTGCAGCCCATGCTAGCGCACAACACAACTTCTCAATCATAGTATACCTAGATTCACACTCCATGAACTTCTTGCTTAGGTAATAAATGGCCCTTTCCTTCCTCCCAGATTCATCCTGTTGTCCAAGTACACATCCCATCGCTGTTTCCGTCACTGTTAAGTATAATATCAACGGCCTTTTTGGTACAGGAGGGACAAGTAGAGGTGGTTTTAGCAAGTACTGCTTGATTTTCTCAAAAGCCTCTTCACATTCTGCGTTCCAAATCCCAGGATTCTTCTTTCTTAACAGACGAAAGATTGGGTCACAGGTTGTGGTTAATTGGGATATGAATCGAGCAATGTAATTTAACCTTCCTAAAAACCCTCTTACTTCTCTTTCAGTCCTCGGAGCTGGCATGGCTTGAATAGCCTTTACCTTCTCAGGATCCACTTCTATTCCTTTGTCACTTACCACAAATCCTAACAACTTCCCAGATTTCACGCCAAATGAACACTTTGCAGGGTTAAGCCTCAGCTTATACTTCCTTAACCTTTCAAATAATTTCTTCAATATTTGGACATGATCCTCTCCTTCTCCAGATTTAGCGATCATGTCATCCACGTATACTTCAATCTCCTTGTGCATCATATCGTGAAATAAAGTCACCATAGCCCTTTGGTAAGTGGCACCAACATTCTTTAATCCAAATGGCATGACTTTATAGCAGAAAGTCCCCCATGGTGTAACAAAGGTTGTCTTCTCCTTATCTTCTTGCGCCATTTTTATCTGATTATAGCCTGAGAAACCATCCATAAAGGAATATATGGAGCTACGAGCTGCATTGTCAACTAACATGTCTATATGCGGTAGAGGAAAATTATCTTTAGGGCTAGCACGATTTAAATCCCTAAAATCCACACAGACTCGAATCTTGCCCTCCTTTTTGGGTACTACCACTATGTTGGACACCCATTGTGGATACTTGACCACCTCTAGGAAACCAGCGTTCCATTGTTTTTAAATTTCCGCCTTTACTTTGATCAAAACTTCTGGATGCGTTCTTCTTAGCTTTTGCTTAATCGGTCTGCAACCTTCTTCCAATGGTAACCTATGTACCACGATATTCGTATCTAAACCAGGCATATCCTCATAAGACCAAGCAAAAACATCCACATAATCTCGAAGCAGTGCAATCAAATCTTCTCTCTCCTTCTGTGTGACCAAAGTTCCTATCTTGAGCTCTCTCTGGCTTTCTTCAGTACCCATATTTATGGTTTCAAGTTCTTCCTTAGCGGGCTTCCAAACCTGTTCGTGTTGTTCTATTAATTTTGTGAATTCTCTAATGCTATTTTCATCCCCTTCTTCCTCTTCTACAGCTATTATGTGTTCTTTAAAATTCGACCATTCATTCTCAGTGTAAAGTGCAGGTGGTGTTGTGGAAGTTCCGCTTTCAGGGGTCCTGAAAGCGGAAAATGAGTGTAAATGCGCAAAACAAAAATAGAAATAAAAAAAGAGAGATGAACTAAAATGCATGATCTTATATAAAAAATTCAGTTCACAACAAAAACAAAGATAAAATTCGATTGGCCTGCTGGGCCTTAAAACAAAACAAAACAAACAAAACAAACATTTCTCATTACATTCTGAAAACCAATGGAGCTTCTTGGGTCACCCAATTCTGGAACTTCTCTCCCTTGGCTAGCTTCCGAATGCATGTATGGGCAGTGACTTCCTCTACGGCATAGATGGTTAACTGCGGCAGCTCTTCATCCCTTCTTTCGGATTGAATCTTTCTGGTAACGCCAGCGACTTCCTCCTTTTCCATCGTGTTTATGCTCATGGATGAGAGCTTTCATGTCTTGGATCAGGTTGTATTACATATGCAGCTTTTGGGAACGAGACCCTGATTGGAGGAATAACTAAATTTTCTTCTTCAGGCTTCCTTCCTTCAATCCTCGCCATTCTCTTCTCCCTTCTTGCCACAGCAGCCCGCTGGTAATCCTCCTTTCTAGGCTTATACCCCAGACCAAACCTTTGTTCTGTAGCCTTCAACTTTGTTATACCAAACCACTCGACCTTCCTTTTTCTTGCGCCAAATCGGGCAAGAATCTTGTGTTTTAAAAGGATTTTAGCGGCCATTTTAGTGGCTTCTGAGATCACTGGTTTTCTTCTTATAGTATTCTCAGGCACCCACTCAGTATTCACAACCTCGAACGCATGCAGGTTTCCATCCACACAATCTTCAGCTTCAATGAAAGGGACCGCCACATTTTTCATCATCGATATGGTTTCTTCGGCTTTAACGGTAACCAGGACACCATTGGCAATGTACTTCAAACATTGATGCAGTGAGGAGGTAACCGCTCCTGCAGCATGTATCCATGGTCTTCCTAACAACATGCTATAGAAAGGGTGGATGTCCATCACCTGAAGGGTTACCAAAAAGACTTGTGGACCTACTGCTAGTTCAACTTCGATCGACCCTAACACTTGCCTTGGTGAACCATCATATGCTCTAGCCATTATCACACTTGGCTGCATATGGGAAGGATCTACTGGCATCTCATTCAACATGTGTCTTGGCAACACATTAAGGGCTGAGCCATTATCAATGAGAACCTTACCAATGAGGCAAATCCTTGCATCGGACTGTGATATACAGAGGCTTGTTGTGTCCAGTTCCTTCAGCGTCGAGTTCATCTTCAGTGAAATACAAGTAATTTGAAGCATGAATTCTCCCCACTAAATGCTCCATAGTCTTTTGTTCGATATCTTGAGGTACGTAAGCCTCATTTAGTACCTTCTGTAAGGCATTACGATGCGACTCAGAACTGAGTATTAAAGACATGATGGAGATCTTGGCAGGGGTCTTTTTCAACTGGTCCACCACACAGTACTCACTATGCTTCATCAGTTTCAAGAAATCGTTCGTTTCCTCCTCTGTTACAGGTTTGTTTACCTCCAACTCTTTTTCAAAACCCATTACCTCTTTACCCTTAGCCTTTCTTTGATTTGCCAACTCCTCAGGCGTGAAGCAACGACCGCTTCGGGTCAAACCACTTATCTCGGTTTGGAAAAAGGAGCTTCGACATTTGCGGCAGAAACATAATTGCCTGGCATTGCCCTATAATCGGCATTTTTTGCACATGAGGGTTTATTTAACACCAACCTTGAGAGTCCGTTAGCCGTTGATTGGATCCTACACTTTTCTATCCCTGCTATCTCTTTATTGCCCTCCATATCCTCGATTCTTAGCTCCCCTAACGTCAGCATCCTTTTGATGAAACTCGATACATTCATCAATGTGATGACCTTTCTTGTTATGGAATGGGCAAAAATCATTTTGTTCCATGCTGTATTTGGTCAATTTCCCAAAATGTCCAGACTGTACCAACATATCGTATAGCCTAGCCATGGTCACTTTCAACGCTTTTCCCTTTCGATTGACTTCCAAGGCATTCACCCCACTACTTCCTGTAGCATGTTGGGGCAAGGGATTTGAGTTCACATTGGGTTAATCCTCAAAAGTGACCCACCCAATTTTGATCAACTACAAAACCTTTCGCTTAAAAGCTACACAAGTCTCGATGCTATGACCTGCATTACCAGCATGGTATTCGCAAGTCAAATTGGGGTTGTGCCAGGCTGGGAAAGGTGGTTTCAAAGGGGGTAGTGGTAGGGGAGCAATATGTCCGATGTTTAGCAACTGCGTGTATAACTCCTTTAAGGTCATGGGCAAAGGTGGTAGTTGTTCTTCCGGTTGTTGATAATCTCTCCTTTGGAAATTATTTTGGTTATGCGCGGGGAATTTTGGGTAAAAAGGCTGGTTTGGAGTGGTGGGTTTGGAAAAGTTGATGCTGGTGGTTTGGGGTGCAGGTTTTTGGTAGCTTTTGTAATTTTTGTCTTTCCCCTTGTACCTGTCCTCCAGATTATTCACCTCAACTTCTTTTCTTTTCCCGGCAAAACCCCTCTTTTCTACGGGTTCCATAATTCTTCCGCTCCGTATTCCTTGTTCAATCCTCTCAGCAATTCGCACCGCATCAAAAAAATGTTGGGCGGAGCTACCCATCAGATGTTCATAATATGGGGCTCTAAAGGTATTAGCAAATAGATTCACCATTTCTGTCTCTATCAACGGTGGTTGTACATTAACAGCCTGGTCTCGCCACCTCTGTGCATAAGCCCTTACAGACTCCTGGACTCCTTTCTCCATGGTAATCAAGCTGGTCCTATCAAGGGCAATCTCCATATGAAATTTGTATTGCTTTAAGAAAGCATCTGCCAAGTCTGCCCACTTTCTAATCCTGATGTTATCTAACCTCATATACCAGCTAAGGGCCGACCCTGTCAAGCTGTCTTGGAAGAAATATATCAATAATTTATCATCTTGTATGACTTCCGCCATCTTGTTATAGTAGGAACGAAGATGAGTTTTTGGGCATTCTATCCCAGTATACTTGATAAATTCAGGAACCCTGAACTTCCGCGGTATCACGATGTTAGGCACCAAGCATGCTTCGGCTGCCCTAACTGGGTCAGATAGATCATTCCCTTCAACTGCTCTTATCCTTTCTTCTAGTGCGGACCACTTGTCATATCCTGCGTGGTCAGAGAATCTAGCGTCTTGTGGTTCCTCCTCTGTCAAATCCAATGTAATAGGGATTGGGATGGGCCGAGTGGATTCGGGCTACTTCTTCGGTGAGCTTGTCCTTAAAATATGAGGTGCCCTCGGGCTTTGAACTGCCGGTGGTGCTTCATCTGTCTGAGCTGACGTTCCCTCTCCATCTCTTGTTCTTAACGCCTTCTCGAGCAGGCTGGTTAAACGTGCCACATCGTTTCGGACAGCTTCGAGCTCTTTTTGGTATGGAGATCCTGGCTCGGCCCTTTCTTCATTTTCCATTCTTCTTCTTAAACGAGTGTTGTGGACTTTCGCAGGGGGACCTATGTTTCGTAGTTGAGCTGTTTGCATGAATGTATAAGAGAATGTAAAATGTATGTGGTATGATGAATATGCTTGTATGAATGTATATGTAATGCAATGGATTTCTCTTGTGAACAATTAATGGCCAAACACTTCATAGAATATGGGTTTCTTGTCACATTGCCACTAGGAGCACTGCTTTTCGGGTCGATGCTTGAGTCATATTCACCAAGAGACAGAATTTGCATAAGAGATGGGTCAACGCCCTTTTTATTGATGTTGGATAAGCTTGCTACATTTTTGAAAACACAAAGAGGAAAAAAAAATTAAAATTCTTCCTCTGCCATCTCTTTAGCCAAGGGTAGGAGAGCGAATCCGCGGTTCTCGATTGTCTCCAAGAAGGCATCGGTCTCAGCTAGACTTCGCTGGTAACGGATGATGTCTCTCCCTACATTTCTTGCATTGGTTCTAATGACCCGAGCATGTGCAGCAGCTTCATCCATTTGTTCATCCATCTTGGACATTTTTTCAATAAGCAACATGTTGGTTCTGTTCAATGAAGTATTATTAGCATCGATTTGATCCTTGTGTTTTTCTATCAATGCTAGTTTCTCGTTCAGATGCTTCACCTTTTCTTTCTCTTTGTCGAGCTTCATTCTCAGAGTTTTTATCTCCTCTCCCTTAACTGCTAACTCTGCTTCAATGGCTTCATCTTTCTCGGACCCCGTCGAACGACTTTCCGACATTACATACTTCTTATACAAATCTTCATACTTTTCAATTCTATCCATCAGCTCACACTGAACTTCTGCAAATTTCTCCTGGTAATATTCTATGCTATCTTGGCATTCATTATGTTCAGTCTTCAATGTGCCGAGTTCAGAGCAACTTTGCATCCACTTCAGATTCATCTCCGTTAATTCTCTCTCAATTCCCAACCTAGCATTCTCCTCCTCAGCCATATTCAGCTCGAGCTTGGTTATTCTCGCATCTTTAGACTGCAATTGCTCATCTAAAAATGCTATCCTTTTATCACCTTCCAACACCATTTCTTCCATCATCAACTTGTCTCTTCGGGTTTTGCTCAACTCCATCTGAAGCTTTTCGATTTGTCTCCTCAATTCCTCTTCACTGTCAACTCTTTTCCTCTTAACAGACTTTTCTTCAGTTTGGGGAGACTTGACTTCTTCATTGGCCACAGCTGAGGCAACTAAGTCTCTCCATTTTGCATACCCTTCACTCGCACTGGGATCTCCCAAACCTTTTGCTTCCACCAAAACTAGATATTTCCAATCTTGTTTGATGGCCCTCACGACTTCTTGTGCAACGGGATCCTTAAACAAACCAAAGAATTGAGCAATTCCCTTGGTCCTTGGAACGAATTGTATGCCTCCATGCTGTCTTACCACGAGAGCAGGAGCATAACTCACATAGCCGGTAATCCCTACCAACGGAACCCAACATCTTTGCCCGCAACTCATTAGGACATTCACTGCTTTGGCCCAAGGGGCTTTCCATTTGAACCCGCTACTAGGTATAGCTTTTAGCTTTTCTACCCAACCTTGGTTGTCTAGATCTCCCCATTCTTCTTCCTCCACTATCCTCAATGGTTTTTGGTTGAACCACCAAAAATTATTAAAACAGGTTTTTTGTTTCAATGTGGCTAACCATCCAGATATATAGCAGCTGCGTGCAACATCTCACTGCTCCTTTCCCGGCTCTTCGACAATGGTTAAGCGTTATGATGGTTTCAGCCAAAATAGAGGCCACTGGGTTGATTTGTGTATTCTCATACTCCACATAAGCAGCAGCAGCTTCTAAGCTTACTATACCCGTCCGACTTGGGAATAACACAAGGCCAAATATGCCTAATGCAATCAATCTTCTTTCTTTCCAGACTTCTATTCTACCCAACTCCAACGTCTTCCATCTCAGACCAGCAGCCTTCTTTTCTAAAAACCTTTCCAAGTTGGGGATCCTGAGCAGCTTCGACAGTTCAGGAATGACCTTGTCAGATCTCAAAGGGAAATAAATCTGTATAGGTCATTCGGAAACTCAGTCAACATCCCGTATTCCTCCATAGTAGGACATAGATCTACGCTCCCAAAAGAAAAACAACGGTAGTCAGGGTCCCAGAAATGAACTAGAGCTCGCACCGCTGGGCTTAAAACGTCTACCTTCGCAATCTCCATCAGGCGTCCGTATTTTCTAAAAAATGCGTCCTTATCCACATCCTGAAAATGAGTCGTTAACTTGTTCACCTCATTTATAATGCAATCCAGATTCTTGATTGGTGATAGCCTCATAGCATCGCCTTTAAAGCAGTCTCCTTCAGTCAATTGCGACAATTCAGAACTTTTCCCATACTCCATGACGGAAAGTTTAGTGGTTGTGGCCATTTCGTTCACAAGACCTGTAAAGCAAAGATGCTTTTTAGGTTTTTCCATTTTATGTGAAAATATTACAGAGCATACATCCTAACGATAGGTTCTAGTTCCTTTACGTGAGACATAAGGTAGGTTTACTACTTGGTCTCTAAAGAGGGTCTCTTGCTGTCCCAGTGATCACCCTCGTAAAGGCGATATGGGGGTTCAGCAGATAGTGATATGGCACGTATACCAATCACCACCAGTCTAAACACTCAGCAAAGAGTTGGGGTTTACACAAACTTCAACCTTGACTCAAGTCATAGGTAAGCTGCTAGTCCCCCACTTAACTTAAAGTTTAGTGTGTGCTCTCAAAAATAATAAAAAAGTGATGCATGATGACAGGATGTAAAGATGCATGCTAAAGCTTATAAATAATCCATAGCAACATGAAAATAAATAAATAAATAAACAAAACATATCATAAACAAATAAAAAAAATTGCCAAGCTTAGCCCAAGTCCCCAGTGGAGTCGCCATTCTGTCGCACCCCAAAAAGAAATGACGTGCGGCATCGTGACGACACCCTCCCGTGAGCGGGGATTAAATATCGGGGGGTTCTTTACTTTCGTAAAAAAGGGAGTCGCCACCTAGTATTAACGGTTACTAGGAAACCTAAAACTGGTCTTTCAGAGATTCTAGGGTAAGGGACTGGTTGCGTAAAGAGAAGGTTTTAGCACCCCTAGTACGCCCTACCTAAGGTAAGTTGCTTGACGTTTTGGTTTGCTTATAATTTGTTATGGCTTTGAGCTAAAAAAAAATATGTTAATTAAATGACAAATGGGAAATCATTCCTGCCGAATATTTTGGATATCAACCCCTTAGGATTTATTTATCCAAACACCGACAGTGAATAATAGCATATTATTCCCGCCGAATATTTTAGATATTAACCCCTTAGGATTTATTTACCCAAATACCGACAGTGAATAATAGCATATCATTCCCGCGAATATTTTGAATATTAACCCCTTAGGATTTATTTATCCAAATACCGATGGTGAATAATAGCATATCATTCCCGCCGAATATTTTGGATATTAACTCCTTAGGATTTATTATCCAAATACCGATGGTGAATAATAAACTCCAAAAGATTTTTATATTTTTTGACATATTGGCCAATACCCTTTGGATTTTACAAACATGTTGTAAAATCTCAAAAATGCAAGAAATTATTTTTTTCTTTGCGAAATCCATGCTAAAACTCATTTTTCTTCAAAACCCAAGATAATATATTTCTTTAAGAAAATAATTTTAAAATATGCTAGTGTATTGGCCGTATGCAAGAAAACAACACATTTTTTCTTTAATAAAAATATTTTTGGAAAAATTTGTATTTTTATATTTTTATTTATTATTTATTAAATATATATATAGGGAGGGGGGGCTGGCTGCCAGCCCACCTACATGGGGGCTGGGCTGCCAGCCCGCCCATTGTGGCTGGGCTGTGGCCCAGCCTATCTGGAGCTGGGCTCGCGGCCCACATAATATGGTGTTGGGCCCCGGCCCGTTTATTCTAAAGATGGGCTTCGGCATATGGGCTTACAGCCCAGTCACCTTGGCTGGGACTTATTTTCATGGATCGGGTCGAGCACAAAGCCCGGCCCAACCCAGCCCGCGGGGGGAGTGAATTAATTCACTCCCCCGTGCATGTAGAGAAGATGATGAACAGTAATGGTGCGTGATTTTTCGAGTGTGATGAAATGCGTACCTGTTTATACCGTTGGGTAGAGGTGATCGTGGTGATTCTTCTGGTCGTTGTGGCGTCGGAGATGGTGGCCTGTGGTGGCCGGAATGGTCGTCGGAAAACTCTCGGTCACGTTGCTGTGCTGCTGACGACGCTGCTGTCGTCGCCTCTACCTTCGCCTGAGATGGTGGAAGAGTTTCTGAGGTTGAGAGGAGGCTGATGGTGACGAAGTGGTGGCACAATGTGGCCGGAGTAGATGGCTGACCGACCGAGAGGGAGAGGGTGACAGAGGCTCCTCTGTTTCTCTTTTTTTTAGAGAGAGAAAAGCAGAGGAAGATGAGAGCTTGCTGGGAGGAAGAAGATTAACATAGAATTTTTATGTAAATGGTTCTCCCCTTTCTCTGTGTATCTCTCCGTTTTTAAAACTATAATTTTCCCACGTAAAATCTCTTCTCCTGTCCTCTCTCTCGTTTTTTCTTCTCCCCATTTGTTCTGTGAAAGCTCCTCTTTATAGCTCGAAAAACCCCAACGTTTGGCCGAGATGCAGTATCAAAACAGCTAAGCAAAATGAATGTAATCAGAGGAAAATCAGGAATGAAAGGAGGAGAATCAAGACGTTGATTTTCGGAGATGAATTTGGGAAGAAGATCGTGATTTATAGGAAGAATTTGAATGAAATTTTGATCTGCCTTGCTGTGATGGAGCTGAATTGGGAAGAAAATCAAATTGAAAAAGGAAGAAAAAAAACGATTGACCTACTGTAAAAATGCAAGGTAAACGGGACAATGCATGCTTAAAAAAAATATGCAGATTTCAAAATTTTTTAGGAAGGAAAGAAAAATATGATTTGGTCCTTTAAATTTTTTCTAAATGCACCAAAATGGATTTAAACTTTTTATGCAATTAAATCCCATCAAAAATTCAATTTCAACCTTGGCTTTGCGCGACTTTCTAAACTGGCCCCTGGCTCCTGATTTTCGCGATTTAACCTTCAATCGACCAATAAACTCTCAATTCGATCGATTTCGCCCTTGAACAAAAATCTATTTTTTTTTGAAATATTTTTCTTAAAACATGATAAAATAAAGAGTAAAAAATGCTAGGTTGGGAGTGGAGAGAGAATTAACGGAAATGAATCTGAAGTGGATGCAAAGTGGCTCTGAAATCGGTGCACTGAAGACCGAACATAATGAATGCCAAGAGAGCATAGAATATTACCAAGAGAAATTTGCAGAAGTTCAGTGTGAGCTGATGGATAGAATTGAAAAGTATGAAGATTTGTATAAGAAGTATGTAATGTCAGAAAGTCGTTCAACGAGGTCCGAGAAAGAGGAAGCCATTGAAGCAGAGTTAGCAGTTAAGGGAGAGGAGATAAAAACTCTGAGAATGAAGCTCGACAAAGAGAAAGAAAAGGTGAAGCATCTGAACGAGAAACTAGCATTGATAGAAGAATACAAGGATCAAATCGATGCTAACAATACTTCGTTAAACAGAACCAATATGTTGCTTATAGAGAAGATGACCAAGATGGATGAACAAATGGATAAAGCTGCTGGGCATGCTCGGGTCATTAGAATCAATGCACGAAATGTTGGGAGAGATATCATTCGTTATCGGCGAAGTCTAGCTGAGACCGATGCTTTCTTGGAGACAATCGAGAACCGCGGATTCGCTTTCCTACCCTTGGCTAAGGATGTGGCAGATGAAGGATATTAATTTGTTTTTCCTCTTTATGTTTTCAAAAATGTAGTAAGCTTATCCAACATCAATAAAAAGGGCGTTGACCCATCTCTTATGCAAATTCTGTCTCTTGGTGAATATGACTCAAGCATCGACCCGAAAAGCAGTACTCCTAGCGGCAATGTGACAAGAAACCCATATTCTATGAAGTGCTTGGCTATTAATTGTTCACAAGAAAAATGCATTGCATTACATATACATTTTATACAAAGCATTTTTATCATAATCATACATTATATCATGCACTCTCTCATGCATTTATGCATGCATCGTCAACCGAGAAACATTTGGGACCCACGATACCTGGAAGAAAGGATGAAGAACCGCTGCAATTAACCATCTATGCTCTGGAGAAAGTTACTGCCCGTACATGTATTTGGAAGCTAGCCGAGGGAGAGAAGTTCCAGATCAAGGTATTCTTGTGTTGGTGTTTACAAAAATGGTCATGTTGAAATCATAGCCAATGATCAAGGTAACCGGATTACGCCATCGTGGGTGGCGTTCACGGCAATGAGAGATTGATTGGTAAAGCTGCAAAGAATCAGGCGGCTGCGAATCCTGAGAAGACCATCTTTGATGTCGAAAGACTTATAGGAAGAGTCTTACTCCAATGATACCCAAAGGCAGGCTAGTAAGGATGCCAGTGTTATTGCCGGTGTGAAAGTTGCTAGGATTGCTTCTTGTTTGGACAAGAAGGGTGGTGAAAAGAACATTCTTGTATGTGACCGTGGTGGTGGCACATTCGATGTTAGTATCTTGACCATTGATAATGGTGTCTTTAAAGTGTTGACAACCAACGGAGATACTCATCTGGGAAGAGAGGATTTTGATCAGAGAATCATGGAGTACTTTATTAAGATGATAAAGAAGAAGCATGGGAAGGATGTCAGCAAGGATAACAGAGCTCTTGGAAATTGATGAAATTGTCTTGTTGGTGGAAGCACTAGAATTCCCAAGGTTCAACAGCTTCTCAAGGATTATTTCAATGGCAAGGAACCCAACAAGGGTGTGAACCCTGACGAGGTTGTTGCTTACGGCGTTGCCATTCAAGGAGGCATTTTAAGTGGAGAGGGTGGTGATGAAACCAAAGATATACTTCTGCTGGATGTGGCGGCACCTCTTACTTTGGAATTGAAACTATTGGTGGGGTGATGACCAAATTGATCCCAAGAAACAGTGTCATACCAACCAAGAAGTCTCAAACCTTCACCATTTACTAGGATCAGCAAACTACTGTCACCATTCAGGTGTTTGAGGGTGAAAGGAGTCTCACAAAGGATTGTAGGTCGCTTGGGAAATTCGATTTATCTGGATTTGTTCCAGCTCCAAGATGGAAGTGACATTCGAGGTTGATGCCAACGGTATCTTAAACGTCAAGGCTGAAGACAAGGCGTCAGGAAAATCGGAGAAGATTACAATTACGAACGACAAGGGCAGGTTGAGTCAGGAAGAGATTGAACAGATGGTTCAGGAAGCTGAGGAGTTTGCAGAGGAAGATAGGAAGGTTAAGGAGAAGATTGACGCGCGTAAACGTCTTGGAGACCTATGTTTACAACATGAAGAACCAGGTCAACGACAAAGATAAGCGGGCAGACAAGTTACAGGCTGATGAGAAGGAGATTGAGACAGCCGTTAAGGAGGCTGACGAGTGGTTAGATGATAATCAAAGCGCTAAGAATGAAGATTATGAGGAGGTGGAAGCTACATGCAACCCCATAATCACGACTGTTTATCAGAGATCTGGTGGAGCTCCTGTAGGTGCTTGTTTAGATATGATTACAAAGAGGAAACAACAACGTGAAGCTATTGAGGTCATTCTAAACTCATCGCTCATTTCCTCCAAGAAGACAGAACCATGAACGAAATCTATGTCTTCCAAAAGGCCTCCTCCAACCTCTGTTGTAAGTGGTGGAATCAGACCTCCCAAGACAAGAAAAGGTCTGCGGTAGCCTCAAAAAGGTTCATTGCAAAATTAGATCCATCAGCACCACAGTAAAGGTGAAAATTTGTGTGATCCCAGTATGGTATGAAGTCGGATTCTGTTTTTGAGATTTTAGCGGAACCTATTTTATCATCCCTGAAAGTTTATGGAAAGAAGGTCGGCTTGATCTTGAATATCAGAGTAAACCATGGATTGGATAAGTTTGGTTTACAATTGGTGATTCATTGTTATAGACCCTCAAGGCAATACAGCGTTGGTCTTGAAAATACAGAAATGCTACTAGTGTGACTGATCATCGTGGATGTTGCTCAGTTGAAGGAGAAATAGATGGAAACCCTTGGTACTACGATATCAAGAATTTCATCCAAAACCAAGCTTATCCCCTGGGGGCATCCAAAAAGAGAAGAAAACCTTGAGGAGGTTAACGATGGATGTTTACCTTGATAGGGAGGTTATGTATAAGAGGTCATCTGATGGGACTTTGCTAAGATGCCCAGATAAGCTGCAGCCAAAAACGCGCTTCGGGAAGTCTTTAAAGAGATCCGCTCAACCCATACTAATGGGCAGATGGTGGTTAGAAAAATGCAAAGAAATGGTTTATTTCTGGAGGACATTAGAGAAGGATTGCATCGACTATGTCCGCAAGTGTCATAAGTGTCAAGTCCGTGGTGACAAAATCAATGCCCCTCCGGCTCTTATGTTTAACTTGATATCTCCGTGGCCTTTTTGCACTGTGGGGAATTGATGTGATTGGGTATATCAACCAAAAGCCAGTAATGATCATAGGTTTATTCTCGTGGCTATCGACTACTTCACAAGATGGGTAGAAGCTGGGTCATTTGCTCATGTAACGCAAAAGGTGTTGAAGAAATTTGTTTGATACGGACCACTAGAAAAGATCATAACTGATAATGCTCAGAACTTCAAAAGAAGAAGAATGATAGAACTCTGCGCTAAATGGAAAATCAAGCAACCCCACACTTGGGGGCATGGTCAGATTTGGATAAAAGCAAAGATCATCGCAGATAGCCCATGATAAGCAATGCGCTTGCGTTGAATGGATGAATGATTTATGACAAACTTGAATGAGCCATCCAATCAGAGAAGCCTGC
>JAJQXV010000023.1:0-19082 GCA_025169955.1 Salix arbutifolia
AGTCTAGCAGCACATCTCTTCTAAAGCGTGCCTTCTGTTTTTTCCTCCGATCACAGGTATGCTGGAGAAGTAAGATTGATGATGCACTATGCAAATGCCAGTGTGAGCTATCTTACGATTACATAAACTGAAAATACCCCTTATCTCTTACGAAGATATTTTGACTGGTGGAAGTTAAATAAACTGTGTTATTTTTTGCAGAAAGCAGCAACAGGCTATGCTTCTTCAGCACCACCATGTGTGCACCCTATTCCTGGAGTCTCACTATACAATGGACCGCCAACTGCACATGGAACGCCTCATGCTCAACCACCATCAGCCTACCCAGTTCCATCTCCATATCCCTCATGCCCACCTGATTCAGCTTATCCACCACCAGCGTATCCACCACCACAGCCTACTGCATATCCTCCTGCACCATACCCAGAACCTTCAGCATATCGTCCACCACCACCTCCACCTCCACCTCAAATTTCACCCCACTATCCTCCACCACCTCAAACTTCACCCCACTATCCTCCACCACCATATCCACCTCCACCTCAAACTTCACCCCACTATCCTCCACCACCATATCCACCTCCACCTCAAACTTCACCCTACTATCCTCCAGGTAACTGAAAGGTGCATTTCATATTTCTTTCCTTCAGATACTGATATTCATCCTGGTAACGATGTTAAACAATCATTTCACCGTTTTTTTTAGGTCCTTTTTTTGGAACCCATCCTCCACCACCATACTAAAATGATGCTTCAGAATGTCAAGAGCGAAGAAGCAACATGTAGAGTGAAGTAAAGAGCACTAAAATTTAGCGATGCTAGCTAGTTTTTTCTCCACATCGAAGAGTTTTATGTTTTTCTTGACTCTTAAGTATTTTCTATGAATATGTCTCATCCAAAGCAGAGAAGGAATAGATCATCTGTGAGACGGGAGGATGCCAGTTGTGGTATATATTAGCATTGGATCAAGATTTCCTCGTGCTCGTTCTGTCTCTATAAATGGGCATACGGTTCTAGCAAGTGTTAAACAAAATTTAATTACTTGTCATGATGTTATTCTGCCTCCATTATTTATTGTAGATGCAAAGACAACTTTATTTGATTTGATTCTCATATTTCATTTCAATTTCAAGCTAATAAATTTTAAAATGACCTTTCATTTTCTTAAATAAATACATACAAGAAAAATAATAAATTAATTATATTTAGATATTCATAACTTTATTTTTTAAATAAAATTCAAGTAGCGTATGATTTGATAGATATTGCAGATTTTATGACGAACCTGAATTTGTTAATAGCAAAGATTAGTATTATAAATCAAAATAATGTTTTGGTATTGTTTTATGATGTAATTATACAATAAACTAAAAGGCATCAGGAAAATACTGTAGCTACTGAGTATTTTTACTGTGGACTTCAATAGTGACTCGGTTCGGTTCGATTTTTCGGTTTCTGTTCCGGCTTTGACTCGGCTGGTCGGTTCGTTTGGGTTTATGACTGTTATTGCGAACTAAAAGGCATCAGGAAAATACTGTAGCTACTGAGTATTTTTACTGTGGACTTCAATAGTGACTCGGTTCGGTTCGATTTTTCGGTTTCTGTTCCGGCTTTGACTCGGCTGGTCGGTTCGTTTGGGTTTATGACTGTCATTGCGCCACGTGTCCTACTCTTTTTCTGCGTTTTCCCCCCCTCTCTTAGGTTTTTGTCCTGGCTTGCATTTCGAAATTTAGGTTTTTTTTTCTCTTCTGCACGGCGTCGTCTTTCTTTCTCTCTTTTGTTTTTCTCCTGCACGGCGTCCCATCTGTTGTTTTGTTTTCATTTTTTCTGCGTCGCCTGAGGTGGGTTTGTATTCATTTCTTCTGCGTCGCCTGAGGTAGAGTTGAGAGGGTCTTGCTGGGGACAGACAAGGATGGTCTCCCTTAATGCGAGCTGTGGGGGAAAGGGAAAGGGGAAGGGGAAGAAATGCTTTGGAAAGGTAAGTTGCAGTTGAATTAGGTTTTGTTTGTCTTTTTTTTTTCTCCTGGCTTATCTCAAGGGCGCCACCGTCTGTTGTTTTGTTTCCATTTCTTCTGTGCGCCTGAGATGGAGTTGGGGATGATTGTGACTGAGGTGGAGTTGTGGAGCTCTTGCTGGGCACAAAGGTAAGTTGCAGTTGAATTAGGTTTTGTTTGTCTTTTTTTTTTCTCCTGGCTTATCTCAAGGGCGCCACCGTCTGTTGTTTTGTTTCCATTTCTTCTGTGTCGCCTGAGATGGAGTTGGGGATGATTGTGACTGAGGTGGAGTTGAGGAGCTCTTGCTGGGCACAAACAAAGATGGTCTCCATTTTGATTGCGAGCTGTGAGGGAAAGGGTTGCCGGCAGGAAGAAGGTGAAGAAATGCCCAGCTCCTCCCTCACAGCTCGCAAAATCCGTCGAGGAGCAACCTTCCAGTTGGGAAGAAGGCAGTTGGGAAACGGCAGAGCTGCTAATTCAAGGTTTGTTGTTGTTTTATTTTAATGCCGTGAATGTGTGTATGGGGTTTTGTCTGCTTTTGGAAGAGAGCGTTTGTGAGTAGGAATATGCATTAAATGCACACATTACCTGCTATGTATGGTTGGCATTAATTAATTTCGGCTATATTCAGATTTTATTCCTGGGCAGTCATGGATTTTGTTATTATTTATTGTTTTCTCATGTTTTTTTGGGTGTAGTTGGTAATAAAGAATTGTTTTTTATGTCTTTGGCAGTGTGCCATTACTGTTGCTTATGTTGGTTGCGTGTGTGTTTTAATTTGTGTCAATTAGGGAGTGAATATAAGCCATACGCAGCTTAAAAAAAAACTAAAAGAGAGCTGAGCTAGAAGAGAACTAGATTGGTGAGTTTTGGGCTGCTATGGTTTGGTTTTTTTGGTTTGGTATTGTTTAATGTTCACCTTTGTTTGCTGAGTTTATTTTTGAATCCTGTTTTTCGTTTTTTTCCACTTTTTTTACAGAGATAAATTGTTGTTTCCCCTGTGGACTTTACTGTGTTTCTTTTAAAGGTATGATAAATATCATTTTTGTCTTGCATTTTTTGAATGTTATGTTGTTTTCTTTAATTATTTGTGGTTTGTCGTATTGATCTTGGGTTTGTTGAGCTTTTTAGGGGCTGCGGGTTGTGCTTGCTGCTGTTTTTGGTTCTCTTTGCTTCTCTTTTTGTGAGGTATGTGTTTTTCGTTTGGAAAACTATTTATGTTCACCTTTGGTTTTAAAGCTGTATTTTTTATTTATGTTTTTATCATGCTGAATTTTATTTTTTCGTTTAAATTGGGTGGAATTTAATGTTGATGGTAATTGTGTTGCTTTAGTGGCTTGGCTTAGCAATGTTGTTGTTGTTGCTCGGTGATTCGGGTTGTTGTTGTGTTTTTAATGTGTTGTAAATGCGTTGTTTTGTATTGGAGAAACTTGGAGGCAAGTTAAGGACTAATTTGATTTTGGCTCTTTTATATAGTTATTTTTCCCTGTTTCGCAATTTGAATCCATGATTTTAGTATTTATGGTGTTTGCTAGACCAAGCATCGAACTTGATTTCATGTTCCTTTGATTGATTATTTTCGTGCTGGAATTGGTTGATGTAATTAGAAATTCAGTGTTTTGTTATCTCAATCAATGGTTTTTTATTTTATATTTTGGTCATTTTTTTTAAACATGTGTAGATTTTTGTCCGGTTCAACATGGTTGGTTGGGGATTTTTTGTTGAACATGCTGGAACATGATTTTTATTTAATAGATTTTGTGCTATGAATAGTTGTTCAACTAGAGCATTAATGTTTTAATTAGCTGATCTATTTCGTTTGGCTTTGGAGGACAATTTTATTATCAAATTAGAAAATTAATGTTCAATTTTATCAATTATTTTGTGAAAATTAATTTATGAACTTAATACTGTATAAGTTTGCTTTTTTGTCTATTTGCTTGGTTTTTTGCTCATTCGTTGATGAAAAAGCATGGCTGTTTTTGGCGTTTTTTCCCATTTGTCGATATTTTTTGGTTTTGTCTTTGTTTACAGTTTAACTTTTTATTTTTTGTTCCACCGCATATCCTTTGAGAAATGATTTTGAGCTGTAAATGGCTATGGGATTAAAGGATTGATGTTTTTATTCGGTGCTGTGTTTCGTTTGCCTTCGGCAGACAATTTCTCTCTTTAATTAGCTATGAAATTATAAAATTAATAACAGTTATTGCTTGCTGAAAATTAATAACAGTTATTGCTTGCTGAAAATTAATAACAGTTATTGCTTGCTGAAAATTAATGTATATGGTTAATGTTGTGGAAGTTTGTTTATTTCTCTATTTCCTTGGTTTCTTTCCCATTGGTTCATGATAACCATGGCTGTTTGTTAGGATTTTTTTCAATTGTCATTATATTTTTGGGTTTTCTTTGTGTTTATTAATAAATTTTTCCATTTTATTGCGATGCATGTCCTTTGATCAATAGTTTTGTGCTTGAGATAGTTATGGGATTAGAGGATTGATGTTTTGATTCTCTGCTGTGTTTTGTTCGCTTTCGATAGACAATTTTACTCTTTGATTAGGTATGGAATTAGAGAATCAATAGCAATGATTGGTTGCTGAAACTTAATATATGTGCTTAATATTGTCGAAGTTTGCTTTTTTTTTTGTTTCCTTGGTTTTTTCACTATTTGTTGACGAAAAATACGGCTTTTTTTGGGTCTTTTTTCCCATTCGTCATTATATTTTTGTTTACTCCAACGCATATCCTTTGAGAAATGATTTTGTGCTATAAATTGTTATGTTATTAAAGGATTAATGTTGTCATTGGCTGTTGAATTTCGTTTGCCTTTTGCGGACAATCTCTCTCTTTTGTTCATGATAAACATGACTATTTTTTAGGGGGTTTTCCATTTGTCATTATATTTTTAGATTTTTTTTATACTATAAATTTTTACAGTTCCTTGCGGTGCATGACCTTCGATCAATAATTTTGTGCTGGTTGCTGAAACTTAATATATGTGCTTAATATTGTCGAAGTTTGCTTTTTTGTTTGTTTCCTTGGTTTTTTCCCCATTTGTTGATGAAAAATATGGCTTTTTACGTCTTTTTTCCCATTCGTCATTATATTTTTATTTACTCCAACGTATATCCTTTGGAAAATGATTTTGTGTTATAAATTGTTATAGAATTAAAGGATTAATGTTGTCATTGGCTGTTGAATTTCGTTTGCCTTTGGCGGACAATTTCTCTCTTTGGTTCATGATAAACATGACTGTTTTTTAGGGTTTTTTTCATTTGTCATTATATTTTTAGAATTTTTTTTATACTATAAATTTTTACAGTTTCTTGCGATACATGACCTTTGATCAATGATTTTGCGCTATAAATAGTTATGAAATTAGAGAGTTGATGTTTTGATTCGCTGCTGTGTTTTGTTTGCTTTTGGCAGACAATTTTACTTTTTGATTAGTTATGGAATTAGAAAATCAATAGCAATGATTGGTTTTTGAAAGTTAGTATATGTGCTTAATATTGACGAAGTTTGCTTTTTTGTTTATTTCCTTGGTTTTTTCCCCATTGGTTAATGAAAAATATGGTTGTTTTTAGTTTTTTTTCTATTTGTCATTATATATATATATGTTTTTTTTTACAATTTAAGTTTTTATTGTTTCCTACATTGCATGTCCATTGGGAAATGATTTCATGCTAGAGATAGTTATGAAATTAAAAGAATGATGTTTGTATTGGCTGCTAAATTTTGATTGCCTTTGGCGGATGATTTTTGTTTTTGATTGGTTATGCGATTGGAAAATTAATACCAATAATAGGTTGCTAAAAAATGATATATGTACTTAATGTTGTCGATGCTTTTTTTTTTCTATTTCCTTGGCTTTTTTCCAATTGGTTCACGAAAACCATAACTATTTCTGTTTTTTTTTTCATTTGCCGCTATATTTTATGTTGTTTTTCTTTGTTAGCTATGTGGTTTTCAACGTTGCCTTTGTTTTTATTATTTTGTGAAATTTGTTCCTCATTGGTTTGTTTTTTTTCAAGTTTGTTGACTATGCGGGTTACTTAAAAGACAGCCTCCGCCAATACTAATATTTTTTCTATTTTCTTGGACACTAGAGAAATGACATAACATGAATATATACTTTTAGCGATATATATTCATGTTATGAACTTACAAGTTAGATAATACCCTCATAAATTGTTGATGTTGCAGTGACAAATAGCTTAAATAAACAAATGAAGTTAGAAAAAAGAGAGAGTTATAGTTGATGCAAGATACTGTTTACCATAATACAACCGCAAATTATAGTAAAATTGAAATCCAAGTTATAACATAAAAAGTTACAAGGTCAAGCATTGCTTTTTTAGGTGTTTTATTTTTCATTGAAATAATAGGTTTCTTAGTTTCATTTTTCATCATGCATAGTTCGTGTTAATTTGTCAATGTTTTACTCATTTTTTTGCAGTGTCAATGAATCCAACAAGTGTTTTGAATAAACAAACAAGTGCGTGGAAAAGAACAATCACTTTTCTTGGCTAGACAGTGGCTAGCCAAGCAAGTTCTTGATTTATGTTCTTTTAGATTTTTTTTAGAGATGTTAAGGCGTGTTCTAACAAAGGTTAAGTTATTTGGTTTTGTTGCTTTCATTTGCTTTATCTTTTTTTAGACGTTGTGGATGAAAAGGCATAAATTTCTTTCCTCCAAGCTTCTGTTTAAAGTGATTATTGATCATCTCTGTAGAAAAAAAAGCTATTTTGTTTCATGTGGTAAGAATGTTATGCTTGCTTCTTTTTTATTTACCTTTAATAAGTTATATTTGTTTACATTGCTTTTTTTGTGTTTTATTTTTGATAGAATTAATAGGTTTCTAGGTTGGATTTTCCCAACCTATAAACAAGTACTGTAATGACAAGTCGTTGGCAAAGACTGCGACAAGAGCAACACAGTGATACTAATTTGTATTCATCTCATAACGTCAGTGAAGCTTTTTATGATTCTTATTCGATGCCAATTAACGACCATGAGATCATTGAAACGCAAGAGCAAATTTCAATGGAACCTTCAAGCCTTTGCCCAGCCACACACAACTATAATGATCTAGAACTTGGTTGCTATCAACCACAATCAAATGATCCCCAAACATCATATCATGATTCAATGGCAAGGGCTTCAACATCTCACTCGCTTGATTCTAGCAATAATTATGTCACCAATGACCATGCTTTTCTCAATTCAAGCAATCATGATCTTAATTTTCAATCATCATCAGCTATGTCATCTGGTCAAGCTGAATATCAACGAAAAAGAAAAAGTACGTTGAATCTGTTTTCCCTCTTTTTCTTTGTTTTCATCTGTTTCAAGTTCTCATTTTTATATGCCTTTTTGACTAGCGCTACTTTTTCTAACTAGCGCTACTTTTTTAGGAACCTCTCTCTCTTATATCGATTTTGGTGAGAAGAAATTTATGTGTCGACACTGTAAAGCTCTTTTTTGGGTTGAAGAACGTCTTACACGTTCATCAAAAACAAATCCAGCTTTCTCACTTTGTTGCCTTGGTGGTAAAGTTTCATTGCCACGCGCACATTCAACCCCAGAGCCTCTTGACTTTCTTCTTAATCCATCAAATGGATCTACATCGAGGAAATTTCGAGATAATATACGAGCATACAACTCTATGTTTGCTTTCACATCAATGGGAGCAAAACTTGATCACTCTGTTAATCAAGGGCATGGTCCATATGTTTTTAAGATTAATGGACATTGTCATCATTTGATGGGTTCTCTTTTGCCAGTTGAAGGTGATGCGCCTAAATTTGCACAACTATATATCTATGATGGATCAGATGAAATTAGCTCGCGAATGAGCGCATTCACAGCAGATAGAGGTTCAGCTTCTTTGGATGCAGCTATTGTTGGTGATTTAATGCATATGTTAGATGATATTAATCAACTGGTTAAAGTTTTTAGAAATGCTAAGCAAAGGCTCTCCAGTGATTGTCAGTCAAATTATAAATTACGGTTGATTGGTAAAAGAGATAATGACTCGTGATGATATGATGATCCATCATCAAATGATATTGGTGGTTTAATTGTTGGAGATATTGGTAATTTCCAATCTGAACGTGATATTATCATCGAGCATTGTTGTGGCTCTCTTTGAAGAATTTTTAAGCTGCACCCAAAATTTATGGCATTGCAATATCCATTGCTTTTTCCTTATGGCGATGATGGGTATCGATGTAACATAATGTTGGCTGATCAAGATCATCAACCGCAAAGAAAACGTTCACGAGTTCCTATGAGAGCATATTATGCTTATCTTATTCATGAGAGGGCAAATTTTGAAAACACCATCATCAAAGGTGGACGTCTTTATCAACAATTTTTGGTTGATGCTTTTGTCAATGTAGAGGAGGATCGACTTGATTATATAAGGGCTAATCAAAGTGATTTGAGATCAGAAATCTATAAAGGGATACATGAAGCAATACTTAGAGGAGATGTTGAGGGTAATGCTGCAGGGAAAATTATTGTTCCCTCTTCCTTAACTGGCAGCCCACGTTATATGATAAATAATTATCAGGATGCAATGGCTATCTGTAGAGCATATGGAAACCCAGATCTTTTTATTACATTTACATGCAATACAAGTTGGCCTGAGATTCAAAGAGATATCAGAAAATACAGGCCTTACAGGCAAGAAGATAAGCCTGATATTGTTACAAGAATCTTTCGAGCAAAAGTAATTGATATGATTGCCTATATAAAATCAGGCAAACCATTTGGCAGGACAATTGCAGGTGCTTATGCCTTCTTTCTTCTACTATTCAATTTTCAATTAATTATAAATTCTATACTATTTTTATGATTTTCTAATGTTTTCTCATTTAAAAAAAAAAGATGTTTGTGCAGTTGAGTTTCAAAAGAGAGGGCTTCCACACACCCATCTTCTCATTTGGTTAGATGCAGAATTTAAGTGTCGAAGTCCTGAAGATGTTGATTCAATTGTTTCAGCTGAAATTCCTGATAAAAATAATGATCCCATTTGTTATGAAATTGTATCCAAATTTATGATCCATGGACCATGTGGTTTGCCAAATCAAAAATCTAAGTGCATGAAAAAGGGCAAGTGCTCCAAATCTTTTCCAAAGACATTTAGGACAGCAACAGTTTTTGATGACAATGGCTTTGTCTATTACAAGCGTCGCCAACAACCTGATAATTTTGTGCTTAAAGATGGGATACAACTACATAACAACTATGTTGTTCCATATAACAGAGAGTTGTTATTAAGATACCATGCACACATCAACATTGAGATATGTTGCCAGTCAATGCTCATAAAGTATCTTTTCAAATATGTCAGCAAAGGATCAGATAGGTGTCGAATGGCTGTGCAAAAAGAGAATGATGATGAAATTAGAGCCTATCTTAACTGTCGTTTTATATGTCCATATGAGGCTGTTTGGCGCCTTTTTCAGTTTCCTATTCATTCAAGAAATCCTGCAGTTGAGCGTCTACAGGTTCATTTGCCATTAGAGCATAACATTGTCTACTCAGGAAAAGAATCGTTGCTAAATGTCATGAAAAGACCCGGGCTTCAAAGAACAATGCTTACAGAATGGTTTGAATGTAATAAAAATGATTCAGCTGCACGAGACATGTATTATATGGATTTTCCAAACAAATTTGTTTGGGATTCCAAGCAGAAACAATGGTCCACAAGAACAAAAAATTTCAGTCTTGGTCGTCTAACATATGTTCACCCTGCAGCAGGAGAACTATATTTTCTAAGATTACTCTTAAGTCATGTTAAAGGGGCTCAAAGTTTTGATGACCTCAGAAAAGTAGCGGGCGTTCTGTACCCAACATTCCAACTTGCTTGCAAAAGCTTAGGGCTTTTGGGAGATGATAAAGAATGGGCAGATGCTTTGACCGAAGCCATTGCAACAGCAACATCTCCACAGATTAGACAGCTGTTTGTTAGTCTGATTCTTTTTTGTGAAGTTAGTGACCCAAATGAATTGTTCAATGAATTTTGGAGATCCATGCATGATGATATTATACACCGTTTTAGATCAACTTTGAACATGCCAAATCTGTTGATGTCTGATGATGAGCTGAAAAACTATGTACTTTATGAACTTGAATTGCTTTTCAATGTTGCATCCACTTCTCTTGAAAAGTATAAGCTTCCGATGCCTAATGAAAGGTTGCTAGCAGAAATAAGAAATAGGTTGCTAAGAGAGGAGCTAAACTATGATATAGTTGATCTTAAATCTCAGCATTCCACAGCTTTCCCATTGCTTAACCAGTGCCAAAGAAATATCTATGAATATGTTGTCACAACCGTCATGCAACAAAAACAAGCTTTGATATTTGTTCATGGACATGGAGGGACAGGAAAAACTTTTTTATGGCATACAATGATAAGCAAGATTCGATCTGAAGGTTTGATTGTGCTTGCAGTTGCATCATCTGGAATAGCATCTTTGTTGTTGTCGAATGGTCGCACAGCACACTCGCGCTTTAAAATCCCGCTAATGGTTTCTGAAACATCATCATGCGAGATAAAAAAGAACACAAACCTTTCACATCTCTTAGAGATGACATCTCTCATTATATGGGATGAGGCACCAATGAATAATCGATGTTGCTTTGAGGCATTAGATCGTTCATTACGGGATGTCCTTGCTCATAATCAGCCATTTGGTGGCAAGTCAGTATTGCTGGGCGGAGATTTTAGGCAAATCTTGCCTGTAGTTGTTGGAGGAACAAGAGAAGATATTATTCATGCTTCTTTAAGTAGCTCACCATTGTGGCATGAATTTAAGATTTTCACACTAAATGAGAACATGCGTCTTTCATCAAATGGACTTTCTGATGTTGAGAAGATTGAATTGCAATTATTTGCCAAATGGATTCTTATGATCGGCAATGGAGAAATATCTGACATCCCTTTTGAAGATGATTCTGATACATCTCTAATCAAGATACCACCTGATTTGCTTTTAGATGCAAATTCTAACCCTATTGCATCTATAGTTTCTTCAGTTTATCCCTGTATCAACAATCATCGTCTGGATTCTGTCTATTTTCAAGAGAGGGCAATAGTCACACCTAAAAATTCTACAGTTTCCATCATCAATGATTTCATCCTTGACATGTTGCCAGAAAACAAGCATGTTTATTTAAGTTGCGACAGTGTTAGCACATCGTCAACTGATGCAGAAAATGCCGATTTATTATATCCAGTTGAATATATAAATAAACTTGAATTCAACGGAGTCCCTTCACATAAGCTTTCTTTGCAAGTAGGGACACCAATCATGTTATTACGGAATTTAAACCCATCAGCTGGTTTATGCAATGGAACAAGGCTTTTGGTGACGCAACTAGCCGAGAAAGTCATTGAAGCTCGGATAATTACAGGTTCTAATGTTGGCAACCATGTATTCATTCCAAGAATCACATTCCCAGTGAATGATGGAAAATGTGCATACACAATTAAAAGAAGACAGTTTCCAATTCGTCCATGTTATGCAATGACAATAAATAAAAGTCAAGGCCAATCTTTAAAGGTTGTCGGAGTTTTTCTTCAAGAGCAAGTTTTTACTCATGGGCAACTTTATGTTGCTCTTTCAAGAGTGACATCGAAAAAAGGACTTAAAATAATTACACTGGATGATAAAGGCAATCCTATTGATTATGCAAAGAACATTGTCTTCAGAGACATTATTAGCTCAGTCATAAAAACCTGATATTATAACACTTGGAATGCTAATCAAAATCTTTTACATGGTGAATTCAGTTTAATCACTCTTTCCAAGGTTCGACATCAAGTCTTATATTTGTTTTAAATTTGAAATTCTGTTTAATTATGATATGTGTTTGTCATTCTTACTTTGCACATTTCATACAAGTTTATGCACTTTTATGTGTTGTTATCTATCATTTTTCTTAGTTTTTTGTTTTTCTTTGTCATGGATGTCATTTTTGAATCCTATTTACCCATTATCAACGTTATATTTTTTTATGCAGAAACATGGCTGTGCAAATTAAGGATATCAAAAAGTACACCTTTTATCCATTGATGCGGGCACGAGTCTGTCGTGCATGGATTTCAAAATTCGAGAAACAAGTCAACAGTTTTAATTGTGTTTTCTGGGATAATCAGGTGCAGTTTCATTCTTATACGCATTTTTCTTTCATGTATATTGAAACAAGAAAATCATACTTGCACATATACTTTTTCCTATTTTCTTTTCAGGTATATCCAACAATCAAACAAGATATATTATTTGTTTTGTTCTTCGTTTTGTTCTAACTCATTCTTTTATTTTATTTTGGTACCGGTTACTTTCACGATGCAAATGTTAACATCTACTTAGATTTTAATTTTTATTTTGCACTTATTTTTTGTACATAACATATTCATTGTTGTTTAAAGGGTGGAGCTATCCAAGGATCATCAAAAGCAAGAGATGTTGCTCATTTTGCTGATGTAGTTATTGAGGGTCTTTACTATGAAGTTAGGGGTTTTTACACCTATGAAAACAGATCAACAAATGTAGTTGTTGATAACGATGTGGTTGTCGACCTTAAACCTTCGGTCAAATTTAAAACTATTGATCCTCTCACTCCTGAAGTGCCAAGATATTACTTCAACTTCATTGACTTTGCACACGTTCTCTCTCTAAGAAGGGGTTCAAGAGTTCTGACAGGTTTAATAAGTTCCTTTTATGTTATGTCTAATTTATACATAGCTTTTCTTTATTCTTTATTATCCATGTCAATCTCAAATTAACATGTATATATATATATATATATATATATATTTTTATTCAGATGTTCTAGGAAGGCTTAAAGCTATTCAACCGCTTGAACAAGTATTGGTTCGGGGCCAAACGTTGGAAAACAAAAGAGAGTTTATACTTGAAAATATAAGGTTTGCGAATAAACTCAACATATTTTTATACTATATTGTTTTTTAACATGTTTTATTGATGTTTGTTAAAGGGGTGATGAAATGTGCATAACTCTATGGAGTGATCGCGCAAGGGATTTTGATGATTCAGCTCTTCAAACGCTCGAATCACCAATTATAATGGCTTTTACAGGATTTCGTGTAAAAGAATATCGAGGTTTCAATACCAACTTTTTATGTATGCTGTTGTTTCTTGGTATATTTTCTTATTTTAGTGTGCCATTTCAATACCACCTTTTTCAACCACCAGGTAAACCAAATTTAAATGGGACAGCTGCTTCTCTTTGGTATATAAATCCTGACATACCAGAAGTGTTGCCTTACCGTCATCAGTAAGTTTCTTTCTTTTAATTTAAATTTTGTTTTCCATAATTTTAATATTTATTTATATTTATTGTCATCTAATTGCATATGAATTCTATTTTGAAAGCTTCGATAAATTGCCTGTTGAAGTGTACCAACTTCCTTCATCTTCGAACGCTATTTTGAAATTGGAGGACCAAATTCTTGAAAATAGAAAAACAATCAAAGAAATCCTTTGCATGAATCCATATGAGCACAAGGTCCGGTTTATTTCTTCAAATTGTTTTTTTATTTCGTTCCTTTTATTTAAAATATATCTACATTTATCAACAATACTTTTTATGTGAAACATGCACTGAATCTATTTCCACTCTTATAACAGAATATCAGGTTCACATGTCGTGCATCAATTGCTGATTTTGATATTTTTAATGGATGGTGGTACCCAAGTTGTCCTCATTGCAACAAAAAACTAGGTGGCACTGCTAACAATCCAGTTTGCATGGATCATGATGCAATAACATCTTTGCCTGTGCCGTGGTGAGCTTTTTTTTTTAATATAAAACTTAATGATTTGGTATTTGTTGTTTATACACAACCAATATTTTCTTGCCATATTAATATTCATGCATCATTTTTACAACTTATGTAGGTTTCGTCTTGATTGTGTTGTCACCGATGAAATAGATGTGACAAACTTTCTCATGGTTGGAAAAGTTGCAGAAAACTTTTTTGGATCATCTGCACATCATTATGTGTATGATAGAGGTTTCAATGACCCGTCAACAATCGCACCACCTATGGCATCCAAGCTAAACAAGATATATATTTTTCAATTGCGATTTGGAACATTTCGATCAACAACAAATCGATGTGACATACTCATAACAAATGTTTTCGATGATGTTCCAATTGAACCAGGTGATATCCAACAAGACCAACTATCTCAAATATCAAATGTTGACAAATCAACCAATTTGTCTGTTGTATCAAGCGCTTCCGACCCTTTGACACCAGCAAATATTGCTCAAAAAAACAGCTCCTCAACTACACCATTAACAATTAATCCAGTTGACACACAACAGGTGCAAGATATTACTTTCAATGCTGGATCAAAGAGGAAACTTGACTTCAATTCTGATGATTTGCAGCAAAGGTTTGTAAATTATGCTCTAAACAAATAAATCATTGTAATGAATTTTCTTCTGCTCTGCACATTTAGCTTATCGTTTTAATAAAATATTTTCACAGTAATTCACAATCAGAGAACTCATTGGAAAAGAATTGTCAAGCACAAGTATGCCAATCAACAGATGATCCTTCAGAGAAACAAAAAGCAAGTGTTTTGACCAAAAAAAAGGTATGCTTCTTGGCATATATAATGTTTCTTGCCATACATAACATGCTAGAAACTTCCTTATATAACGTTTTGAGTATGCTTTCATGTTTATTTGTTTCTAATTTTTATTCCTTTATCATGCTTAATTCAAAACAAGTTGGTATATTTCTTTAAAATCTCCAGACAAGGATAAGAAAAACTCAAGATTAATAACATACAAAAACGTGGAGGCAAATGGGAAAGCAAGTAAATACCATTTAGCAAAAGTACTACCTTCTTTTCCACAAACAAGTGAGCTAACACTATTGGCATCAATAGACCCATCGGTGGACTCCGCCTCCGCTCTCTTCAGCAATTCAAATCTACTATTGATCAAGTGTAGTTTCCTAAACAAAAAATGCTCCGTCTTTTCCTTCTACACTTTCTTAGATCTTAGCAGGTCATACAAAACTTACAGATAACAATCATGTATGTGTTGTTGTTGTTATTGTGATATTACTACTTCATATTGAGATATTTTGCATGCTTAATTAGATTCATCAATAATTAGATTCATATTGGCATGTATTAAATGTTTTGTAACAAGTTTCAACAACTAACATCTTATGATTGTTCATAGGATTTTATTTCGATACAATGTTGCAACTGTTTTTTCTACCTTGATAAAACTTTACAATTTCAATTTCTAAGTGGCAACCTATAGTTCTTATTTATTTTGCATATCATCGCTAATCAATTTTGGCAATTAATTATATAACTACCAATAAAATCATTTTAGGTTCGCAAAAATTTTCAGGTAAAAAACAATTGTCTTTTCTTTTGTTGCAGAAACACTAGACTCAAGATGACATGAAAGTTTAAGAAGCTGCTGGAAGATCTGCGATAGTTTCCTCACTTTTGTGCTAAAAACTTTTTGGAGCAATTACCCGTTTCCGTATCTTCAACTATGAGGCTTTTGTATTATTATGCTTAAATATGTTAGTATGATCCAGCAGTTATGTATTTTGTCTTCTATTTCTATTAAACCATGTATGTAAATTAATAACATCATGAAGGTTGATACAAATGTTGGGAAATATGTTTTCCCACACCTTTGTGTTGAAAATCTTTTGAACAAATTACCTATTTCTGTTTTTTTATGTTGAAGCTTTGATTTTATTATTATTGTGATATGATTTATTGATGTTTTTATTATATCAAATTTTGCATGCATGGATGTTTCTTATGCTTCAAAACAAGATGAAATTGCAATCAGTAAAGCGGTTAATTTATTTTGTTGGTTTGATTTTGTGGTTGTGTTTTTCAGTGTGTTAAAAGGGATAAGTTAGGCTTGAGTGTGTGTGTGTAGGTTTATGTCACTGTGTTGTAGGTTTTTGTATGGTTTTGGTGCAGGTTTATTATGGATTTTTCAGTGGAAATTGTTCCCAATCATGCGTGGGATTGGTCAGCTAAGCTGCTTGGTTGTGTGTCTGTGCTACTGTGCTAATATTTGGTTTGTTGTTGTTTTTTATTTTTATGTTGTGTGTGTATGCAGCTTTGTATGTTTTTGGCAGAAATTGTTTCTTGGTAGCAATGTGCATTAAATATAATTTCAGCTTTATTTAGATTTTTTGTCCTAGACAGTTATTGGCTTGGATATTAGGTATTGTTTTTTAACTTCATGTCGATATGATTATGAATATTAAATTGTTTTTTGTCCTGTACCAGTGTTGTTGCTTATATTTGTTGTGTGTGTGTGTGTATCTTATTTTGTGTTATTTGTATTGATTTCGAGAGCTATACATAGCCTATGTGCAGCTTTAATTTTCTTTTTCTGGCTATCAAGGCTGAACTGATGACTTTTGTCCTGCTGTGGTTTGATTTGTTTGGTTTAGCATTGTTTAATCTTCAGCTTGGTTTGTTCAATTTATTTTTTGTTCCTGTTTTTCATTTCTTCTCCCCTGGTTTTTTTGCAGGAATAGATTTCTGTTTTTTCTGGTCTTTATTTGCTATATTTCTTTTCAAGGTATGATGGATGTTATTTTTGTGTTGCCTTTTTTCAATGTTATGCAGTTTGTTTTTCATCAGTTGTTTATGGTGTTGATGTTGAGTTTGTTCGGGTTTTTTTTTTTTGGGTTTGCGAGCTATTGTGCCTGCTGTTTGCTTCTTCTTACCTCTCTTTTTATGAGGTAAGCCTTTTTTGCTTTGAAAATTATTCATGTTCATCATAGGTAACAAAGTTGTGTTTTGATTTTGGATTTTTATTATGCTGAATTGTAGTTTTCCAGTTTTGGTATGGTTGAATTTAATGGTGATACGCGGTGTGTTGTTTTAGTAGATTGTTTTAGCGATATTGTTGCTGCTGCTAGATGATTCGGGTTATTCTGTTTTTTATGTGCCATAAATCGTTATTTTGCATGAAAAAAACTTAATGACAAATTAAGGACTCTTTGTTTTATTTTTCATCAAGTGTTCATTTGGTTGATGTGGGTTTCTTTGTCTATACTATAATTTTTTGCATTTTTTGGTGTTTGTGATGTTGATGTTGAGTTTGTTCAGTTTCTTCAGGAACTGCGAGCTAATGTGGCTGTTGTTCAGTTCTTCTTGCTTCTCTTTTTGTGAGGTAAGTCTTTTTTGGTTGGAAAATTATTTATGTTCATTATAGGTAACAAAGTTGTGTTTTGATTTTTCGTTTTATTATGCCGAATTTTAGTTTTCCAGTTTTGGTTGGGTTGGATTTAATGGTGATGAATGCTATGTTGTTTTGGTGAGTTCTTTCAGCGATATTGTTGTGGCTGCTAGGTAATTCGGGTTGTTGTGTTTTTTATGTGCCATAAGTCGTTATTTTGCATCACAAAAACTTAGGGACAAATTAAACTCTTTGTTTTGTTTTTCATCAAGTGTTAGTTTGGTTGATGTGTGTTTCTTTGTCGACACTATAATTTTTTGCATTTTTTGTTGTTTGTGGTATTGATGTTGAGTTTGTTCGGTTTTTTTAGGATCTACAAGCTGTTGTGCCTGCTGTTTAATTCTTCTTACTTCTCTTTTTCTGAGATAAGTCTTTTTTCGTTGAAAAATTATTTATGTTCATCTTAGGTAACAAAGTTGTGTTTTGCTTCTTCTTTTTTTATGATGCTGAATTTTAGTTTTTAAATTTTGGTTGAGTTGAATTTAATGCTGATAAACATTATATTGTTGGTTTTACTATGCCCGCAACGAAGTGCGGGCAATCCAACTAGTTACTTACTATTAAAGGTTATGTCAGGAATAAAAAAGCATGATGACACTTCCTATTTTACAAGTTTATATATATATATATATATATATATATATATATATATATATATATATATAATTGGAAAGCACTCTCGCCCTAAACTGTTTATCCCCTTCTATCTCTTCACGGATATTAAGAAACACAGTTAAGAATAGGTGACAAATCACACAAGGTTGCTCCAGTCTTCTGGTAATGTCAGCCTGCTTGTCTGTTTTGACTTTTCATAGAGATTAAGAAACATAATATATATAGTTTTAATAAGGGGTATAATATATAAAAAAAACTACATGATGTGACTGAACAACATTCTGGGACAACCAAAATAAAAAAATATCGACAAATAAACCAGAGAGTATAAAAAAAACATTATTAAAATATGGGTTTTTGCTGTTTTCATTTTCTAAGAAATATAAAAAGGTTTTTTTTTTTAAATGAATTATACAATACGGACACATTAATCCCAACGAAAATGGTAGAGTGAGAACAACAGGTTTTACAGTGGGAATAAAGCCCCTCATTTTCTCTCTCTCCCTTTTCCTCTTTTTAATATAAATTGATTACATATATATAAATATATATATATATGTAAGAAAATATATGCAAACACCTTGAGCTCAATGCCAAAAGCAGCGTGGCAATTATATATTATCCAATCGGACCTTTCTAAATAAGATTTTAACCTGTACATTCTGGATTGCAATGAGCCTAATATCTATCACAAGCACTTGTTTTGATACTGGAAACGTAACCAGTAATCCATGTTTACCCGCAAGGATTTTTTATTTATTTAAGAGAAACCCAAAATGTTGACAAATGGACTTATTATTTTGCTTCAGGATCTGCGTTAATAAGGTCACCATCAGATGCTTGTTAAAGAATACACTGGTTTAAAATTTTAATTAAACCATTAATTAATTAGGTGAGTGGTTGCTTTCACTCTTGAATTACAGTACGAGCAGCTGCTTTCTCTAAATCTTTATTGCTAGAACTAATCATTTTTCTCTTTGCTTTGACGAGATAGGTTACCTAGAAGCACTTGGGCTCACAGATTCATGCATATTGACCTGTCTTCTGGTTGGAATTCCTGGTATGAATCCTACACACTCTTCCAGGATTTGATCATAATCATCACACATGAACTTGATCAACTGATATCTTCCCGGATCATCAGTGATGAACATTTGCAAATCATTGGGTCTGCACTGGAAT
>JAJQXV010000059.1:0-19116 GCA_025169955.1 Salix arbutifolia
TTACATATATATATATAAATAAAAATAAATCAGGGTCGTTACAGTTGGTATCAGAGCACCTGGTCTTGATCCTGGGTTCAATGATAATGGCATTGTTGTGATGATTTTTGAAAGGTATTATGGGATGGTTCGAACTAGACAGCAAGCTAGGACTGACCCAACCCTTACATGAGGAAGGGGGTCGAGTTTATATTATGACTGTATGAAGCGGATTCTGTGATAGATATTACATTTTACATACCCACGGTATTGGTTTATTCCGAGAGGATAGAACCAATAGGAGGTCAGGAAAATTCTACTTCTCGAAGGGTAGATATGCCTCCAGCGGAGGCATTTGAAGGCGAGCGACAAATCAATATATCTCCCTAGTAGCGCCGATGGTTGCGCTGAACATATTTTTAGATTGTGCTTTTATGGAATATATGGTACAGGCTTGGCGGTAGGGATGGCTGCAGGTGCTTCCAGTGTAGCTTTTAGATTAGAGAGGGTCGTTATAATAGTACAATGGACAAAAGATATATAGGAAATGGGTTGTGAAATATTCTCAAGAGAGGAGGATTCAGGATTTAACATCTTTTGCCTCCACCTATTTTCCCACGAAGCACCACAGAGTAGACATATTTAATGATGGACTAAGACAATAACTGAGAATGATAATGATAGCCATGCAACTTCATTCTGTGTGGGATTTGGTAAGGCTGCTCAGGGTATGGAAAGCGTCAGAGGTGTGAGCAAAGAAACCCGAGGGATTGTTCTACGATGCCATGAAGATGCTACATCTGTAAAGGAGAGGGACATCGATGGAAGGAGTGCCCACATATGGGTAGAGTTTGTTATTATTGTGGGTACACGAGTCATCAGAAGAAAGATTTTCCTAGTAGGGCTAACAAGGGAAACCGAAGTCAGAGGACCGATGTTGGGAGTCAGCAACAGACAAATTATGGTTGATTGACCTGGTAGACTTACCTCGTCAGGGATAAGTGTTACTCGAGGGAGGTCCAGGTTTCAGGAGGGAAGATTTCAAGGTCAGGTATATCATATGACTCAAGAGGATGTGGGAGTTATGCCTGATGTTGTGGCAGGTACTGTAATATTCCACATTGGCGGGTGAGGGAGTGGTAGCTGGCCTTATTAAGAGTGCTGGTTGCTAACTTTTCATACGCGTTTTGGGGCGTCAAGCCCAGAAGTGGGCTCGCGTCACTAGGAACAAAACCGTGAGGGCGGTAAGGCCCAAAACGGACAATATATTACAGGTTGGGCCGGGCTGTTACAGGTAAAATACAGTTAAATACAATGCAAGATTATACTTTAATTGATTCTGGAGCTAGTCATCCATTTGTATTATGTAGAATTATGGAATGATTGTATGTGGTGCCTCACAAGTTGCGAATAAGGTGACAATTAGTACCCCGTTAGAAGAAAGCATGAACACTGATGATGTCTATAGAGGAGTGAAACTGTATATTGAAGGGTTGGGATTGAATGTAGACCTTATGTCATTAGAATTATATGACTTTGACTTGATTTTTGGGCATGGATTGGTTAAGCAAACATAAGGTACAAGTGGATTGTTTTACCAAAACAGTGACCCTCCAGGGGGTAGGAAATAGGAATGTTGTATTTAAAGGAGAGAGAAAATTTCTTCCAAATTGTATGATTTCAGTCTTAAGGGCTAGAAGGTTAATGAGGAAGGGTTGTCCTGTTTGGTTAACTCATGTAATATATATAAAAAAAACAAGTATCCACTTCCACGAATAGATGAATTGTTTGATCAGTTAAAGGGTGCTAAGGTATTCTCTAAAATAGATTTAAGGTTGGGGTATCATCAATTGAGAATTAAAGAACAAGATATTTAGAGGACAACATTCAGAACCCGTTATGGACATTACGAGTTCTTAGTGATGCCTTTTGGGTTGACAAATGCACCGGCGATGTTCATAGATTTGATGAATCGAGTATTTTCGCCTTACTTGGATCAGTACATGGTGGAATATATCGATGACATCTTGGTATATTTTAGTTCATATTCAGAGTATGAACAACATTTGGGGGTCGTGTTACGGACTTTGAGGGAGAATAAATTGTATGCAAAGCTGGATAAGTGTGAGTTTTGGCTCAAGGAAGTGGTATTTTTTGGGCCAAGTGATTTCTGCAGAAGGAATATTCGTGGATCCAAAGAAGGTAGAGGTTGTGTTAAAATGGGAGAGGTCTACTAATGTGATAGAAATTGGAAGTTTCCTGGGTCTCGCAGAATATTACCGGAGGTTTATGGAGGGGTTCTCCACCGTAGCACCACCTTTGACCAGACTAACTTGCAAATAAGTCAAGATTTGTTTGGTCGGAGGAGTGTGAAGGGAGTTTCCAAGAACTAAAGAAAAGACTCACTTCTGCTCCTGTGTTGGCCCTTCCATCAGGAACAGAAGGGTTTGCGGTATATAGTGATGTTTCAAAAACAGGTTTGGGATGTGTACTGATGCAACATGATTGTGTAATTGCTTATGTATCCAGACAATTAAAGCCACATGAGGAGAATTATCCAGTTTATGACTTGGAACTTGCAACGGTAGTGGTTGCCCTAAGAATATGGAGACAATTTTTGTATGGGTCACAACTGCAAATCTTCTCAGATCATAAGAGTTTGGAATATTTGATGTCGCGAAAAGAGTTAAACATGCACCAAAGAAGATGGGTGAAGTTAATAAAAGATTATGATTGTGTGATTGACTATCATCCTGGTAAGGCTAACCTTGTAGCAAACGCTTTAAATAGAAAGGGTAAAGTAATTATGAATAACATAGAAATTAAGAGACAAGGAAGTATAGTAGGAATGAGAAAAAAATGGGTATGTGGATAAGTCTCGGTCTTGAAGGGTCATTGTTAACCAGTTAAAAATCTGATCTGTACTTCGAGGTAAAGTTTTGGAGGCTCAACAAGTAATGAGAAGGTAAGAAGATCAAAGGGAATGTGAACCAGGGTATAGAAAAGTCCTTTCAGGTATTATCTGATGGACTCATAGCTATGGGAAAACGAATTTTTTTTTTTTGCCCAATAATGAGATCTTTAAAGATGAGGTATTGAGAGAAGCTCATGAATCCCGTTTTGCTACCATCCTGGAAGTACAACGAGGTATATGGATTTAAGGGAATATTATTGGTAGCCAAATATGAAGAGAGAAATAGCAGAAATTGTGTCGAATTGTGGGATTTGTCAACAAGTGAAGATAGAACACCAGAAACCTACAGGGAAGTTACAACTGTTATCAGTTCCAGAATGGAAATGGGAGGATATCTCTTTGGATTTTGTTATAGGAGTACCCAAGGGAAAGAAAGGTAATGATGCCATATGGGTTATTATGGATCGACTAACAAAGTCTTTTGTTTTTGCCTATGAGAACGACAAACTCAATGGATAAACTTGCAAAATTGTACATAAATGAAGTGGTCAAACTCCATGGGGTACTAGTATCGATTGTCTCTAACCGGGATCCAAGGTTCACATCGAGACTGTGGCCTAGATCACAATGGGTTTTAGGAACAAAGTTAAATCTAAACACGACATTTCATCCACAGACGGATGGGCAGTCGGAGAGAACCATTCGAACTCTTGAGGATCTTCTAAGGTCTTGTGTACTGGAAATTGGTGGAAATTGGGAAGATCACTTCCCATTGGTAGAATTTACTTGTAATAGTAGTTATCAAACTACTATTGGTATGGCTCCATTTGAAGCATTGTATGGACGGAAGTGTCGTACCTCAAATTGTTGGGATGAAATAGGGCAAAGGAATCTGTGAGGACCCGAAATGGTACAACAGGCAATTGACAGGGTACAGGTGATTAAAAAGAGGATTTAACCATGGAAGTTAAGCCCATCCAGATTTTAGATCGGGATGTAATGATACTAAGGAATAAGAGAGTTACATTGGTGAGAGTATTATGGAGAAGCTCACAAATAGAGGAAGAAACGTGGAAAAGAGAGTCTGAGATAAAGAATAAGTATTTGCATTTATTACCTGAAACAGGTACTTAATTTAATTTCGAGGATGAAATTTCTAATAGGAGGGGAGAATGTAAACCCCGGGAAATAAATGTAAGTGTTAAATTAAAAGAGAAATAAAATAAGTTGAGGGGAGGGTGAAATTGAAATAAATAAAAAGATTATGATTTAAATTATAAGAAGAGAAGAGGTGGAAAAAAAAAAAGAGAGACATTTAAAAGGAAATGGGGGGGAGATAAGTTAGAGGGAGGTTAGAGAGAAAAAGAGAAGGAGGGGTTGTGCTCCGACAGCCGTATCTCTGCCGGCCACCGTTGGATTAGGCTGAGTTTTGGATATGTTGGGAAGCTCACTATTTTCTAGCATCTGACCGGAGGGATTGTAATTATCTGCCGCCGTTTGAGAAACCCGATCATCTGAAGATTTCTGGAAACCCCCCTCAAACCCGTCAGAGTCGCCGGACAGTTACTCCACTGTTCACCGTTGGATTACTCTGATATTTTGGTAAGTTGTACTTCGTTATACTATATACACGATGACCGGAGGGATTTTACATATCTCTTACCATTTGAGAGATATTGCATTTTGAATGAATTCTGGAATTTGTTGAGACTCTTTTCAAATGTGTTGTGCCGCCGACTGAGTTTAGAGTTTTCATACCGTTGGATCAAGCTTATTTTTGAGTATTGTGTTCGCCTTGGTTGTTACTACATATTCACCGAAGGGATTTGCCTGTTTTTTCTCCGTTAGAGGTGAGTATTCTTTTGAAGAAAATAACAAAATCTGCTTTCTTCTGCCAGTCAGGGCCATCTTCTATTTTCGCTTCATATCACCGTTGGATGAAGCTGAAATTTGGGTATGTTGTGCTACTGAGTGTGATTAATGTTCTGAACGGTGGAGATGAGAAATTGACAGTCCAGAAAGGAGATATGTATGTTGAACAGTAGCTCTCCAGTTTAAGGCCAGTCTTCGGTTTAACTCCGATCTTGGTAGATCCAACCGTTGAAATACCCTGAAATTTGAATATGTTTTATATAATGGGTATTTATACATATTAACCGTTGGGATTTGATATTTGTAGAGGTAATTGTGATTTATTTCTATTACAATTACTGCTGGGTGCTATCTTGACAGCAGATTTGTTTGTGTCCTTACATGGCTTCTAATCCAAAAGCCCCCTTTCACAGGAGCTTGGGCTGACAAGATAAGAGTTACCGACACTAACACTCGGTGCACTCTCAACCCTAGCCCTCGTAAGCCGATTGTTTCTCGTCTTCAATTGAATGGTAGTTTATGGGAGAAGTCCGTTGTGGATTGGCGCCGGTGCCTGGTAGGTTTCTTTCTCGGGAATAAGTTTTCTTTTCATGCTATGAATTAAATTGCTAACAGGATATGGAAGAGGTTTGGTTTTGTGGATGTGACATCCTTGGCCAATGGTTTTACAATGTTTCATTTCAAAACAGGAAATGAGTTACAAAAGGTTCTTGAAAATGGACCTTAGATGTTTGGGGGAGGGGGAAAGCCATTATTCTTTAGCAATGGCACTCCGGGTTTGTCTTTGACATGAACAAGACCACCAAACTTCCAGTATGGATTCGGATTGTAAAATGTGGAACACTTGAATGTGAACATATGAACTCTTGAAATGAGTGTGATAACGAAAGTGATTCAAAAATACAAATGTACTGATTATGACCATTGATGTTGTAGATGGTGCGGTCGGGATTGGACCGTCGTCGAGACAGGAACGACCCACGGGTGGAGCAGGTAGGTGACTTGCACCTTTCTTTTTCATACATTGAATAAGGAAATACTTTAATATGAATACTACTCTATTGTGTAAGAACCTATATAAGATGGTTGAAAGTGTAAATGTTGATGAATGATTGATTAGCTTCGGCTAATGGCATCCCAATGGATGACCGGGATGAATGATTGATTAGCTTCGGCTAATGGCATCCGAATGGATGACCGGCATGAATGATTGATTAGCTTCGGCTAATGGCATCCGTATGGATGACCGGCATGAATGATTGATTGAATGAATGATTAGCTTCGGCTAATGGCATCCGAATGGATGACCGGCATGAATGATTGATTAGCTTCGGCTAATGGCATCCGAATGGATGACCGGCATGAATGATTGATTAGCTTCGGCTAATGGCATCCGAATGGATGACCGGCATGAATGATTGACTATCTTTGGCTAATGGCATTTGAAAAGGATGACCGGGGTGAACGAATGATTAACCTCAGTAAATATGCCTTAAGAGGATAAACGAGTTATTAATTATGGTTGTGTTGAGAACGATGTTTAAGATTTTGTAGACCCAGGATGATTGGATCGAGATTGATTTTAAGGGTTCTATGACTGTTTCCATACCTGTTATTGTTTAATCCGTTACTGTTTCCATACCTGTTACTGTTTAATCCGTTACTGTTTCCATACCTGTTACTGTTTAAACTGTTACTGGTTGATCTGTTACTGTTTGGAACTATTACTGGTCGATCTGTTACTGTTTGACTTGTTACTGTTAGTGCTTGAGACATGTTATTGTCTCGGGACATGTTACTGTTAAGTTGATACATTTATATGCATTACAAGCTATTGTACCAAGTACATGAAGAAATTATAAATGTTAATGCCTCCTGTAACTGCCAGACCGTTTAATTACCATTATAATTATCATTAAGTAATTACATTCTCCTAAATGTTTTGTATTGCTGTAGGGACGTCACATCCACGAGATGTCTAAGGAACCCGATACACGGGAACCAACTTTTGCAAGGAACCATGTAGATGCATTCTAAATCACAATGTATTTTGTGTGAATCAATATACAAAACACATAACTTTTATTAGATCCTTTTGTGTAAATTTGTAACGGCTATTAGTAGTATAGGAATGCAATGTCCAAGTATGAATATTTTTAATATGAATTTCTAATTATGCAACCATAATACTACATGGTTATGTAAGATCCACTTTTAATGAAATATTGATTGTATGGATGATATTCTGATGATGTGAGGTAATCAGGTTCGCTGATTTCCGGTACTATATGTGTTACATATATATATAAAAAATAAATCAGGGTCGTTACATGGCGCCTGTGATTTGTTCCCCGCTAACGTTTCTTGAACTATTAAACACCAAGAATGTGACCACAAATAATTTCTTGCTTTATTCTTTCGATGCGTAGCGTGTCACTATCGAGTCAATAAATTCTTTTACTCGGTTGTGAAGAGTTTTTTTCCCACATCCAAACTAATAAAATCCGGGAATATTTCTCAACAAACAGAACAAATGCAAAGGCATATCTTGCGTTGAATGGTTGATTATATTTGACAGGGACAATACAAACCGTAGGAAATCAGAGGCCAACATTGCTTTATGTTTGTTTCCACCGAAAAGGGCCACATATCTTTGATGAATACTTTTTTTCCACTTTTAAATTACAAATGTGGTGTGAATTCCAATTTCAGCTTCATTTTCAATTCATTTCTTGCCAAGTTACTCACAACTTCTATTCTTGATTTACTAATTTAACAAAATGAATTGGGATTTGATCTAATCACGAAATCCGAAATTGTGTATTATCTTGTGTTTTCTCCGATTCCGAATATACATATCTTAGATAATTAAGTAAAAAAATATAATTTTACTTTAATACTTTTCGTTTAGAAATGTATTAAAATTTTATATTTTATTTTATTTTTTAAAAATTATTTTTAACATCAACACATGAAAATAATCTAAATAATCAAAAATATTTAATTTAAAATAAAAAATAAAGATATTTTTTTAAATTTTTGTTTGAAACACAATAAACATGAAATAAATTGTTGTGTAAACTTTGTTTACCTATAATTCAAAATCTGGGGACATCAATATGTATCCACACAGCAAAAAATTATCTATAGGAAATCTTCAATTATAGAGGTTCCTTGCTATCTATGATTATCAAATCATAGCAAACGACTTTTTATGGTGTGACGTGTCTTGTTTTTTTTGTAAAGACAAATGCAAAAACCGAGGGCTCTTATAATGGCGACAAAGGAAAAAACAACGAGGACTCAGTGCTGATCAATGTTTCGATGACAAGTCTGACGCCATTCATGTCTGCCCTTGTGCACAGATTTCAACACTCTCACAATTTGCATTATTTACAGACAAGCTTGATCAGCTTATTCTTGTTCTGAGGATGTCTTGCATTTTAGACAGCAGTATAAGCCCATGCACTCTAACAATTTCACACACAGAAAAACGTAAACTTATAAAGTATTGCTCGCTAGCTGCTAAATATAGACAATATTCTAGCATTTCTGTAGGACAACGTAGACAATGAAGATGATTATGGTAACTGCTTAATGCCTCGCTAATCAAATTTGAGGGAGATCATTATTATAAACATGAAAACAATAATGGCCACAACCAATCATGGTTCCTCCTGCTTACTTGTTAATTGGACTCGGGATTTGGGCCACTGGGTACTTCATGGAAAGCTGCTTTGAAATTTGAAGCAGAACCAGGAGTGGCAGAAACCGTCGTGGTGGTGCCGCTGCTTGTCGTAGCAGCAGCAGCAGCCGCAGTGGTTCTAGAAGGTGGCTTGTACTTTGATTCTTGTGGATGGATTTCTGTGGTAGAACGTTTTGCTCTTGTAGATGGCGAGGAAGCTGTGAAGTTCTTGGATAAATCTGTGGGACGAGCGAGAAGAGGAACAATCAAGAGAAGACCAAGAAAAAGCACCATAGCCTGCAATTTTGCTGTGTTTTCAAACACTGATAAGTTTCTTGCTGTTGCCATGAAATTAAAATCAGTAATTATGAAGCACCCCCCAGTAATCCAGAAGGGATCAATATCCATGAACCACTAAAAATACCAAGACAAGAAATGGAAAAGATGGGTGGCAGATGGCAAGGAAGTTGTACAATTTTGAGAACACTTTATTGTCTGGTGCTTTAAAGCTAGGAGCCTAGGAGCTTATATATAATAAACTTACCGATTAAAATGTGAATATGTACTGCAATAATCCGCTTCGATGATACCATTTTTACCCCTCGTACCATCAACAAATCAATTTCAAGGAAATCTTGATTAATATGAAGAAATTTATTGACAAATTTGTCGAGCATTTATGGAATTCAAAGGATTAATGTACTGGCAAGCTGACAGCAAATGTTTACATTACCTCTTGATGTTGAGTTGAACCTTTGAACTACTTTAATTGGATGCTAAAATTGTGTTCCGAAGAACTTCTACCTAGAGGACATCATGGTCATATTACGAAACCACTTACCATAATGAATTATTCAGACTTTTGGGTAGTCTTGGTCATGTACGAAAAAATAATCTGAAAAGATAAAGATAGCAGAATAAGAGGAGGGTGCCCTTTTTGTGGCTTGGCTGCTTGCTCTAGAAATCTTTTCATTCGCTTTGACTTGATCAAGAGCCCAGCTAGGCCCCTTGAAATTTACAGATCTTGGGTTGTTGTTATGTCTATTTTCTTTTATTTATCAGAACCTTTTTCTTTTTTTCTTCCTTTTACTATCGAGAACCTGTAAAAAAAGGTTAACACATGGAGAAAGCAAAGCATCATATCCTCAATCACAGCTTTCTCTGCCTATGAAAATCGAGGACTTGTCTCCGCTATCTGATGCACGGGCCCCCCATGCCACTTCCTTTATTTGTAACCTCTTCAACACAAAGATCTCACAGTTTACGTTAAGGTTATTTTTGTAAATCTAGTTAAACAGAGATATTCTTTCCCTTTTGTCCTATTAGCTAGGGTTCAACTCCAAGAACTTACAGCCCAGCAGCAGCCAATAGCAACCTATGTAGGGGGAATCTATTGACAATCATTATATAAAAATTATCGAGTTCCCTCTTTTACTTAATGCAAACTATATAGGTTTTTAATTTCTGTTTTTAAATAATATATTCATTTGGGATTGAAAATACTAATCTCACAATCCTGATTTTTAATTTATTTGTCATGGTTATGAAATAAAAAAGATAATTTCCTATAATTGGAGCACATGCATGTATCAAGATAGTAATCGCTCACCATTAGGTTTTACATTAATTTTTTGTTTTCAAGGGATCAAATATTAAAACACATTCGCAAAAGCGCACACATCATTCAAAAGCATAGAATGTGATTGCGGCTTCGAAGTTTGCAGGTAATTTCTCCTTAATGGTGACGGCCGCAACGGTGACCAAAAGGAAAAGAAAGCGATTCTTAGCTTTATGTTTTGTCCAGTCTCCTCCATGGTGACGTGCTAGGGCTATCTTCTTTTGAAATTGGAGAAAAGAGAGAAAAACGCATGCATGGTTAAAGCAATTTCCACGTAAAAGCTTTCACACGCAGGTGCTCTAGTCCAACCTCTATTAATTTAAAATAAAAAATAAAAAATAAAAATATGATATATTTTGTGCTTTTATGCTAATTGCCTTAATTAATATAACTTAATTACCATGCCGCTTCGAATAAAAATGCTAGTAGTTAATCACACATGATTAGCCACATGCTTAACAATAAAAAAAAGTAATTAAGAAGAAAGCAAACCCTGTCCACTAGGCAAAAAAGATTGAATGCATGATCCACGATCTATGTTGTTGAAACATGACATATACGTAGAAATCATATATAAGATTTTATTTTCATGAATGAATAATATATTATCATTATTTTAAATATTTTCGGAGCCGAGGGTTTACTGTTCTAATGCATGCATAAACAGTAGTTGCCGGATGTCTATTGCTGCCGATTCTTAACAATATAAACTAAACCAGATTTAATAATTATAATGTAGGTTTTTTTGGTTAAATCTAGGTTTTTCTACCTTCAAGCACTAATTCCATTAAGGGTCTGTTTGGGAGGACGGTTGCGGTTGCTTTTAAAAGTGTTTTTCATTTAGAAATACATCAAAATGATATTTTTTTATTTTTTTAAAATCATTTTTAACATCAACACATCAAAATGATTTAAAAACACAAAAAAAATCATTTAAAATAAAATAAAAAATCAGCTTGTAAAGCGGAAACAAATACTCTTATTGAAGTTTTAAAGTAACTATAATTAAGCCTCTAACTATATTGTAATGTTTTTAAAGGGCCCATTAGCAATAACGTGTGCTGACTATTGTTTTCCTAACGAAATTTTACCGGCCCAAACTCCCTTTTACAGCTGGCAAAGGCCCATTTTAAAATAGCCCACATTGAGACGACGTCGCATGTTTTCTCTCTCTCCAAAGGATTAATGAAATTTCGGAACGTTCTCCTCTCCTCTCCCGATCGATCATACCACAGATCTCTCTCCCTCTGTCTGGACAATGGATTTCCAAATACGCAGTGTTTTGCCTCTGGTCATCATCTCCTCTCTTCTCTGCACACTAGCTAAGGTACATATCTCTCAATCCATGCTTGATTTGATCTTGGCCAATTTGCTTTCGTCTGGTTAATTTCTCCCTCCCCCCCTTCCAGGCTGAGACTAGCGGTTCGGTTATTTTCATCGATAGCCAGGCTCGTCAATATCTGCGCACTCCGTCACCAAACGATGCCTTCCAGGTTTCTTCCATTTCAATACTTCAATTCTTCTGGTACTTCAATTTAAGCTGCCCGATGCAGAATTTTTTGTGTAGTTCATTTGTATCGATTTCTATCGATTAATAAATGTCTTAGGGAGGGTTCATATCAAATATCTGAGATGATTTAAATTGGCATTAGAAATTAGTCAACCGAACTAGAAAAATCGGATCACATATACTTCATTTCAATTTACACGAGTTATGATACCTGAAAATGAGTTGATCCATCTTATTTTACACTCTTTTTTTGATGTTTTGCTTAGATGATGTCGAACAATTGTTATTCTTATTCCAGTGCACTGTGTAATTGTCTGGCTCCCTGTCAATTGACTACATGTCTGATTTTACAGTCAAACTCCATGACGCTTCTAGAAGTTGGTGCTGCTGTGTCGGTCTTGCTTGGTTTTACGCCATCGGATGCACTTTCAGCTGCTAATTCTTTGAAGGTTGTTTGGAATAATATACTTTGCAGACGTAAATTTTATAGTTTATAGTATTGTTTGTGGGAATTTTTTTATTTTGATTAATGTTGTCACTGTTTCTTTTACAGTTGAATGAGGTTCTATTGCCCAATCCGTTTAACAGGCCTCGTGTTGTTTTCATGCTGGAAGTCACTGGAGGTTAGGATATCTGAAATTGGTGTTGATTTGTTTTCTTTTGTTGACCTAGTACTTGAGCGAATGATCTTTGCATGCAGAGCTTCTGTCTGTGGCTGATCAAGCAAGTGTAATGTTCAATGCTGCCTACAAGAGCAAGATTGCTCCTGTTTCAAATAAAGCTGATATTCAACTTCCAGGTACCGATGCACTATATACATGAATAATAGGGAGACTTGTTTTTTAATGTGACTATTTGTTGTTTTTTGAATCAATGGATTGTGAATTTTGATGATTTTTTGTTCATTTTCTGTAATCTGTTTAGGCGAAGAGGTTGCAGTGGTTTCTCTAGATGAAGAATTTGTGGATTTCACTGATGAGGATATAAGTGATTTTGTAAGTCTTAACCTGTATTTACCCACTGTTATTTTCTTTTCTTGTGTTATTGGTCTTTTTCATAGTCATTGATCATTTTGCTTAAATGTGTGACATTGGCATTATGTGTTTGGTTCAGGGCATCTTGGTTGGGCGGATCATATGCTGTTGATCCCTTGGAAGCACTGAATGGAGACTTAACAATCCCATTGGCTACTGGTGCCACTATAAGTCTTCATATGTCTAAGGTCTTTTATTTGTTATAAATATTGTATTTTAGATCAACCCGTTCATTTTATATTTTTCAAATTTTTATTGGAAGATTATTTTGATTGTTTGCAGAAAGCAAACAGGGAATTTATAGCAAGTCTTCTTGCTCTGTTCCGCAATTGTAGAAAAGCTGTTGAGATGCATGGAGGTTTGTCACCGAGTAATCAACCACCTGCAGAGTTATTGAAGGGCAGTTTTGATGGCCTTAAGGTGATGATATTCATTTATAGTGAATGGAATGAGCTCGATTGCATCCTTTTGAATGATTGCAAATTGGAACTTCTCACCAATTCATTTCTTTATTCAGTGAAATGATAGTGCTTATCATGATGGAAAAGTTATTCAATTGATTGATTCTATAATGATTTATCCTTTTTCGGTTTTTATATGATTTTTTGGCTTTTCCACCTCCTCTTCCAGGGTAAGAAAGCAATGTTTTTGTTGTTCTTTAATGCCCTGGTCTAACTACAAAGAAGTTAGCTCATGACTTATTTTATTTATCACATTGCAGGTTTTGCAAGAGCACTATGGACCTGAGGGTGATGCACAGAAAGGGCTAGAGCTATTAATTACTATGTTGTCCAAGATATTTGATTCATTGCAAGCAGCTTACAAAGGTTGGCTGTTTTGGGTTTTTGGGAATCACCAAAAAAATCATAAACCTGAAATGTTCTTAGTTTGCATGCAAATGATAGCGTGAAAAGAGTGGCATTCTAATTTATCTGATCAGTGCATGCAATCATTTGCCCCACTGTAGAATTTCTTATTTTGTTTAAATGAACATCACAGGGTTTTTTAAATCAAAGAAAATATAGAATTTAAGCTAACTTTGGGGGGGTCTCTTATTAGTATTTTCAACCTGTATTTGTGATTACCATGTGCTTCTTCTTTTTGCCTTTCAGTAATTGCTGTTCCCTAGCTTATTGCTGAGCCTGAAAATTTTATGGCTGTGTAACAAAATTGAATGGTAATTGGGCAGGTCAAATTGTTGGAGTAATCCTTTTTAATACAGCACCTGCACCAGAATCAGAAACAATGCTGAATGTCATGTTGACTTCCCGGCCAGATGGCCGTTGGTTGGAAGAAACAAAAGTTCCAACTCCTATAACCTTTGCAGCAGTGGCATTGGTTAGAATAACCCTTGCTTGGATAACTGGAATTATTCTTATCATTGCTACTCTTTTGGGGGTAAGATTTTTTAATAACAAAAACTTGCACCTTTACCCCCCATCTAATTTATTTAGGAACACTGAAAGTTTAGATTGTGCTAATTATCGTCTCTGATCGATCCCTATTCCCCGCCCCTTTTTTTCTTTATCTATTTTCTAACATTTTTGTAAGTAGAAAAAATCTCGATCACTAACTAGTAAAATGATGAGTTGCATTGCATGTGACTTCTAGGTTTGGAGAAGGAAAAGGAGGGGAGTGGATTGGATAATTATCCCGTCCACGAACCTTTTTATAGAATGATTTACACAAATGGTCCATATTTGTTGTGATGTTGCCGACTTTAGGACTATATTCTGCACAAGGTGCCTGATTCACGATTCTCCCAAGTTACGTGGATAGACAGTTCATCATGTGAGATAGAACCTATTTAAGCATCTGAAGAATAGAGTTACCCGTGCCAATTTAAAAGTCTGCTGATCTTTTTTTGGGTTTTTCAATTGCATTACTCAGATGCACCCGCCTAAACGTTTTATGAATTTTTCAAATCAATCACAGGTAGAATCCCTATCCCAAATAGTTCACAGGCATATCTGTCTAAACAAGGCTTTCAGACAACTCGGTGAAAGGAGAACCTTACAAACTGTTTATTTAGTTTGCACTAGAATACACGTCTGATTTATTAAACATTCTACAGAAAATTTCTAATTTTCCTTAAAAAGCATCAGTTGGCAACTCGGGATTGATGTTTCTGGTCATACCCGGGACGATTTATTATTATTATTATTATTATCAATATAAACAGCGTTTCTTGGTTTGTTCTTCTGGTTGCAGGTCTACTTTCTCTTCTACATGCCACTCACAAAGGACACCCTTTTGTACTCCAACGTCAAGCTTGACTAAGCTGAAAGGAATGATGTCTTGCTGCAGGATGCAATGGATCCTGTACCCAATGGCTTGTTTGTAGATGTCTATGTTGTAAACAAAATCTATTCCTTGGTTGTTGTGCTCTATTGAGAAGGTTGCTCTACCGAATCAGTAGCTACTTGACCCAGGGTAGAGGCTCGCAAGAAAACCCGTTGGTTGAAGCGAAGTCCTTTCATATACAGTAAGTAGTAGGAGGGTACTGTAAACCGATCGAGGAGACAAAATGGGGAACAAACAATTATTATGCAATCTTTTTTTTTTGCTTGCTGAAGTCGTTTGTCATAATCTGCATGCATTTGCTGAATAAGAGGATGGCATTTTTTGTATTTTTAGATAATCATTAATATTATTTTCAGATTTTGAATAAAGGAAACTTCCCTCGTTTGATTCCTTGCGTGCTGGAGCATCAAAATACTTCTGAGCTCATTTTAGGCAGGAGGATGAGCCAGCCCTGAGTCGACTTCCATTCGCATCAAAATGTGACTTCTTCTGCTTTTCCTCAACCTTAAAATGTCCGTAGCATATTTTTGAATATATTTTTTATTTAAAAATATATTAAAATAATTTTTATTTTATTTTTTAAAAAATTATTTTTAATATCAGAAAAATAATTTAAAAACATTAAAAATTAATTTAATATAAAAAATAAAAATATTTTTAAAAAAAATCTTTTTGAAATATAAAACCAAAGATCTAACCTTCTCTTCACAGACCATCTCGAAATCTCTCCCCGCTCCAATTCCCTTAACAGAAAACAGGACTACCTATTACTACTTCCACGCTCTCTTTCAAAATTCTTGCGGCACAATGGTGGCTTTGCGAAGATAAAAGGTCGAGTCGCTCCTCGCCGAAATACATTACTTGAAAACTTCAAATTGAAGCTGAAGAAGCTCTAGACAATTTCTTCAAGGAGGAGACAGGGGATAATAAAAATAACAATAATTCTAATTCGTATTTCTCTATAACATCATTCATGATGTCATCATCCACCTTGACAAACCAACAAAATCTCAATAAGATTTTTCGACAATCTTTTCCCCGAGACAGCAATACCATTCATGTGGTAGAATACATCAACCTTAATAATTTTCATTTGCTATGTTTCTCTCTTTCACCTGACAGTAAGAGTATCAGTAAACAATCATTCATTCTGACGACTAATTTCGTTTCAAGTCCAAGTCTTCAACTTTATGTTATGTTTATTGTTTGAAAAAAAAAGTTTTTTTAAATATAAATTCCGTTTTATCTTTAAAAAATCAATCACCCTGTATAATATTTATCTTTTCCAATAAATGGTAATGCTTTGTATTATTGTTTCTAAAACATTATAAAAGTATTTAATATTTCCTGGGTTTGAAAAATATTTAAGTTTTGCCTTGAACTCAAGATCAGCATAGAGGAATAAACCTTACAAGTTATAAGGTCTCCATATGATAACATTTCATAAGGTATTAATCAATTATGAAGATTCTATATTCTTGATTTCACCTTTCTACAAATAGTTTTGGAAGTCCATATTGAAATCTTTCTTTCCAGAAAAAAAGTGTTGACAATCTTTAATCTTTTCTAACAAAGAATTTTGAAAGGAACGTATCCTTGGACCATCTAAAATCTTGAAGTTTAGGGCATGGTAAGTTTGAGAGTTTCGTATGATTTTTCTTGAAATTTTTGTGGGTCTTTTATAAAGTGTGGTGATATAGTAGGAGAATTTGGATCCTGAGATCATAGACAATTTTTCCAGTACCATTCTAGAATATGACTGGGTTCTCGAATGAAATATTCAACCACCATAAGAGATTTTATCAAGTTTCTTTTATGCATATCATCTTTTCGACGATTTCTTTCTTAAAAAGAAGTATTTTAAGAATTGATTGTCAACCAACAAAATATGTAATTGAAAAAATCAAAAATATTGTTTTATAAACAAATTATAACAATAGCTAAAACAGCTCGGGTTCTGTCCACTGTGCACTGTGACTCATGTGCACTGTGGACTGGATATTTGCTGTCCGTGCGTCGCGGTTGTTCGTCCGCCTTTTTTTTTCCGCCTATGAACAGTGTAATGGCGACGTTAGCCCTGGTAATAGGACAAAATAGTGTTTCGGCTGAGGGGTAAATAACGCTTAGGGTCAGGGGTGCGGACGTAATTGCACGCGTACGGACCGGTCCGGTCCGGTCCGCTGCAACCCTTTATGTTTTTTTAATATTTTTGAAATGGCTAAAGACGGTTATAGCCCCCAATAAGACAAAATTTATTATTTAAGGGCAGGGACATAACGGTAACTAACCCTTATTATTTATATATTTTTCGAAATCTGTCAGGAGCGTGTGTTTCACGCGGCTGCCGGTGTCCGCCCTGACGCCCCTTTCAAGTGGCGCATGCGGTATGATACGTTGGTCGGAAATGAGCTACCGGCGTCGAATCCGGTGCGCCTCATCTTGGTCGTCCTCCCGGTGCGGCGCGTGTTTCCACAAGGTGTCTGTGGACGCGGCGGAGGTCGGTTGAAGACGGTGGCAACGTTTCTCTCTCTCCTCTACACGTAAAAATGCAGGAGAGGCCCCCGTGTTTGCAACGTTTTCACTTCGGTCCCTCAACTTGCAATTTCCTGTCCTGCCCCTTACAGTTCTGTTATATTAGTTTTAATTTGCTGCGATTTGGTCCCTCAAGTTGAAATGAATTAAATGTGCATCTTTCACTTCGGTCCTCCAACTTTTTATTTCCGGATTGGGTCCAAATCCGTCATTAAATTCGGTACACAGGTTTGAATTTTTGCAATATTATCCTTGGATTGAAATTGAGAATAAATATGATTTTCATTTCAGCCCTTCAACTTTTGATTTATGATTTAAATTCCTGTGTAAATTTTTAATGCTTATCAAATAATTGTTACATTTTTCCTAATAATTTTATTGTCCATCGATTTTTTTTTCCTGTGATTTATTTCTGCCACTTTCATTAATAATAATAATAATAATAATAGTTTATTTTTTTCTTGCTTACTTTGTTGTTAATGTTTTGGAGTGTTTTTTCTTCCGTTAAAATTTTATAATTTTAATTATTTTTGCAATAATAGCAATAGTCATTTTATATCTAATATTACTGGGGATAAAAGATAACTCAAGAACAAAAAATAGACAAATTTACCTAGGTTACCTACAATTAAAAAACCAATACAAGTCACTTTTGTCTCGATTACACTGTTCCTTTTAAACGGCAGACAAGTCATTATTATATGTTTGAATATTTATTGCATATTATCGCCTAAAAATATATAAAGAGATAAAAAAAAAATTGACCTCGGATTTTTTGCAAGAAAAAAATTAATATCAGCATTCTTAAATACATTTAATATAATAATATGAAGAATAAATCTTATAAAATAAAAAAAAAGTTTGGCTTCGAATTTTATTTTTGTGCTCTTTTGTTCAAGTGTATTTCTGAAAAAAAATTGGATTTTTAATATTTAAGATCTAATATTACCCGGGAAAAAATACAACTCAAAAAAACAAAAGGTCAACAAATTTGCCTAGATTATATACAATTAAAAAATATATGAGGCACTTTCTGTTTCGACTACACTGTTCTTTTTAGACAGTAAATAAATAATTATAACACGCAAAAAATATATATTCCTTTTTTGAAAAATATTGCAATGTTTTTATTTATAATGTGTCAGATCTAATATTACTGGGGAGAAAAGGCAACTCATATTGTTTTTTTTTAACAAATTTACCTAGGTTATCTACAATTAAAAACATATAAAAATCACTTCCCATTTCGATCACACTATATAATATGTGAGACTAAATACATGTGTTTAATATTTATTTAATATTATCGCCTAAAAATATATAAAAAGAGAGAAAAAATGACCTATGATTTCTTGAAAAAAAAATTAATATCAGCATTCTTCAAGATATTTAATATAATAATATGATGAATAAATCTTATAAAAAAAATTGTCTTTGAATTTAAATTTATATTTTAGACCCTTTGTTTTTTCCTTTTAAGAAACGGTGACCTTTTTTTCACATGTATTTTTGATTTTTTACTGTCCAACTCAGTTGTTCTTTTTTAACCGGGTTTCTTTTGTTGTTTTGTTGTTTTTAACTAGAGTATCCGTGACAACAAATTGCTAATAAATAATTTCCCCTTCTTAGCAAATTTTCTAACAAATTTTATCAAAAAAATTTTAAGCA
>JAJQXV010000060.1:0-33575 GCA_025169955.1 Salix arbutifolia
GGAGGATACTAGATCCATCAGACAAAGAACCAATCTGGTAAGAGAAAAGGCCAATTTCTGCTCAATTATGAGACAAGTTGGGAAAAAAATTGTTCTACAACAAACACCATGAAAACAATCAATGGAAACTAAGAACTTTCTCATGCAGCATATAATTTATTAAACAAATAAATCTGCCAAGTCATGACCGAGAAACAGTTCAAATACAATTCATTGATATAACTAATAAGTACGAAAGACCATAGCATTCACAAAATGTGTGTGAATCACTCTAGTCATCAATCTCCATTTAGGTTTAAAGAGCTTTTGGCTCTAATACTGTTCACCATTTGTTTAATAAGACAGTTATATTCTATTCCTTTATATATTATGCTTGCCAGTTCAAACAAGTTACTAACCAGTTTTTCTAATGAGAAAAAAATAAATCCCTGTCAAAACTTATGTGAAGGAATGTTCAGGCCTAGATAGAAAAACACAGTGGAACCAAGAGAAGAGAACAGAAATCATTCAGTTATAAAGATTATGATATTTGTAATTTAATTACTTATCAGACCTAGCAAATCTTTCCCCCAGTAACATGTACATGATCGGAAGAGAAACTATCACAACAGACCCCAAACAAACAATTGTGGCACACCACAGTATGTCCTCCTATTAACATGCGGCAGCTCCACTTCTCTGATTTCTCAACCATTGGACTAAAAATAAAAAATCATTAATCTTACAAGTTAGTACATACCTCACACAACTTGTTTTTAACGGAGATACACTCAATAAACAAAAAACTAGCTCAATATCAAACTTTAATCAACAAAACAAGGCAGCCGAATACGGTCATACTGATTGCCTACATTGTTATTGTATTCTTGTTTGGCAACATTAAAAGGTGTAAGAAGGCAGCCATACAAGGAAAAACAACAAACAAACCCAATAGACAGATACAGTGTACCGATGAGAGAGTTACCATGAAAGCAAAATAAACAAAGAACAAAAAGTCACGCCAAGCCCTAGCAAAAATAGCACCTCTAAAGTACAACATAACACAAACCCCACAGCCAAGAAAACCCTTTAAACACAATAATCAAAACCCACATCATAATTGTCCCAATTTTACTTAAAAATACTAACAAACAAGAATATTGGTACACACACAGAGTAAAACTGGAAAAAACCCAACTTGTTATGAAGAATAAACACAACACAAAACAGATCCACAAATTCAAAGTAATGTCCTTAAAATTAACAACATAAACATGTGAAGAAACAAAAAAGCTTCAAACTTGAACAAATTATGCAAAGTAACAGAGACGTTATACCATGTGAAGTGACAAAGCAAGTGCCTTCGAAGCAGCAATGGCTGTTTCAAGTACTACGGCTTCCATGAAAGAAGAGAGGAAGCTCTCCAAAGTGACAGAGTTTGAGCACACAACACCCTCCATTTTCTGCAAAAAATAAATAAAAATACAGATAAAGAAACCCAATTGAGAGAATTTGTGGGGGGGGGGGGGGGGGGGGGGGGGGGGGGGGGGTTCTTCGAGAGATTAAAACAACGAGAGAGAATTAGGGATTTGAATTGGGGTTTAAGTGATGGATTTATCATAGCCGTGGAGATTTTCTGGACTGTGTCAGATATGGACAGCCTGACAGTCTGGTGATGTAGTAAACATGAAGGACAATCACAATCGTTGGTTTTGACCTTTGTATGGTGATGGATCTAGAGCGTTTGAATTGAGTGTAAAATGACAGGACAACCAGGACCGCTTATTTTCACGGTCAAGATTGTTTTGAAGTTAAAACAAAAGGGCCCAGTAAAAAACGAAGTTCGATTTAGGGTTTATTGAGCTAGAATTGGAATGGGTTTATCATGTGGGCCAATGCTTAAATGCATAATGGGCTATTAACTCTATACTTGTGGCCTTACATTGGATGGATAAACCAGTGGATCAGAATTTTAGGGCCATCGACAGGTATAAAACTTAGCCCTCGTTTGGTATTGAGGTTAAAAACGCAGTTTGTACCCAATACTATGTGTTTGGTAACTTTAGAATTGATGGTGGGACCCATCAATTCTAAAGTTCCAAACCATGGTTTGCAGAAAGCAGGAATTTCGGGCCTGTTTGGTATTGCGGTTGCTGTTGTGATTGAGGTTGAAAAAAAGCAGTTTTATAAAAAGCACTTTTATTGCGGTTCAAAATAAGCAGTGAAGTGTTTGGTTAAAACTGTGGTTGAGTTTGAGGTTGATAAAAAAACAGTTTTGTATGTTTGGTTATCATGCTTTTCATATTGCTATCAACTTATGAAATTACTTTAAAGAACACACACACACACACACACACACACACATATATATATATATATATATATATATTGTTTTTTAAATATTTAATAATTATAATAATAAAATATAATTAATAATTTAAGTAAATTAGACACTTGTTTTTATTCTTCCATCAAGCTACTTGTAATTTCATCACGAACTAAATCTATACGTGAAGATCTCTGCGATCCCGAAACAATGGTACAAAATCATCTAAAATTTGTTTTTTAAATATTTAATAATTATAATAATAATAATATATAATTAATAATTCAAGTAAATTAGACACTTGTTTTATTTTTTCATCAAGCTACTTGTAATTTCATCCAAACTAAATTTATACGTAAAGGGTTCTTCGATCCCAAACACAATCGTAAAATATCATTTAAAATAAAATTAGAATTATGAGACAAAAATTATATTTTTTCTTTATAAATATAAATATATAAAAATATTTATATAAATAAATAAATAAATATTTATATAAATATATGTATCTATATATATATATATATATATATATATAGACCTGCTTTCCATTTTAGCAAAATGGTTTGCGGAAAGCAGGAAGCCCTCGTTTGGTATTGAGGTACAAACTGCGTTTTGTTAAAAACGCAGTTTGTACCCAATACTATGTGTTTGGTAACTTTAGAATTGATGGTGGGGACCCATCAATTCTAAAGTTCCAAACCATGGTTTGCGGAAAGCAGGAATTTCCTGCTTTCCGCAAACCATTTTGCTAAAATGGAAAGCAGGGTCTATATATATATATATATATATATATATATATAGATAGATAGATACATATATTTATATAAATATTTATTTATTTATATAAATATTTTTATATATTTATATTTATAAAGAAAAAATATAATTTTTGTCTCATAATTCTAATTTTATTTTAAATGATATTTTACGATTGTGTTTGGGATCGAAGAACCCTTTACGTATAAATTTAGTTTGGATGAAATTACAAGTAGCTTGATGAAAAAATAAAACAAGTGTCTAATTTACTTGAATTATTAATTATATATTATTATTATTATAATTATTAAATATTTTAAAAACAAATTTTAGATGATTTTGTACCATTGTTTCGGGATCGCAGAGATCTTCACGTATAGATTTAGTTCGTGATGAAATTACAAGTAGCTTGATGGAAGAATAAAAACAAGTGTCTAATTTACTTAAATTATTAATTATATTTTATTATTATAATTATTAAATATTTAAAAAACAATATATATATATATATATATATATATATATATATGTGTGTGTGTGTGTGTGTGTGTGTGTGTGTGTGTGTGTGTGTGTGTGTGTGTGTGTGTTCTTTAAAGTAATTTCATAAGTTGATAGCAATATGAAAAGCATGATAACCAAACATACAAAACTGTTTTTTTATCAACCTCAAACTCAACCACAGTTTTAACCAAACACTTCACTGCTTATTTTGAACCGCAATAAAAGTGCTTTTTATAAAACTGCTTTTTTTCAACCTCAACCACAACAGCAACCGCAATACCAAACAGGCCCTTAACCTTGGAGCTAGGACAGGGCAGTCACCAGTCGAAAGGGTTAGTTTTTATTTTTTTGAAAACAATAATAATAATAATTAAAATAACAATATTTTAACAACAATAAAAAAAATCAATAAGGATAGTAACCAGTCAAAAGGTTTAATTTTATTTTAAAAATAATAATAATTAAAAAAACATTATTTTAATAAAAAAACCAAAAATTAAAATTCGAGTTTTAATCAGGTCGTGGTGGTTGTATAGATCAACTTAGTTATAGGTTAGTTCGAGTTTTTAACTTTGGAAATACCAAAATGTGTCCACAAAGTTACCATAATTTTTTTGACCATGATTCAGGTCTTGCTTGCTTGGCACCACTGTATTTCAAAAATATTTTTGAAAAAAATTAATTTTTTTATTTTAAATAAATTTTTTTTATGTTTTAAATTATTTTTATGTGCTGATATCAAATATAATTTTTAAAAAATATTTTTAGAATCACTATGGGTAGATTTTCACCAACAAATTATTGAATTTCTAAAAAAAACAATTAGAAATTGTCACGTTTAGTAAATGGTTTTAAAATTAAGAAATATTTTCAAAATCATGGCAGGATCGATTCTGCGTTAATTAATTTATACAAACCTACCATATATATTTTAATTTTATTTATTTATTTATTTTTAGAACTATATATAAAAAAACATTAGTTTATTATTTTTCATGTCAAGCACACTTTTAAAACATACCTAAACACAAATACAAATAGCATTAACATTAATTAAAATATAACCCTCGCTTAAAGTAAGATCTTGACTCAATCACACAAATTTATAATAAATTGTTTGGAATATTGGAATTGAACTTAATTCAATGGTTAAATTAAATTTTATGTTTGGAATCCTTTCGGGCTGTTGATATGAATTCCAAGTGTTATTCAATTAAAAAAACAAGATTTTGCTCAATAAATTCAATTTTAATGGATATTAAAATTATTTTTCAAAAAACCTTTTTTTTTATATAAAATTGACCAAGCGAAGATGGTTATAAGCAAAGTTGTCAATACCGTTCTGGTTGCCGTTCCGGTTTTTCTATTGGAACAGAACGTTCTGGTTTCGGAGCGTTTCGGCGTGCCGTTTCGGGGTTGTAGTGTTCATATATAATTAATTTTTTATATATAAAAAAAATTAAAATATTAATTTAACAAGTATAATTAAAATTCAAGATAAATTAACTTTAAATTATACAATATAAACACAAAGTCAAACAAACATAATCTCAAAATTAGAAGAAGAAAACAAAAAATAAAGAGGATTTTAAGGCCGGAACGGCACACCCGGAACGATACCGAAACATTCCGGCCAGAATTTGGCCGGAATTTCCGGAACGGGCCGGAATTAAAACCGAGACAAAAACGACGCCGTTTCATCTCGATTTTTTAACTGAACAGAACGGAACAAAATTGACAACTATGGTTATAAGTAAAGAATTGTAGAATTATCTGAACATCAACTAGATCGAACCACCTGACTATTATTCAAGGATGTGAAAATAAGTAGAGTATGAAACAGTATAATTTCATAAATGATTTAGTTTCCATATATAATTTAAGTCATAAGTTAATTCCAAAATAAATAAATTCAACAATTCCTTTTGTCCATAGTTGGAAACATAAAAGTGCTCGTTATGGCAATGCCGGTTCCATTGCTCATCTAGCTCCGATCAGAAGGTAGCTTGGTTTAGCCTAAACCTGTTAACATGGATCATAGCTTACTATAAATGCTTGCCAAGTTTTGAAATAATTGCTATCACTTATTTATTCTACAAGAAACATGTTCGTGAAAGAAAACTTGCCATAAAATGCTTACCAGGTTTCCTACATATTACATAGAAGTTGCTTCTTAAACTGATTAAAATGAAACAAAGATATTAGTTTGTTCAGTCCATGTTCTGGGGTTTATTTGAAGGGACAACTGGAGGTGCGGGTGCGTGTGGGGGAGGCATGCTACTTGATGCTCCATTTTCAGCAGGCGGGGGCGTGCTCCATTTGCCCTCGGATTCAAGCAGCTCGAAAACTTGAATACTTCCATCTGTTAGGCCTATGGCAAACTGATTAGATTCTTGGGGATGTGCAGCAATTGCTAGTGGATATACTGAAGAACTACAAAAAATGAGTGAGAGAGATATATCAGATCATAAAACTAGGACAAGCAAGAAGCGGATCTGCTCATATCCGAACGCCACAAGCCACGATTTCGATATATATGGTTGTGTTGAGTGTTGAACACAAAGTCAGGGAAGTTGAAGTTCGAGGGGGGGAATCCCAATTAATTACTTAAGTTATCATGCTAAACAAGAAACAGTGGAAGCGCAATTAATGTAAAATGAGATCACCAGAAATGTGATCCATACCGATGATGCAAGTTGTTGGAAAAGACAATTATGTATAAACACTTTGGTAAAGAAAAAAAAATAGTAGTACCCGGCATCTGATGGAAGGTAGGCACTTGGATTAATTTGGCATCTCACTTGAAGATTTGATGCGCCAAATATGCGCAAAGTTCCATCCAGGAAGCTGACATAAACCAACTGGCTATCACAAGAGAATGTTGCATGGGAAATAGGTGCTGAAAATTCTCCAATGATCCACTGTAAATTTAACATAAAGGTTAAAAATCTTGAAAAGAAAAATGGATAAGGGAGAAAGGAACTGCTCAACCATGACTGTTCCCTTTAACTACCAACTGCCATCACCATCATGTTTGCCTATAAATTACTGCGTACTACAGGAGGTTCTTTCACACCTCTAAAGAAATTGAGAATATAGAGAGTTTCACTTATGGTGGAACGCCAAATCACCCTAAATGAACCTGTTTTTTTGAAGTACACTTGTATTTAAGCTGTGTTGTGCTGGGCTTTAGCTAAAACAATATGAATGTGCAAATCAATAGGAATTCACATTTGGAGTGCTTTAACAGTTGAGATTAAAATACCTGTTTTAAGTATTCAAGCTTTGTTGTTTCATAAATGGCTAGCAGAGTCTCATGTACAACAACCAAATGGATTTGATCTTGGTGAAACTGCACTTGGGTGCCTGACATTGCTGGAGGTGTCCTTCCAGCTGGAATCTGCAAGACACAATTCTTCTTCCTTTCCCCCCTGTCAGTGCTCCACACTATAACCTGGGAAATGGTCAACATATTTGTTAAGATAAATATTGTAGATAGCAAATTAAAACAGGTGAGACCCTACTATATTTTCTTGAATAGGATGTTGTCACCCTGTCCTTTGGCTGGGGTAGGATGAAATATATCCTTTTCCAACGAGCAAATGCCAAGAAGCAATGGATAATACGGGATACGAAGGAGGTAGCATGCCAGGATTCAATGAGAGTGCATATAATTTGCAGTGTAGACATGGTATAGTAGATGAAATACCAACCCGGGCATCTGCACCTGAGGAAACAAGTATATTCAGCACATTAAAGAAGGCAAGACCAACTATTCTCTTAAAGTGACCCATAAGTTTGCTCTTGACCTGCAAGAAGAAAGGAAATGATCAAATCTAGTTTTCTTTTCCAGCTGGAATTCACAGGGACTATCAACTAACATCTTATCATACCTCATCCACACAAACATTATATATGTGTATTGTGGAATCATCCATTCCTACTGCAACAATATTGTTATTTTAAGGAACGCAAGATACGTCGTTGCAGGTGGTGGAGGCATGAATGTTGTCATAGTCTGCAATTGCCAATAAAACTTGTAAATAGCAGCCCAAATGAGGTAGCGGTTTTGAAACAGTACCAAACAAAATTCAAAGCTACTTTTCCATATGTAAGAAAATAATTTTAAAAAAAAGTACAGAGAAATTATTATCTTGTTTAAAAAATTACCTTGAATGTCATTGTGTTGAACAAGAAGATTTTCCCTCCAGATGCTGACATAATGTAGGATTCATTCTTGGACAAAGCAAAACACGACACAGCCTCTTCTGTTCTAGCATCAACTAGATCATTAGTCATTAATATGCCAGATGCTGGTTGCACCAATTGAGGGGTAGCCTTGGTTGTTGCCTGGACCATGAAACAAAATGTTGCTAAGGTAATGAATTTAAATTTTTAAGTGATGAACAAATTTATGATGTAACTTGAACCAACTTTCATCTTAGACAGAAAAACATTCAGAAGAAATATAGGAACCTTATACCTTCCCACTCGAATTAAAGTCATTTCAAGGCCACTTCCAAAGTAGATGAATAGCATTTAATGCAAGCGCCAAGATGGCAGTGCTTGAATTTGTGTAGACCAACCTCGCAATTTGCAATTTGATAGAGGAAAACTCATTAGAAACCTTTCTTTCCTTGAAATTTGATGTCAATGAAACTATTCATAGATATTTTAGAAAGAACTTAAGACTATGAAGTTCAAAACTTCCTTCTAGACACACGCACATGTGTAACACAATTGACTTGTTATGCTGTGCTCCGTTGTTAAAAGACTGCAAACATGGGGGAGATATGAAAAGATAGATTGCTGGTACAAAATGCTTGATGATGTAGAGACATGTAAATAGAGACAGTATCTCATATGCCTTAAAGTGCACTCTTCTGGTTAGATACAGCCTGCTGAAAATTAATGGTTTCTCATAACTAATTTGAATCCTTAAAATTTCTCCTGTGCTCAAGGCCAAGCTATACATAAATAAAAATTTGGCCAACAATATACAAGCCAAGTGTCCCATTTGTATCTTATCTGTTTTAATGCGAGCAGAGAGCCTTAATGACTGAAGCTTGAAAGGATCACTAATCTCATTGAGCTTCCATATCTTTGGCGAGAGTAGTTCTTCATGCACCCTTGGTTTTGCACCTTCTGAGCTTCTAGTGTCACTATTCTAGCAATTACATCCATTGAATTTAGTTTGCATATCCAGCCAAGAGATGGAAGTGAGAGAGAAAATAACTGACCTTTATCGGTGCCTCGTGTCGCACCCCAAAAAAAACGACGAGCGCGGCGTCGTGACGACTTTCCCCCGTGTGCGGGGGATTATCATGTGTCGAGGGGATTATCTATTTTCGTAAAAAAAAGGGAGTCGCCACCTAGTATTAATGGTTACTAGGAAACCTAAAACTGGTCTTTCAGAGATTCTAGGGTAAGGGACTGATTGCGTAAAGGGAAGGATTTAGCACCCCTAGTACGCCCTACCTAAGGTAAGCTGCTTGACGTTTTGGTTTGCTTATAATTTGATCTCTCAAAAAATATGTTACATAAATGGAAAACGGGATATTACTCCGCCGAATATTTTGGATATTAATCCTTTAGGATTTAATTATCCAAACACCGATAGCATATTATTCCTGCCGAATATTTTGGATATTAACCCCTTAGGATTTATTTACCCAAATACCAACAGTGAAAATAGCATATTATTCCCGCCAAATATTTTGGATCTTAACCCCTTTTGGATTTATTTATCCAAATACCGACAGTGAATAATAGCATATCATTCCTGTCGAATATTTTGGATATTAACCCTTTGGGATTTATTTACCCAAATATCAACAGTGAATAATAGCATGTCATTCCCGTCGAATATTTTGGATATTAACCCCTTTAGGATTTATTTACCCAAATACCAACAGTGAATAATAGTATATCATTCTCGTCGAATATTTTGGATATTAACCCCTTTAGGATTTATTTACCCAAATACCGACAGTGAATAATAAATTTCCCAAAAATAAGATTTTATATTTTTTGAAATATTGGCCAACACCCTTTGGATTTTACAAACATGTTGTAAAATCTCAAAATGCAAGAAATGATTTTTTTCTTTGCGAAATCCATGCTAAAACTCATTTTCTCTTCAAAACCCAAGATAATATATATTTTCTTCAAAACCCAAGATAATATATATTTTCTTCAAAACAATTTTTAAAATATGCGAGTGTATTGGCTGTATGCAAGAAAACAACACATTTTTTTCTTTAATAAAAATATTTTTTGGAAAATTTGTGTTTTTATATATTTTATTATTATTTATTTTAGGGTGGGCTGGCTGTGAGCCCATTTACTGGGCTGCCAGCCCACTCTCTAAAAATCGGGCTGGGCTGTCAGCCCACCCAAATCGGGCTGGGCTGTCAGCCCACTCCTAACAGGCTGGGCTTCCAGCCATAAGGGCTGGAGCCTTTCAAAGGTCAGGCCGGGCACAAGCCCGGCCCAGCTGACCTGCGGGGGAGTGAATTAAATCACTTCCCTGCATGCAACAAGAAGATAATGAACAGTACAATGACAAATTTTCGAGTGTGATGAAAGGCTTACCTGTTAACACCTTTGGGTAGAGGATTCCGAGGTGGTTCTTTTGGTCGTGGTGGCGTCGGAGATGGTGGCCTGAGGTGGTCGGAAACGGCGTCGGAAGACTCTCGGTCACGTTGCAGGGGCTGCTGCTATCGGAGCTGTTCTGCAAAAAAACTTGGCTTGAGATGATGGTTGAGTTTCTGGAGTGATGGAGGAGAGTCTGGTGTCGTCTAGGCAAAGTGCGGTGGCCGGAGTAAATGGCTGACAGGCCGAGAGGGAGAGAGTGACAGAGGCTCCTCTGTTTCTTTCTCTTTTTTTTTAGAGAGAGAGGAATGCAGAGGAAGACGAGAGCCCGCTGAGAGGAAGAAGATTAACATAGAATTTTTATGTAAATGGCTCTGCCATTCTCTGTATATCTCTGCATTTTTTCAAATATTTTCCACGTAAAAATCTCTTCTCTGCCTCCTGTTTCCCTCTCCTTTTTCTTCCTCTTTTTTTGTTCTCCGTCCTCCCCTGTCTTCACCATGCAGACTTCTATTTATAGCCGAGAAGACTCGAATGTTCATCAACACGTTTAATGCAGGGCTGAGGAACAGCTAGGCAAATCGCAAAAATCAAGGGAGCATCAGGAAGGAGATCACGATTTGATTTAGGAAAAAGAATCAAGCGTTTTTGCTGTGACGGTGACGAAATGGGAAGAAGATCGAATTGAAATGGGAAGAAAACTTTGATTGATCTGCTGTGACTGATGGGAATGAAACGGGAAGAAAATTATGATTTATATATAGGAAGAATTTGAAAATGACGATCTGCCTTGCTGTGAAAAATCAATGCAAATAACGGGACAGTGCATGTTTCTTTAAATGCAGATTTCAAAATTTTTAGGAAGGAAAAACAATCCGATTTGGTCCTCTAAAAATTCTATAATTGCACCCACTTGGATTTAAACTTGACTTTATGCAATTAAATCCCGTCAAAAATTCAATCTCAACCTTTGCTTCGCGCACCTTTCTAAGCTGGCCCTCGGCTCCTGATTTTCGCGATTTAAACCTCAATCGACCATTAAACTCCAAATTGCTCGATTTCGCCCTTGAACCCAAAATCTATTTTTGAAATACTTTTTTTCGAAACATAAAAAAAATAAAGAGTCAAAAATTGGGTAGCAACACCTCGGATGCAATTCCAACTCTTGAGGCAACCGATGAATGGCTTTCAAATGTGCACATCAAACAGAGACCATCAACTGTCGCCAAAATTTTGATTCTATTATCATTAGCAGAAACAGCCAATAGGTTCCGTTCTTTATTAAATTGAATACGTGGACTTGCCTTCATATCAAATAAATAAGAATATAAAATCAAGTTAAACCCATAGTATGTTTGCACAAAGACATGTAAGTGACTATGGTTTAAGAGTAGGAAAACTTACTGGTAGGCCTCCTCTGCCTGGATGGTTGTCAAAAGAGAAGGACTATCCATATCCCAGAATTTGATCAAGTAGTCATCACCGACAGCCAAGAATTTATTCTTGGTAGTATCAAATTGAATGACACCTAAAGAACGCTTATGAAAGCCTTGGTAGGTTCTCTTTATAGCACCTTCATTTTCATTCCATTCCACCATGTGTGACTCCCCATCTTGATTGGTCCCGCATGAAAATAGCTTAAATATGGTTCGTGAAGAGAGTGAATTTTCAGTTTGTCCTTAAAATATGAGATTTAAGTGGTATAGCAGTTATAATAACCTACCTTTTGCCATCAGCACTATTTGCCATTGCGGAGCATGATTGACCAGGAGCATTATAATCAACCCTAGACCCTATCAGGTCATACAACCATGCCTTTATTTTTCCATCCACAAAGTATGTTGTTTTGATAGGAAACCAAATATCAAAACTGTGTTTGTGTAGTTTGGGTTCAAACAACTTACCCTGAGCCCCTGCAACTCTCGGTCTTGACACATTAGAATCCCCAGGACCTTTTGGCATTTCTACACCTGACACTTAAATGATGTTAAAAACCAACAATCTTACAGCCATTCCAAAAAAAAAAAGCATATTGCAGGTTGGGATGACTGGTAGAACCTGTTCCATGCACATTATAACCTGGATTTGGACCGATGAAATTTAATCCCCCTCCAGGAACTACTGGGTGGGCTACAGTTGCAGGATTGGAAATCCATGATGTTAAAAGTGTTTGAACTAGTATTGGAATTGGTGCTGGAGCTGGTGCAAGTTGAAATGAATAGTAGAAAGAAAATAATCGAGCAATGTAAGGAAATTTTGGCCAACAACAGTGGGACATAATAGAAACAAAAGGAACCTAGTCATGTGCCCCATTTGCAACTACTAGGAGAGAACATTCAGACTTTGGTGCAGAAGCTATAAGGTGATTGCTCACTGCTAGTTGGGGATATACATGATTAGCATTTCTACAACTGAGATCAATAAAGAGGGTTCTTATATCAGGATTTTGCCCTGGATTACCACAAAAGGAATGTTGCCAATTCAAGCTGTCATAATGGATACCAAAGATCAGTTTATTCTCAATGGCAAACAATGTTTGTTAGAAATTACAAAGAATAAGATTGCAGTAATCGTATTCATTTGAATGAAAGAGTAAGAACGAAGGAAATAAGTTCTTAAAAGCCACATATCAATTGGAAATAATAAGGGCACATCAACCATTAAAGGCAAAATAAAATCTCTTTATCATTCTACTAAAATCCTACTGACCTTTGGTTGATAAGCATTCGTAACCTTGAGTTTTTCATGATAGGATACTGCAATTTGTCACGGAAAAGGGGGTTTGACTCCATAAGCTTTTTCAGCTCAAGCAACATGATTGATCTTGCTGACTTTGTATCTCTATAATTCGAGAGTTGATCATTTTCCCTGCATAAAGGTCCGGTTATATCTCAGTCATCGGCTAAGATTGAAAACCTTAACTCATCTTGTTGAGCTATACATACCTAAAATTATCCAATGTAAGCAGCTGAGTAATTTCTTTAAACAAGCCTTCATTAAATGTGGCAAAAACTTTGAGATCCTTCATGAGGATATATACAGCCTTGGTTCGATCAAGCCTATCAAATAAAAGAATTTGAGAGCAGCAAAAGCAAACCACGAGACTGACTCGATAACAAACTGCCTGAAGAAGATCGTGAAAACTAAACACTTGTAAGATTCACGAGCTTACTTATCTAATGCTTCCAGATACTTTTGCTTATGAATTTTGAAAAATATCTTCATCGAATATCGGTTATCATCCACTTTGGTAAACCCAGAAAAATACTTCTCAACCTCATCCTAGTTGCCACCCCAACACAAGCTCCTCAAAGTACTTTGCATTAAAGAACAGCCCCGATTCTTTCTTGAGCCTGATCGAAAAAAGAAACAAATCCTTTGTAAGCATACAAATAACTTAACCAAAAACCAGGTATTGACAAGAAAGTTTTTACTTGTGAACAGTTTCCTTGAACTTTTCTTCATCAAGATGTTGTTCTTCAATGTCAAGAAGAACTTTGCCCAGAAATAGCACACGATAAAGCCAAGAGAAATTGATAAAAACACTGTGTATTATTGAAGTCATAAGACTGAGGCTTTATAATAGCCAAAACAAAACAAACATGCAGAAATTAAAGGGATCACACATCACGTGATCAGCAACTAAAGGAAAACAAATCTAAACTGAAGTCCTAATAATCAGGACATTATTTGACCAATTAAACAATGACTAAGACTAAATCAATAAAACTACTAACAAATCCTCCCTTAAACTGTACTGCAATCAAGCAGTCAGTTTACATTTGGTCTTGAACGAACTCCAAGAAGCTCTCTAAGTCTTGCAAATGTCTAAAATGTTAAGGGCTTTGTCATAATATCTGCCAATTGATGCTTAGAACCACAGAATTCTAACTTGACAGTTCCCTCCATCGTTAGATCTCGGAGAAAATGAAATCTGACATCGATGTGCTTGCTCCTCCCATGAATAACAGGATTCTTTGATAATTTAATAGTGGAACTATTATCACAAAGTATCTCAGTGCATTTATTCCCTTCAAACCCGAGTGCATCAAGAATTTTTTTTCATCCATATGCTTTGACAAGCACAAGCAGCTGCAGCTATAAATTCTGCCTCAGTGGTGGAGAGAGTAACAACTGGTTGCTTTTTGGAAGACCATGCAACGGCACCTGAGCTGATCAAGAAAGCATACCCTGATGTGCTTTTCCGATCTTCAACATCACCAGCATAGTCACTATCGGTGTAGGCTGTCAACTTTTCTTCTCCACCTCTTTTATAGAAAATACCGAGCTCAATGGTTCCTTTTATGTAGCGAAGGACTCTTTTTATCATCTGTTGATGTAGCTCAGTTGGCCTCTCCATAAACCTACTGATTACACTCACCACAAATGCTAAGTCTGGTCGGGTGGCAGTCAAGTACATGAGGCTCCCCACCATTTGTTTGTATAGTGTTGCATCTATACATGTTCCATCTTCATCCTTGACAGCCTTGAAGCCTGGTACCATGGGGTTTTTGACTGCATTGCAATTGATCATGCCAAATCTTTCAAGCACCTCATTAGCATATTTTCTTTGATTTATGAAAATCCCTTCACTGGTTTGCATGACTTCTACACTGAGAAAGTACTTCATTTTTCCAAGATCGGACATGTCAAACTCTAGCTTCATAGAGTTCTTGAATCTGTCAAACATTGCTGCATCATTACCTGTGAAGATAAGATCGTCAACATACACACTTACAATGATACATTTTCCTTCTAATGTCTTCGTGAATAACGTATATTCACTTGGACATTTTTCAAAACCTTCTTTGATGAAATAGGACTCAAGTTTGTTGTACCAAGCTCGGGGAGCTTGCTTGAGTCCATATAGTGCCTTCTTAAGTCTGTATACTTTGTCTTCTTCTCCATTAACTTCATAACCTCTTGGTTGCTCGATGAACACTGCTTCGGTCAGCTCCCCATGTAAGAAAGCGCTCTTCACATCAAGCTGATATACATCCCATCCTCTGCAAGCAGCAAGTGCAAGGATCATACGGATAGTGTCCCATCGTGCTACAGGTGCGAAGACTTCAGTGTAATCAACACCAAATTTCTGTGAGAACCCTTTCGCCACAAGCCTTGCTTTTAGTTTAGCAATTTTCCCATTTTCATCAAGCTTAGTCTTGAAGATCCATTTGACACCAATCTTTTTGGCTCCAGCTGGAAGTGTGGTCAGCTCCCATGTTCCATTCTTTTCAATGGATTTAATTTCTAAATCCATAGCTTCTTTCCACTTTGAGCTCCTGACAGCATCTTCAAATGAAATTAGCTCATTGGAGGCTGTAAACAACACAAAATTAATTAGCTCATCACTGTCAGATAAATCATCACCACTGACATAGTCCTTAAAATAACTTGGTGCCCTTCTAATCCTCCCTTGAACTGGACTGATTTGCTCTTCATTAAGTTGCAGATTTCTCCCTTGAACTGGGCTGTCAAGTTCAGCAGTAGGTGGCAGACCAGTGATTGTGTTTTCCACTTTTGATTCACCTTGTTGTTGTCCTTCTTCAGTGTTCTCCACATTCATTTCAACCCCCCTGTTTTCACTAGGCTCACAGTTCAGTTCATCTTCACAGTTTGTTTCATCTTCAAACTCACAATCTGCGAATTCATCTCCCCAGTCAAGTGTTGAGCAGCCTGCAATTTCACTCCATTCCCATTGTTTATTTTCTTCAAATACCACATCTTTGCTCACAATAATTTTCTTTGACATAGGATCATACATCCTGTAGGCTTTGGATTCGTGACTTACCCCCAAAAATACACATAGACGGCTTTTATCATCAAGCTTTTGTCTATGTTGGTCAGGAACATGCACATGACCTAAGCAGCCGAACACTCTAAAGTGTTTTATAGAGGGGGTTAGTCCAGACCAAGCCTCTTCTGGTGTCTTATCCTTCACAGCAAGGGTTGGACATCGATTGAGCAAATGGACTGCCCAATTTACGGCTTCGGGCCAGAATTCTTTGGGTACTTGCTTCTCGGTTAACATGCAACACACCATATTCATAAGTGTGCGATTCTTCCTCTCGGCCACCCCATTTTGTTGGGGTGTATATCCTGCTGTAAGTTGTCTGCGAATCCCATTACTACTACAATATTCACTAAAAGCACTAGAGGTGAACTCCCCACCTCGATCAGTTCGCAAACAAATAATGGCATGCTTAGACTCTTTTTCAACAAGATTTCTGAATTTGATGAACATGGCAAGGGTTTCTGATTTAAGATTCAATAAATAAGTCCACAATTTCCTGCTATAATCATCTGTAAACGTGAGTATGTACCTCTTGTGACTGTAAGATTCTGGTGTAATAGGTCCGCATAAATCAACATGAACAAGCTGCAATTTATGCGTGGCTCTCCACATACTCCTCTTAGGGATGGTTTCCCTATGTTGCTTGCCTATCATGCATGTTGGACATACATTTGATAAATCACTGAGAGGAGGCATACCTGTCACCATGCTCTTTCGTGTTAAGATGCTTAGTCCCTTCAAGTGTAGGTGGCCATATCTACGGTGCCATAATTCAGTCTCATTCTCGGCTGTGACTTGGAAACATGCAGAGACATGTTGTTGAGATGGTATTCTCTCGGCCACAAGGATGAACATGCGGTTTGCTGACATCCTGGTCTGCATAATGAGCCCTCGTTGATGGTGATAAATTTTGCATTCCTCATTCTGAATCAGAATACCCAAATTGTGTTCTTGTAGCTGACCAATACTGAGAAGGTTATTCTTAAGGTCAGGTAAGTAAAACACATCACTAATCACCTGACTTGTGCCATTGATACGAAACTTGATGTTTCCTTTCCCCATCACTGTCATTTTTGTGTCATTGCCAAGCTTCACAACCTGTCTAAAAGACTCATCAAGCTGAGTAAACCAATGTTTATCTCCAGTCATATGGTTGCTGCACCCAGAGTCCAGAAACCACATTGTTTCCTTAGGATTAACCAATTCTGTTTGAGCCATCAACAGAAGTTCTTCCTCGGTATCAAGCTCAGCAAAGTGAGCTCCTTTTTCCCAGCTAGGACATTCATACTAATAATGTCCTAGCTTGTGGCATTTAAAACATTCAACAAGGGATTTATTAAATCCTTGTCTTCCCCTACCTTTGCCACGACCACGAGAAACAGCCCTACCACCTCTGCCTCTTCCTCCTGCATAAGTGATATTCAGAGCTTATTCATCACCATAAGAGTGACGATTCAGTCTTTGTTCATGAACAAGAAGACTGCTCTGCAGTTCATCGATGGTAAGTGCACTTAGATCGTTTGACTCTTCCACCGAGCAAACCACATAATCGAACCGAGATGTCAAAGACCTTAGAATCTTTTCAATTACCATAACCTGATCGATCTTCTCACCATGAATCTTCATTTTATTCACAATGGTTAGGGTTCAAGCAAAGTACTCGTCCACTTTTTCTCCTTCCTTCATCTGCAAAATCTCAAATTCCCGTCTTAAGGCTTGCAATTGTGCTCTTTTCACTCGCGTAGAACCCTGATATTTCTGTTTCATAGAGTCCCAGATACTCTTAGCACTGCTTTTATCAAGGATTGTTTCCATAATCGTGCGATCAATAGCTTGAAACAAGTAGTTCTTCACTCGCAAATCCTTGAGGTGAAATTGTTTCAGCACATCTGTCGTCACAGACCCATCATCCACGGAAGGAATCCCAGTTTCCACCATCTCCCAATACTCCTTAGATCGAAGGAGATTCTCCATACGCATTGCCCAGTGATCATAGAAGCCGTCGAATTGAGGAATTGCTGCTTGGACATATTTGTCTGTTGCCATCTCCGAACCCATCTCACTCTCTTTTCCTCACTTGATTTTCTTCACAATTTTCACTCTGTCACTCGTGTTTCACTCACCAGTGTTTCCCAATTTTGTACTCACTTCTCTCGTGTTTCACTCACCAGTGTTTCACTCTTGTATTTTCAGTGTGGGTTTGCAATTTCGGGATGCAATCAGGTGCCTGATGGTGTAGACTCTGATACCAAATGTTGTTCTTCAATGTCAAGAAGAACTTTGCCCAGAAATAGCACACGATAAAGCCAAGAGAAATTGATAAAAACACTGAGTATTATTGAAGTCATAAGACTGAGGCTTTATAATAGCCAAAACAAAACAAACATGCAGAAATTAAAGGGATCACACATCACGTGATCAGCAACTAATCTAAACTGAAGTCCTAATAATCAGGACATTATTTGACCAATTAAACAATGACTAAGACTAAATCAATAAAACTACTAACATAAGAAACTGCAGAATTAAAAAGATAAGGTCTCTGCTGAGCGAAGACGTCATTACAGCAGCCAGTTCTGATCTACAAAACCACCAAAAATCAACCATTACCGACAACAACAGTATAGATTACATAATCAAATTAAACTACACACATGAAATGACAAAAAGAAAGCAAAAAAATACAGAGATGCAAGAAAATGGCTTCATTTTCAATCCCGAGAAAAGTTCCAGAATTTACTTTAAAAACAAAAAAACAGCCAAACAAGTAGAGTTTACATCAGAATTTAAAGTTACCAAGCATGAAAACCTCAAGAACAAGACATAATTATTTACTTTTTAGGCAAAAAAACACGTGTGAAAGTTGAAGAAAATTAGGGTTTTCACTGATTAAAAATAGTAAAGTAGCTTTAACCCAATAAAATTAAATTAAATATGCTCTAAAATAAGACTAAAGAGTTCAAAGTTCAAACCAAAAAAAAAAACAAAAGGGAACTATTTATCATACTAATAAAGGTAAAAACACAGCATGAACTCACCGTTAAAAGAGAAAGAATTGAGAGAAACAGAGCACTCTAGCTCTCTCTACCAAACTCTCTCTCTCTCTCTCTCTCTCTCTCTCTCTCTCTGAGCTCTAATTCCTATAAGATACTGCTTCTTTAAGTTTTGAGGTGACTAAAGCAGAGTGAAATATATATAATATGGCGGTATCCTCGAGATATAAGCACACTTTCTTATCATGACCTGTTTTTGATAAGCTACAGTAATTATATAAGTTAGTAAGTAAGAAGACAGTGACGGTTGCGGTGCGTGTATCTGCCCTTGCCTGCATTTTTAGCAAGTGAGTAACACTCTCTTGTGGGGGGGAAATCTTTGTTTTTTCAATCATTTGCTAATTTTAGAGACCGTTTATTGTTGTTAATTGTAATTGGAGAGTGGATCTTTTATATAATATCATGTTTTTAAGGCGTTTCTTAATTTGCTCTTTAAAAAAGTTTTATTATATATAAAAATACATTAAATAATGTTTTTTTATGTTTTTATATTATTTTAATATATTTATTTAAAAATAAAAAATATATTTTAATATATTTTCATTTAAAAATTAATATACACCAAGATACTAAGGGGTGTTTTTTATTGCATCATAGTCGTGCTTTTCAGAAAAATATCAAATTATTATTCTTATGTTTTATAATTATTTGATGTATTAATGTCAAAAATTAACTTTAAAAAATAAAAAATATATATTATTTTAATATATTTTTAAATAAAAACATTTTAAAAAATAACCATTACTATAATATCAAAAAATACCTAAATAAACTATTAATAATTATAGAATTTGACAAGTTTTACTAGGCCTGTAAATTTATATGATGTTCAAATTGTGATTATCAATACTATTATAAATATTTATAGTGTATATTAAATGGACACAAGAAGAAAAGTAGAGGGAATTAAGAAAATAATTTTTAAAAATAAGAGGGTTATTTTATTATCACATATATTATTTTCTCTTCTCTACCTCTCTCTTATCATATAAATAAGGATAGTTACAATTTAAGTATTATAAAGCTTTTTGGGTGTTCGGTGAATTATTAGAATTTTCTCAAGTTTGTTTCGATATCTCATTTGCCAGATTTAGACGATTTCTTACCACGTGTCTGGGATATGAATTTTTTAAAAGAATTCTTAAAAAAAACATGTTAATTAAAGTCAAACATGGATGCCTTTTTCTTTATTATTAGTTAAATCTCGTGGAAAAGAAAAAAAAATAATATATTTTCTAATTTATAATACGGACATATCTTTAAATAGAAAAAGGATTAGATTAATTTATTTTTTTAAATAGCATAGCTTACTAAAAGTTTTTAAATAATAAGACGAGTTAGAAAAATATTTAAAAGATAGAGAAAAAGAAAAGAAGTTAACGAGACTACTCTAACAAGAAAATGCTCGGGTCGCGTGTGCTGACGCGCTCGAAGGTGCCGCTGAGTGAGAGAAGGCAAAAGGGAACATCCTGGTGATCGGTGCATGTATGACTCTATCCGACGTCACGACAAATTAAAAGCCATCTCAGGTCCGTAGTGTCCTCTGGTGGCTGACGTGACGACTCATAATTCTTCTTCCTTGACAGTTCGAGGTTCAGAATTCCTGCCTCCTTGTTTTCCTGACCACCTGTCAACCGGAAAAGATGGCACGTGGTTCGCTTCAAAATCTCCTCTTAAAATATGAATATTAAAATAGAAGAAGCAATTAAATGGTTTTTAATTCCGAGCCAGTGTTCACTGAGAGTATCATTTGTATCACTGTATTTTAAAAATAATTTTGAAAAAAATAAAAAAATATTTTATTTTTTATTTTAATTAATTTTTTTTGATATTTTAGATTATTTTTATATGCTGATAACTAAAATGAATTTTAACAAATAAAAAAATTATTTTGATGTATTTTGAATAAAAAATAGTTTTAAAAACAACCGTAACGACACTACAATCCTATTTAACATTTTTTTAATAAAAATAAAAATATATTTTTATTTTACTTTAAATTAAAAAAAAAATGTTTTAAAATCATTTTTATATACTATTATCAAAAATAATTTTTAAAAAATAAAAAATAATATTTTAATATATTTATTTTAAAAAAAAACAATATTACAAACAAGCCCTGCAAGCAAGTTTATTGGCCCATCGTTTTCTAGCCGGTCGCGGGCTTGAGACACGGAGAAGCTCCATGCAAGTGGAAGCTGAAATTTGATGGGAAAGCCTGTGGTTTTGGAAGAGAAGATGGTCTGTCAAATCTCAAATCGAGACAAATCCCGACTCCAGATGCCATCAACTGGAAATATTTTTTTCCCCTCAAGGGCTTGCTCCTTCGAGAGAATGAATAACGCTGCCAGGGAGATTTTCGTAAATAGCATAATAATAATAAAATGATTTATTTTATGTTATATTGCTTTGCATTATGAGGTGTTTGATACTGTATTTTAAAAATATTTAAAAAAAATTAAAATTTTTTATTTTAAATTAAATATTTTAATTTTTTTAAATTATTTTCATGTGTTGATATCAAAAATGATTTTTCAAAAAATAAAAAATTTCATTTTGATGCATTTATGAACAAAAACAATTTTCAAAAGTAATTTTAACCACACTCTCAAATATGCACTAGAAGACGGATACTCATTCACTGTTTTGAAGTGTGTTTTGGTTGTTTTTTAAAGTGTATTTTATTTAGAAATATATTAAAAAACAATTTTATTTCTGACTCTATTCCCGAGGAGGAATTAATTGTTTCAGCTTGAGTTTCGATATCTACACATAAAAATGATTTAAAAATAATAAAATAATTAAAAATAGAAAATAAAAATAAAACAATTTTAATATTTTAAAAAACGCTTTTAAAATATATAATAGAAACCAAAAATATTTTTTTATTTATTTCTTGAAGATTGGAACCTATCTCTCCAAAAAAATAATAATTAAATAGATGAAACTATGTGGCCAAAGTTATACCTACCCGTCTATTGTAAAATGTAAATCTCACTGGTGGGTTAATCAGAAGATGCCCTTAGTTAATCCTTTGTATTTAACGGGAAAATACAAAAAATATTTGTAGCCCCGATATTTTTATTCGAGCAAGTCTTTATTTGAAAGTGTTTTGGTCCTCATATTTAAAGATGAATTAAAATTTCAGTCAATGAATTATATTTTTTTACGTTGATAAGTCAAATTTAATCACAATTTGGTTGAAAATATATTTAAATAATAATTTCTTAGAACTATTTTTCATAAAAAAAACAAATAAAATAATTAATTGAAAACAAATAAAAAAATCAAAAATAAAATGCTAAAACAAATTGATTTTTAAGCTAATAAATAAAATTTCCATCTTGACCCGATAATTTAACCCTTCTTAACTCTTGAAATTAATTCACTACGCATGCCCAAGCTTCATAAATCATATGATTAATGTTTCGAGACAACCAAGACTATCGATTCTTACTCTAAACTATGAAAAGGTTACTAACGATAACCATAGTAGGTCACATGAGTGACTCACTTGTATTTGAACGGCTCGTGTGATCCACTCCAATTATCGTTGTTGGCCTTTCTTGGTGTTATTGAATTCATCTCGTTGAGATTTTTTATACAGTATCGGTGATGCCGTCATCAGAGTTTTGATGTGCCTCAAAAAAATAATCTTACAAGCATAACAAAAATCTAATGATAACACCATTGATATCATAAAAAAAATCAATGAAAAGAATCTAGTAACACCAAGAAATGCTATCAATTATGATCAAAATGGATCATTTAAGTCGTCTAAATGCTAATGAGCCACCCAACTTCTTTGTGCATCTCGTGCGGTCCACTTTGGTCATTATTGGTGACATAACTTGTATCGTTGAGCTCTTTTCCTCAAGATTTTTCTAACAGTATCAGCAATGTCATCATCAAAGCTTCAATGTGATTTTAATTAATATTTTTTACATATTTCTATCGCTTTTGTTTTATTATAAAATGTGCAAGGTCACTTTATAATCTAATAGAGTCATAAGTGACTATTAATTTACAACACAACCTTCAGCTCTTTAAATTCTGCTATTTACCTATATATCTTCACACAATTATAATATTTTACCTCAAAAAAACTAGTTTGCTAATGTACAAAAGAATTCTAAAAGGAATTGTCATTTTCACCCACCAATAATAGGGTAGATTTTCTCCAAATGCCACATTGAATTGTAAAGTCCACTTCATAGTGGTAATTAACTATCGACTGAGGTAAGTGTATGTTGATTTCATATTTAACCCCCTTTACTAATGGCTAGGGGTGCCTATATATTTTACAAAATACTATCCAAACATCTTTTTTAGGCAATTTCAATGTTAAACAACACTCGAGTAGAATTGTCCTTGTTATATGGAACTAAATGAAATAAAAAATGCATCTATAATACCAATACGAGGGTGTAGCTGGAGAAACATCAAATTGAACAAAACCCAAAATTTATTTTAAGTTAAATTTAAATTTAAAATATTGAAGCTTTTTGGTGTTAGAAATAAGGCTGGCTACTAGAGCGATATGCTGATTTTTTTTAATTATTATTATGATTTAAATAAATAATAGGTGAATTTTTTCTCTCAAATAACCCTTGATTTTTCTAAATTTAATTATTGATCAATGGTGGCTAATCAAAGGTTGATAATGAAGACTAATTATTCAACATTTTAGCTTCAATTTTCACTATATATACATATAAAAAAGTGGGGTTAGGGTGAAGTATAAGGTTATAACTTGTATGTTTTTTCTTGTAATTTTTTTTTGACATACTTTTTATGGCTTTATTTTTAATGTTTTTTCTTATTCTTTTTATGCTTTGATTTTTCTCTTAAAAATCTAGAACTTATGTTTCCTTGTTTTGAAAAAAATTGAGTGCTTATACTTTGATTCAATCACCTTAGGGGTGTTTGGCAATGCGTTACAAAAGCGTTTTTAAAATAAAAATGAAAATTTTTTATTTTGATTTTTCACTTTAAATTAATTTTTTTGGTGTTTTTAGATCATTTCCAAGCACTGATGTCAAATTGATAGCATCTTTTTGAAACATTTCTAAATAAAAATATTTTAAAAAATAATCTCAACTACACTTCAAAACAGTCATGATGGTGGTATTGAGATCTTGTGAGATATATTGTAACATTTTAGTTGCATAAGTGACGGACAATAGAGCTGAAAAGACAAATAATTTTTTTTAAAAAATAAAATAAAAAAATCATTACTTTAAAGTGTTTCGGCTAATAAATACTCTTCTTATTTTAACTCAAGTATAATTAATTTTATTACTAGTATGCATGCTATGATTTTTATTTTTTATCAATTCCAAGTTTGAAGCTAGTAGTTTGGATGAGCTGGAATTGTGTATTTTTAGTTCCTTGTCTTACAATTGTTCTTCATTCTTGGACGCCGTCCTTTTCATGTCAGTCTTTCGAGGTACAGCTCGACCTACCAACAGCACCCAGATGATTTATTTGGAAATTTTCTAACCTAAATATAAGGCCTGCAGCTTATGCAGAAATTTTCTGTGCTTTTTTGGGTAGGATTCTCTGTCCAGTGGTCCGGGGGGGGGGGGGGGGGGGGATCATTTTATTTCTGCATATAGTGTTAGAATATCATATAGTTTTATTATCTGTACGTGCAGCATTAAATTATGAATTAATTTTTATTTTCCTGGCTTGATTGTGAACCGTGACACTGACTCCTCGCCGTAAGGATCTTCAGTTAACGATCCTGCAGTTTCATGATTTTGTCTGTTTGGTAGTGTAGTTATGGTTAATTTTTAAAGTATTTTTTATTTAAAAATAATTTAAATTAATTTTTTTAATTTTTATTTTTAATATCAGCACTGATATAAAAACACAAAAAAAATTAATTTAAAATAAAAAAAAATACTTTTGAAAACGCAGTGACTAGCATGCGGTCAGATTTCCCAGTTGTGATAACTTGGGCTTCAGGTTAGTATTGGGCTCGAGTTAAGAGACGACGAGGCCTCGGGTTAAATTTAGAAATCGGTAGGCTCATGTTGCTAGCCCAAAGCGACCTATCTAGACAGACCTCGAACGCTTCTCTCTAGTTCGGATTTAATCAAGGAAGTGATGGACCTCATTCAGCATGAGCTTCGATTTGAGGATGGAAAAAAAGAGAGCCTATTTGGACTTTTTTATTTTTTATTTTTGCTTAAAATTATTATTTTTTAATTATTTCAGTGTGTAAATATAAAAAATAATTATTAATATATATATATATATATATATTATTTTAATCCATTTCCGAGTGAAAATATTTTAAAAGACAATTATATATATATATAACCTGGTAAAACTTGATTAACAACTCAGCAAAAACTAGTTGAAACTTAGAGGGTGTTTGAGAGAGTTGTTGCTGTAGCTTTTTATAACTTTTCAAAAAGTGTTTTGTGCCGAAATACATCAAAATGATATTTTTTTATTTTTTAAAAATCATTTTTGACATCAGCACATTAAAATGATCTAAAAACACTAAACCGCCGATCTTTAAAATGAAAAAAAAAATGCAATTTTTTTGGAAACCATGGTTGAAAAAGCTAAAACAAACACCCCCTTAATAGAATCAGTTTTAAGGTGTTTTTTTTAAATAAAACAACAAATTTATTTAATAAAAATGATTAACTCATATTGATTTGGTGATTTAATAAACTAATTTATTTTTCAAATATTATCATTCCAAAATTAAATTCTTAAAAAATCACAAGAAAATAATAATATTTTTATAAAATACAGTATTTTATATATTGTGGGTAATTACCTAATAACTAAAACAGGTCGTCCTTCTTTCTACTGTTCACCGTGACTCATTGCCACTGTGGATTAATAATTTGTCACGGTTAATCGCGGGTGTATGTGCGCTTTTTTTTTATACTCCAGGACTCTTTTTTTATTTTTTATGGTGGAAATGAACATATGAGAGGGTTTGGTCGGGCGGTGGTCGCGCGCGCTGCCAACACAGACGCGCGCGAGTTCGAGACGCTCGGGCACCAATTGTGATTTCATTTCGTTTTTGTTTTTGAAATAACTGTTTTTTTTTTAAAAAAAAAAAAGTTTTTTTGAAAATGAATTTTGTTTTAAATCGTTTTTTTTAAATAACTTTTTTTTTAAAGAAAAAATGTTTTTTTGAAGATGAATTTTTTTTAAATCGTTTTTTTTTTAAAGAAAAAAAGTTTTTTTGAAGATGAATTTTTTTTTAATTTAAAAAAAAATGGTTTCTTTTTTTTAAAAAAAGTTTTTTCTTAATAACTGGTTGTTGTTTTTTAATTACAAATCTGATTTGCTTTTTTTTTTAAAAACTGTTTTTTTTAAATGTTTTTTTCTGGTTGATGTTTTTATTTTTTTACAAAAAAAAATATTTGTATTTTTTGTTAAAAAAATTTTTGATAACTGGTTGTTGTTTTTATTTTTTTACAAAAATTTTTCTTTTTTTTAATAACTAAAGTGTCCAGGGCAACTTACATGCACCACGACTAATCTCCGGATCCACTTTTTTTTTTATAATTTTTTTTTACACAAAGACTCTTTTATGGTGGAAATGACAGATCAGAAGCTTTGGCCGAGCGGTTGTCCGCGCGCTGCCAACCCAGGCGCGCGCGAGTTCAAACCGCTCAGACACCAAAATGTAATTTTTTTTTTAAGAACTGATAAAGAAAAAAAATTGTAAAAAAAAATGTTTATTTTTTAAATTTTTTTAATAACTGGTTTGTTGTGTTTTTTTACAAATCTCATTTGTTTTTTTTTTAAGAACTGTTTTTTTTTAAATGTTTTTTTTGTTAAAAAATGATTTTTTTTAATAACTGGTTGTTGTTTTTATTTTTTTGCAAAAAAAAAAAATTGGTTAAAAAAAATGATTTCTTTAATAACTGGTTGTTGTTTTTATTTTTTTCCAAAAAACAAGATTTTTTTTAAATAACTAAAGTGTCCAAACCAACTTACGTGCACCGCGACTAATCTCTTAATCAACTTTTTTTTTATATTTTTTTCCCTATTTTGTTTTGCTACTTATACTCTTTTTTTTCTTAACCGAGGTGTCCGGGTCAGCTTACGCGCACCACGGTTCTTTTTTCCCAAGTATATTTTTTTCCTAGCCAACTAAGCGCGCCGCGAATAATCCCTGGGCTCATTATTATTTTCTTTTATTACCTAACGAGCTAAAACAACTTGGTTTTCTACTGTAGCCTGTGACTCATAGTCACTATTCATTGGCAATTTGCTCCGATGCATCGCAGTGCACGTCTACCTTTTTTTTTTCAACGGTGTAATACATTTCATATAATAATTACGTGCACCACGACTATTCTCCGGATCCACTTTTTTTATAATTTTTTTTACACAAAGACTCTTTTATGGTGGAAATGACAGATCAGAAGCTTTGGCCGAGCGGTTGTCCGCGCGCTGCCAACACAGGCGCGCGCGAGTTCAAACCGCTCAGACACCAAAATGTGATTTTTTTTTTTAAGAACTGAGAAAGAAAAAAATTTGTAAAAAAAATTGTTTATTTTTTAATTTTTTTTAATAACTGGTTTTTGTTGTGTTTTTTTACAAATCTCATTTGTTTTTTTTTTAAGAACTGTTTTTTTTTAAATGTTTTTTTGTTAAAAAATGATTTTTTTTAATAACTGGTTGTTGTTTTTTTTTTCAAAAATAAAAAATATTTTTGGTTAAAAAAAATGAATTTTTTTAATAACTGGTTATTGTTTTTATTTTTTTCCAAAAAACAAGATTTTTTTTTAAATAACTAAAGTGTCCAAACCAACTTACGTGCACCACGACTAATCTCTTAATCAACTTTTTTTTTAATATTTTTTTCCCTATTTTGTTTTGCTACTTATACATTTTTTTCTTAACCGAGGTGTCTGGGTCAGCTTACGCGCACCACGGTTCTTTTTTCCCAAGTATATTTTTTTTCCTAAATAATTAATATCAGTATTCTTGAATATATTTAATATAATAATATGATTAATAAATCTTATAAATATAACTTTGGCTTTAGCTTTTAATTTAAATTTCTATTTTATACTCTTTTTTTTTGTTCTTTTAATAAACGATAACTTTTTTTCACATTTATTTTTATTTTTTAATAACCGTCGTGTTCAAGTCTTTTTTTTAAACCGGTTTCTTTTTTTGTGTTTTTTTTAACCAGAGTTTCCGTGACAACAAGTTTCTAACAAATCATTTCACCTTCTTAGTAAATTTTCTAATAAATTTTATCAAAAATTTTTTAGCAATAGCAATATTCAATCATTTTTTAGTTGAAAAAAACCATTTTTAACAGATTTTATCAATTATAATTTTACCAATTAAATATTAAAATAACAAAATACAACATTTATAAAATCAATCAATTTTCTATATATATAAAAAAGCCCAGCAGAGCGGACAAATTCACTCGTATATGTGAAAACCACCCAGGAAAAAATAAAAATAATAATATTGATATTCAAAACTTGACTAGAAAATATCTTTATGTTTAAAGAACTTCCCTAAGTTTCCGTAGGACGACATCAAATATAAAAATGATGATTAAGTGTTGAATTTTGCCGCCAGAACACAAATGCTGTCTGTATAAACGGTGCGTTTTATGTGCTCTCCTCGCCACTCGTCGTGCTCTACAGGAGCAAAGATATGGCTAATGTTTGTCGACATGGTGGCTTCCGGTTGGCAAATTCGAGGCTTACCGACCACCAAGATTTCGAGAGATGTCGATTTGCCTCTCGAGGATAGCTTGGCTTCGTTTGTAAAACGGAGGAAGGGCATGCATCCCTCTCTCTCTCTATATATACTAGCTATATTGTCCGCGCATTGCCGCGAGTATTTTTGTGTATATAATTTAATATAATTAAATACACAACGATAATTTTTTTAGACCTGTTAAAATTAAAATATAATATTCCAACATGTAAAGTTTGGTATAATGAAACGGACCAAAATACCCGATCATAAAACAGTAACTTCGAAGTGTTAACTTCTAAAATTATCATCACTATTAATGTTAAAACAATAAAAAATATTAAATTATCTCGAGAAAAAAACAAAAACAAAATTAAAAAAAAGTCAGAACAAAAACTGAAATTATTATTATTATTCTTAATATTAATATCATTATTGCGTTAATAACCAAAAAAACAAAATTAAATCAAAGACTAAAAGAAGTTTTAAAAAATTAACAAAAGAGAAAATAAAAAATAAAATAAATGATAAAACAAAAATAAAAATTCTTACCTGGAAAAAAAATTGATTTGAAAATTAAAAAAATTGACCGCACTACATTGCGGGCGGAACAAATAATTTTTATGATTGTTGGGATTAAAGAAATTAATAGGATTTGTTGGTACAAAAATAAAATATAATACCTATATATGCAAAATTTAATATAATAAAATAGATTAGCACACCCTATTATAAAAATAGCAACATCGAACTTTTAACATCTAAAATTATCATTGCTATTACTGCCAAAACAATTCAAATTATCAAATTATTCTGAGAGAAAAAACACTTAAAAACATTAACAAAAGAGTTAGTAAGAAAAATAATAATAATAATAATAATAATAATAATTATTATTATTATTATTATTATTATTGTGTTAATAATGAAAAAAACAGAAATAAATGAAAGACAAAAAAAATCCTAATAACTTTAACAAAAGAGCAAAGGAAAAAAATAATATAAAAAATATCAGGTAAAAAAAATTAATCTAATTTGAAAATAATAAAAGAAAACCAATAAAAAACTAAAAGAAAGAGCAAATTTAAAAAATATAATAGATGATAAAACAAAAATTAAAATTATTAGCTTAAAAAAATCATTTAATATGAAAATTAAAAAAAATACATGTCTTACGTTATGGGCTGAACAAATAATTTTTATAGGATTTGCTGAATCAAAATTAAAATATAATATTTATATATGCATAATTTAATTTCATAAAATAGATAAACACACTCTATTATAACAATAGCAACATCATAGTCTTAAAATCTAAAATTATCATTGCTATTATTATTAAAACAATAGAAATTATCAAATTATCATGAAAAAAAACACTCAAAAACATTAACAAAAGAGTAAGCAAGAAAAACAATTAAATTATTATTATTATTATTATTATTATTAACTAAAAAACATTAATATAAGAATAAGCAAGAGAAACTATTAAATTATTATTATTATTATTATTATTATCATCATCATCATCATCATCATCATCATCATCATCATCATCATCATCATCATCATCATCATCATTGTGTTAATAATGAAAGAAAAAAAACTAAATGACAGACTAAAACAATCTTAAAAACTTCAACAAAAGGAAAAAAAAACTTAAATAAAAAAAAATTATGATTGCTATTACTGCCAACAAAATATAAATTCTTAAATTATCCCAAGAAGAAAAAATTTAAAAACATTAACAAAAGAGTAAGCAAGAAAAACAATTAAATTATTATCATTGTTATTATTAACTAAAAAAGCATTAACATAAGAGTAAGCAAGAAAAATAATTACATTATTATTATTATTATTATTATTATTATTATTGTCATTATTATTATTATGTTAATAATGAAAGGGGAAAAATAAATTAAAGACTAAAAAAATCCTAAAAACTTTAACAAAAGATAAAATAAAAAATTATCACGTGAAAAATATTCAAGAGCAAAGGTAAAAACAACAACAGAAATATCAATCCTTAAATAATTATACTGGTTAAAGAGCCCCCATGCCACCCACACAAAGAGCCGAGAATGCAAAGGCTAAAAACAGGTGCACACTGCCACAATCCACAAGGATTTTAGACAAAGACCACAATGAAATTAACAGTGAAATGGCCATGGCTTTTAGTTGCTAGGTAATGTGCTTCTTAGCCCCTGTTTTAGTATTGCTGTTTCACATATGTTTTAATTATTTATTTATTTTAAATTTAGTTTTTTATATTTTTAAATATTTTAATATACTAAAAAAAATATTTTTAAAAAGCAATCTGGCAATACCCTAATACCCTGAGCAAGGAATTAAAATTATACTCTCTCCCTCTCTCACGCCACATCCTTATTCTCCTTTTGGTTTGCAAGCTATCAGCTTATTATTTTATTTTTTATTTTTAAATATCTTATGAGTCGATTTTTCTCTTTAATGGTAGATAAGCATTGTGCATTTGGTAAGTCGTTTTGTATTGTTGCTTTATTTATTGATAAAAAAACTATTTGCAATTTTATTTTTTATTTTTATGTCTCAGCTGTTACTTTTTTATACCATTATTTTCTATTTCTTAAAAAATGTTTTCAAATTAAAAAAAAGAGACAATATGCGATGCTTAAAGCGACAACTTGGACATTAAGTTATTCAATGAACTCTCTCTCTCTCTCTAAATATTTAGGATTCTCTCTCTAGATGTTTATAAAATCTCTTCGATTTGTTACCGAAACAGTATCACATCTTTTTTAAAATGCCTAGCACGGCGTCGTCTTCACCACCCTCTGCCCTCTGCTTCCTTTCCCGACAAATATCTAGCCTTTTTAAAAAGAATTGCCACTCACTCTCTCGATTGCTGTCTTCTTAATCGTTTTCGTCTCCTGGTTTTTCCTTTTTTTCTTTAGTGGCCAGCCATTGGTGATTTTTCACCGCATGATTGATGATCGTGTGGTGCTTGGTTTGCTCGTTGTCGTTACTATTATTGCTTTGATTCTCACACACGTGTGGTTAAATGTCTTGATTTCACTTTTGATTGGAGTTGCTATTGTTGTCTTGCACGCTGCGTCTAGAGACCGAAGAGACGCACAGAGAATAAAGGCAAAAGCCAAAGCAGTCCCTAGAAAGAAATGAAAACAGGCGAGCTCATTAAGGGTAGAATGGTATCGACATTGCCACAATCTACAGTCATTTTACTCTGAGTGCACAGTGTAGACTACAGTGAAATGGCCACGGGATTTATATATTAGGTAATATCTGCGCGCGTGCGCGCGTGTTTGTTTCAGCAAACTTAATTTTTATTTATGTGGTAATTATAAATATATTTTTACTATTCCTATATATACGTATAAGAACATATATGTTTAATATTGGAAAAGTAATTTGTTTTCATGTTTTTTTATTGTGTTGTTTTATAAACAAAAAAAAAATGGCTCTAGGACTATTCACTATCAAAATAAGAGTCTCTTTTGATTCTTTTTCATTGAGACTGATTAAGAGTCTAGTTGAAATTATTTTTTTAAATATTTATAACATCATCATATAAAAATGATTTAAAATTATTAAAAAAATTATAAAAATAATTTTTTTAATTTATTTTTTTCATAAATATTTTTAAAACGCTTTGCCAAATAAGTTTTTTTTTCTCTTCTGCTTTAGCTAGAAAATGGGATTATTTTCGTACTACAGTGTCCTTGTAAAATTATTTGTTTTGTTCCTCTATTATAACTTCTTATAGCTTCTCACCTTCCTTTACTAATGAAAAATCTTTTTTAATAATAAATAAATAAAAATATATATTAAAAAATTAAAAAAAAACATATAAGAGAATGACTATTTACTCTCAAAACACTGTAAAATTCATTATTTGAAAAAAAACTATCAATATAAAATATCGAGACCATTTTTTTATAAATCCTTGTCTAGTTAAATGCCATATATATTTTTTATTACAAATATAAAATAAAAGTATTTTATGCTCTAATAAATAAACACATTTTGTTTTATAAAAAAAAGTATTGAAAATAGAGGAAAAAATGAAAATAAAGACATAAATGTTTTTTTTCTTTCAAAACACGCCTTCAATTTTACCACAAGTATTATAAAAAAATACCTAGGATAAAAAGAATCCAGCGTGATTGTTTTTTATAATGTCGGATGATTGGTAAATTTTTCAACTCAATGGCAAAACATTATTTTTGAAAATAATTTTTGTTTAAAAATACAATAATTTAATAATTTTTTTTAATTTTTTTATATCAGCACATCAAATAATATAAAAATATTAAATAATTTTAATTTAAAATAAAAAAAATATATTTTTTTTTAAATGATTTCAAAAATATTTTTTAAAACATAGTAAACGGGTCGAAAATGTCAAGACACTCCCTGATTGGTTACATGGGATCGTATTTGTAAAACCTAATATTCGAACCAACTCCGGATAAGGATCGAGTTACGTATTGAGAGGATGATTTTGTTTTGGGTTCAAAACAATATTTTTTTAAAAAAATATAAAAAATAAAGTAATTAAAAACCAGATGGCAACCGGTTCATGCAGAAAGTTTTTGGGTCCGGGTCTACTCTCTGAGCCGATCAGGTTTTACTATCAGGATGCCGGTTTTTTATTGAAGGAAGTTTCTGGCACAACATGAAAAGGTATTTATTTTTGTAGTTGAAATCGTATTTGTGATTTTTTAAATACGTTTTAAAAATAAAAAAATATTATTTTCATACAAAATATACGACACTCGAACACGACAGAAGAATTTGCATAACGTGTCTTGAACCTGACGTGGCACTCTCTGAATGAACTATCCTTGTCTTTCAATGG
>JAJQXV010000061.1:2500-5000 GCA_025169955.1 Salix arbutifolia
AAGATGGAGGATTTGGAGGGGTTTATCTCCAAACCGGAGACACTCCCAAAGAGCCGCAACTGATCCATAAGAGAAAGGATAGACGGCTTATCCCCCCTAGCCAACAACAGGACATCATCCGCAAAAGCAAGGTGACTGATACCCAGCGGCTCACATTGCGGGTGGAACTTGAAGGCAGACTGCTGGGAATTCTTTGAAAGCAACCTGGAGAAGTATTCCATGCAGGTGATGAACAGATAGGGGGAAAGGGGATCTCCCTGCCTAATGCCACTTTTCCCTGGAAAGAAGCCATAAAGATTCCCGTTAATGGCAACTGAGAAGGAAGAAGTTTCCACACACTGCATAACCAGATGAACAAAGCCAGAGGGGAACCCCAGAGAAGATAAGAGATCCCGAAGAAAACGCCACTGGACAGAGTCAAAAGCTTTCTTAAAGTCAATCTTCAATAGGGACTTAGGAGAGGTTCTCTTTCGACCATACTGCCGAAGAAGCTCCTGCACAAGATTTATGTTATCCACCATGGCTCTACCGCCCAGGAAGGCATTTTGCATAGGACTGATGATACTGCCCAAGGCAACAGCCAGCCGACTAGCAAGAAGCTTGGAGATGACCTTGTAGACCACATTGCAGCAAGAGATGGGCCTGAAATCACAAGGGGAGGAAGCATGAGCTGACTTAGGAATGAGAGAGATAACCGAATGGTTAATCTACTTCAGCATTTTTCCCGACGAAAAGAAATCCTGGACAGCAGCACAGAACTCGTCACCAACAACAGACCAAGCCGATTTGAAGAAGAGAGAGGAATAACCATCCGGACCAGGAGCCTTATTATTATCAATCCCAAACAAGGCGGCCTTAATATCAGCATTAGAAAAGGGCGCAGAAAGGAGCTCACAATCCAAAGCAGAGAGGCAAGGACCAAGGCCTATAATGTCTTCATCCAAAGGCAAAGTAAGCTTCGAGGAACCATAAAGCTTCATAAAGAAGTCAACAAACTCAACCCCTACTTCCTTCTCCGAGACTGAGAGAGAACCATCAGTTTTCTGGATAGCCGGGATGAAGTTTCTGCCATTCTTGTGGTTCAACAAAGCATGAAAAAACCGAGAGCCTCTATCACTTTCCTTAAGAAAATCGCATTTCAGCTTCTGCCCAAAAAACATTTTTTCCGAGGATTTGAGGTGGATGAGCTGAATGCGCATTTTCTTGTCTTCCTGGACAAGATGGGAATTTAAGGGGTCCAAGTGAAGAGCAGATTGCAGCAAATCCAGATCCGATTCAGCCCGGGAGACCCGTTCAGAAATGTGACTAAAATGCAGCCTATTCAGCAGCTTTAACGGACGCTTCAACCCTTTAAGCTTCTTGCATAGAGAAAACATAGGAGAACCCGTAACTGTATGCTTCCAACCCTCGGAGATGGTGTGGAGAAAATCAGAATGAGAGGTCCACATGTTAAAGAATTTGAAGCTGCGTTGACCTGCCGCATGGGGATCAAGCCGAACCAAGACTGGAGAATGATCCGAGAAGGCCCCTTGGTTACCGAAGTGAACATGAGCAGTGCGACGAAGAGAAGACCAATAAGGGTTAACAAGAACCCTGTCCAGTTTACTCCAAATCGAACCATTGCTCCAAGAGAAATGACAACCAGAGTAGATGAGATCATAAAGGCCTAGATCAAGACAGCATTTATTAAAGTCGGCAGTCTCATACATGGAAACAGAACTTCCATGAAGCTTGTCGGCTTGAGACAAAAGAGAGTTGAAATCCCCTAAGACCATCCAAGGACCCGGGGGGCACCAATCACGCAGGCTATCCCAAAGAGCTCGTCTTGCCACTATGGTATGCAAGCCATAGACAAAAGTAGCGAGAAAGCTGAATTGACTCACAAGGCTTCGAATGCAGACATGGAGGCCCTGGGAGGAGCTACTAACCATATCGACAGAAACGGTAGAGGGATTCCAAAAAACCACAATACGGGCTGAAGGAGACTGAGCAGCATTCGTCAGAAATTTCCACTTTTTGAGCCGAAGCTTCTGAAGAGCTAAAACCTTGGACAAGGAAAGCTTAGATTCCAACAACCCACAAACATCAACTGAGGATTTCTTCATGAGGTTGACCACCTCATGCTGCTTTAGAGGACTATTTAGCCCCCTAACATTCCAGCATTTAACAATCATCATGGGGCAGTAGTGGTAGGAAGGTTCCTACCATGACCACGAGATAAATGGGATTTAGATTGCAGACTCTTCCCTGAATGACCTCCTTGCCCGAAACCCTTCAAAGGCTGGACCCTGCCATTAACACGCGACGGAGCTATTGGAGCATCACCCAAAACACCCTTGGAACCCGGTCTCAAGCCCGGACCCAGAACTGCAGTACCTGAAGCCTACGGATCAGCACCTACCAACTGGCCATGCAGACCCACACCACCCAAAACCCTTGCAGAGCCTGCAGCATTACTACCCAAAACCAGGCAAATCTGTGTCGACACAGCCCTTACCCG
>JAJQXV010000061.1:20000-22500 GCA_025169955.1 Salix arbutifolia
TATCCCAAAGAGATCTTCTAGCAACAACAGTATGTAACCCATATACAAAAGTAGTGTGGAAGCTAATTTGACTCACAAGACTTCGGACACAGACATGAAGGCCTTGAGAGGAGCTGCTTACCATATCAACAGAAACCGTAGCGGGATTCCAAAAAACAACAATGCGAGCCAAAGAAGAGGGAGCAGCATTAGTCAGAAAATTCCACTTCTTGAGTCGAAACCGTTGAAGAACCACAACTTTAGCCAAGGAAAGTTTAGTCTCCAATAAGCCACAAACATCAACTGAAGATTTCTTCATGAGCTGAACCACCTCATGCTGCTTTAGAGGACTATTAAGTCCTCTAACATTCCAACATTGGATAATCATGGAGCAGGAGTGGTAGGCGGAGGCCTACCATTTCCGCTAGCGGAGGAGCTAGAGTGTTTCGACCCTTTCCTAGTAGGTGCACCAATGCGGCTTCCCATCGTATCCTTTCCTTTAGCATTTACACCGGGAGGAACTGAAGAAGTGGCAGCAGATCTCAGCTGAACAGGAGCAGGTGGAGGGGGAACAGCACCCAAAGCCAAATTCACAACCGAAGCCGATTTCACGCCAACCGAGTTCCCAGCCGATGCACCTGCAGAATTCGCTGCCAAACCCACATCTAACGCAGAATTCAAGCCAAAAGAATCAGCAACTGACTTACCCTGAGCTGCCAACAAAACCTGCCCAGCTGAAGCAACATCTGCAGCCACAGCTTGCTTTTTGCGCGAAGCCAAATTCACAACCGGAGCTGATTTTACACCAACCGAGATCCCAGCCAAAGCACCTGCATTATCCGCTGCCAAACCCACATCTAACGCAGAATTCAAGCCAAACAAATCATCAACTGACTTACTCTGAGCTGCCAACAAAACCGGCCCAGCTGAAGCAACAGCTGCAGCCACAGCGTGCTTTTTGCGCGAAGGCAAATGCACGGCCGAAGCTGAATTCGCGCCAACCGAGTGCCCAGCCACTGCACCTGCAATTTCCGCTGCCAAACCCACTTCTAACTCAGAATTCAAGCCAAACAAATCAGCAGCTGACTGACACTGATCTGCCAACAAAACTGGCCCAGCCGAAGCAACAGCTGCAGCCCCTGTTTGCTTTTTACGCGAGCTCTTATTGCTGCGATGCTTTTTCCGGACTTGTTCCCAACCCCCTGCTGGATCATCCACCACTGCAAATCGAGGATCAGCATCAGCTGGCTGAACAGAACCAAGGCCAGTACAAACCACCCGGGAAGCATCAACCGGCCCCTGACAAGCCACTGGACCTCCATTCGTGGCTGCGATGTTAGCAGCAGTTCCAGAAGTGTCTGCTGTCGTAGCTGCGATGGTATCAGCTGTTCCAGAGGTGGCAGCTCCCCCATCCATAGGAGCCTTAGAACAGGAAGTAATTAAGTGCCCCAAGACCTTACAATGAGAGCAAAACTTCGGCAATGTTTCATACACAACAGATTGAGCATGCACAACACCATTCGGCAAACAGAATTTAACAAATTGAGGGAGTTCCTCTGCAAGGTTAATCTCAACTAAAATTCGAGCATACGAAAGCCTAGACATGGAAGATGTCAACATGTCACATTGGATAGGTTTGCCGAGAGCACTAGCAATTTTAGAAAGACAAGTAGAAGACCAACACTTCAACGGCAAGTTCGGCAATTTAACCCAAACGGGAACCATAGACATGTCGGTGGAATTAAAATCAAAGTACTCCGGCATTTCCCGCAACACTAAGGGCCTACCATAAATGAGGTACGGACCTCCACGCAACACATTCATTTTCTCCAATTCATTCTGAAATTTATAGACCAGCCACCCGGACTCATGAATATGCAATTTAGCAACACAATTCCAAGAACTAGAGATAATGCTACTCAAAGCTTTAAAACCCGGGAATTTGCCCGAAACATATCCAATAAGACACAAATTCCAGAAATCACATGCATTATCAATATCATCCTCAACTAAATTGAAAGTCTTCGCAGCAGAGATATCAACATAGTGCTGGAGTTTAGGGCAAGAGGAAGAGCTGCGATTGGAAGAAAACAAGTTTCTCCACTGACCTGAAAAAGGGGCCGGGGGGACAAGAGCATCTTGGCACTGAGCTGGAGGCTGAGCAGAAGGGGAAGATGGACCTCCCTGCGCTGGAGAATGGGCAGAATCCATGGCAGCTTTCAACGTGGATTGGGGGGGAGCTGACAAAGGCTCCAGATCAGAATCAGCACCCGAGCATGAAGAATCAGCATCAGCACCCGAGCATGAAGAAGTGTCACAATCCGAAGACTCCTCCTCCTCTGAATCCTCATCACTGGTGGAAACAACAGAAGAGTGATGAGAGCTGGGAACCTCAGCATTAACAAGGGGGAGGGGACCTTTACCCAAGAGACCAGCTGGGGCCGGAACTGAAATCTGGGCAATCAGAGGAGGAACAAGAGAGGAAGCATGGGCAGGAGGGGGGAGAGAAGAGTGAAGGGAA
>JAJQXV010000061.1:35000-37500 GCA_025169955.1 Salix arbutifolia
GCAGAGAGGCAAGGACCAAGGCCTATAATGTCTTCATCCAAAGGCAAAGTAAGCTTCGAGGAACCATAAAGCTTCATAAAGAAGTCAACAAACTCAACCCCTACTTCCTTCTCCGAGACTGAGAGAGAACCATCAGTTTTCTGGATAGCCGGGATGAAGTTTCTGCCATTCTTGTGGTTCAACAAAGCATGAAAAAACCGAGAGCCTCTATCACTTTCCTTAAGAAAATCGCATTTCAGCTTCTGCCCAAAAAACATTTTTTCCGAGGATTTGAGGTGGATGAGCTGAATGCGCATTTTCTTGTCTTCCTGGACAAGATGGGAATTTAAGGGGTCCAAGTGAAGAGCAGATTGCAGCAAATCCAGATCCGATTCAGCCCGGGAGACCCGTTCAGAAATGTGACTAAAATGCAGCCTATTCAGCAGCTTTAACGGACGCTTCAACCCTTTAAGCTTCTTGCATAGAGAAAACATAGGAGAACCCGTAACTGTATGCTTCCAACCCTCGGAGATGGTGTGGAGAAAATCAGAATGAGAGGTCCACATGTTAAAGAATTTGAAGCTGCGTTGACCTGCCGCATGGGGATCAAGCCGAACCAAGACTGGAGAATGATCCGAGAAGGCCCCTTGGTTACCGAAGTGAACATGAGCAGTGCGACGAAGAGAAGACCAATAAGGGTTAACAAGAACCCTATCCAGTTTACTCCAAATCGAACCATTGCTCCAAGAGAAATGACAACCAGAGTAGATGAGATCATAAAGGCCTAGATCAAGACAACATTTATTAAAGTCGGCAGTCTCATACATGGAAACAGAACTTCCATGAAGCTTGTCGGCTTGAGACAAAAGAGAGTTGAAATCCCCTAAGACCATCCAAGGACCCGGGGGGCACCAATCACGCAGGCTATCCCAAAGAGCTCGTCTTGCCACTATGGTATGCAAGCCATAGACAAAAGTAGCGAGAAAGCTGAATTGACTCACAAGGCTTCGAATGCAGACATGGAGGCCCTGGGAGGAGCTACTAACCATATCGACAGAAACGGTAGAGGGATTCCAAAAAACCACAATACGGGCTGAAGGAGACTGAGCAGCATTCGTCAGAAATTTCCACTTTTTGAGCCGAAGCTTCTGAAGAGCTAAAACCTTGGACAAGGAAAGCTTAGATTCCAACAACCCACAAACATCAACTGAGGATTTCTTCATGAGGTTGACCACCTCATGCTGCTTTAGAGGACTATTTACCCCCCTAACATTCCAGCATTTAACAATCATCATGGGGCAGTAGTGGTAGGAAGGTTCCTACCATGACCACGAGATAAATGGGATTTAGATTGCAGACTCTTCCCTGAATGACCTCCTTGCCCGAAACCCTTCAAAAGCTGGACCTTGCCATTAACACGCGACGGGGCTATTGGAGCATCACCCAAAACACCCTTTGAACCCGGTCTCAAGCCCGGACCCAGAACTGCAGTACCTGAAGCCTGCGGATCAGCACCTACCAACTGGCCATGCAGACCCACACCACCCAAAACCCTTGCAGAGCTTGCAACATTACTACCCAAAACCAGCAAATCTGTGTCGACACAGCCCTTACCCGCAGAAGAACCGGCAGCAAAACTACCCAAAGCCATCAAGCCATGATCGACAGATTCATTTCTAGCTGTCACGACCGCTGTTCTCCTGGAAGCAACACTAACTGAACCGGGAACCAGACCTGCCGTAGAATCCAAGCCAGACAGAGGCTGCCTATTACTGGTATGTTTTTTCGGCACAGGTTGCCAATCGCCATCTGCAGTATTAGTATCAGAGATTATGGGAGCAGGCTGCTTATGACTGGCAGGCTGCTTCGGCACAGGCTGCCGAGCAAGAGGAACAGCAGGAGCAGGAGCTTCAAAAACCATGCCGGAAGCCAAGGAAGAAATATCTTGCAACCCCACATCAACCAAAGGAGCAGCCAAATCAACAGAGCTTTGCAAGGAAGCATCCACCTCAGAAATCAACACATCTTTCTCGGCTGAAGTGGAATTCCGAAGCACATTCGCAGCTTTAACTTGAGAAATGCCTCCCCCAACCTTTTGTGAGACTTTAGAACAAGAATGCACAGTATGCCCAATGACCTTACAATGAGCACAGAACTTCGGCAATGTTTCATACACAATAGGCTGAGCATGCATAACACCATTCGGCAACCCAAATTTAACAAACTGGGGAAGGTCCTCTGCAAGGTTAATCTCAACCAGAATTCTAGCATACGAAAGCCTAGTCATGGAAGCTGTTAACATGTCACATTGTATAGGTTTTCCTAGAGCACTAGCAATTTTTGATAGACAAGTTGTAGACCAACATTTCAACGGCAAATTCGGCAACTTAACCCAAACGGGAAGCGTAGACATTTCTGTGGAGTTAAAATCAAAGTACTCCGGCATTTCTCTCAACATTAAAGGTCTACCATAAACAAGGTACGGACCTCCACGCAACACATTCATTTTCTCCAATTCACT
>JAJQXV010000061.1:50000-52500 GCA_025169955.1 Salix arbutifolia
CACAACAGGAGAACTCCCCCCAAAGTCAGCAAGAAGAGTGTTCTTAAGGGAGACCAGGGTTTTCCAAAGAGGGGAGGAAGCCTTGACCGCCTGCGCATCCCAAAAAGAGAGGCTAGGGAGGAAAAAATGGTGAATCCATTTTATCCAAAGGGAGTCAGTCTCCTGATGGATATTCCAAATGTGCTTGACAAGAAAACTCTTATTGCGAGCTTTAATGTCAAAAAGCCCAAGCCCCCCCTCCTTCTTAGGCAAGCAAACTGATTTCCAGGCAACTAGAGATGAGTGAGAATTCTGAACATTACCAGACCACAGAAAATTCTGGCAAATGCGAACAATCTGCAGGATGACTGTTTCTGGAATAGGGAAAATACAGAGCCAGAATTGCACCATACCATACAAAACAGAGCGCAAGAGCTCAAGCCTACCAGCAAAGGAAAGATGCTTTCCTACCCAACTCTGAACAGCCGCTTCAAGCTTTCGAAGAAGAGGAGAAAACTGACTAACCAAGAGGCGATGAGGGCTCAGAGGCACTCCAAGGTATTTAAAGGGAAAGGTGCCAGCACTGAAACCAGTATCCAAAATAATTTCCTGCCTCACACTGTCTGGGACCCCCCCGAAGAAGATGGAGGATTTGGAGGGGTTTATCTCCAAACCGGAGACACTCCCAAAAAGCCGCAACTGATCCATAAGAGAAAGGATAGACGGCTTATCCCCCCTAGCCAACAACAGGACATCATCCGCAAAAGCAAGGTGACTGATACCCAGCGGCTCACATTGCGGGTGGAACTTGAAGGCAGACTGCTGGGAATTCTTTGAAAGCAACCTGGAGAAGTATTCCATGCAGGTGATGAACAGATAGGGAGAAAGGGGATCTCCCTGCCTAATGCCACTTTTCCCTGGAAAGAAGCCATAAAGATTCCCGTTAATGGCAACTGAGAAGGAAGAAGTTTCCACACACTGCATAACCAGATGAACAAAGCCAGAGGGGAATCCCAGAGAAGATAAGAGATCCCGAAGAAAACGCCACTGGACAGAGTCAAAAGCTTTCTTAAAGTCGATCTTCAAGAGGGACTTAGGAGAGGTTCTCTTTCTACCATACTGCCGAAGAAGCTCCTGCACAAGATTTATGTTATCCACCATGGCTCTACCACCCAGGAAGGCATTCTGCATAGGACTGATGATACTGCCCAAGGCAACAGCCAGCCGACTAGCAAGAAGCTTGGAGATGACCTTGTAGACCACATTGCAGCAAGAGATGGGCCTGAAATCACAAGGGGAGGAAGCATGAGCTGACTTAGGAATGAGAGAGATAACCGAATGGTTAATCTGCTTCAGCATTTTTCCCGACGAAAAGAAATCCTGGACAGCAGCACAGAACTCGTCACCAACAACAGACCAAGCCGATTTGAAGAAGAGAGAGGAATAACCATCCGGACCAGGTGCCTTATTATTATCAATCCCAAACAAGGCGGCCTTAATATCAGCATTAGAAAAGGGCGCATAAAGGAGTTCACAATCCAAAGCAGAGAGGCAAGGACCAAGGCCTATAATGTCTTCATCCAAAGGCAAAGTAAGCTTCGAGGAACCATAAAGCTTCATAAAGAAGTCAACAAACTCAACCCCTACTTCCTTCTCCGAGACTGAGAGAGAACCATCAGTTTTCTGGATAGCCGGGATGAAGTTTCTGCCATTCTTGTGGTTCAACAAAGCATGAAAAAACCGAGAGCCTCTATCACTTTCCTTAAGAAAATCGCATTTCAGCTTCTGCCCAAAAAACATTTTTTCCGAGGATTTGAGGTGGATGAGCTGAATGCGCATTTTCTTGTCTTCCTGGACAAGATGGGAATTTAAGGGGTCCAAGTGAAGAGCAGATTGCAGCAAATCCAGATCCGATTCAGCCCGGGAGACCCGTTCAGAAATGTGACTAAAATGCAGCCTATTCAGCAGCTTTAACGGACGCTTCAACCCTTTAAGCTTCTTGCATAGAGAAAACATAGGAGAACCCATAACTGTATGCTTCCAACCCTCGGAGATGGTGTGGAGAAAATCAGAATGAGAGGTCCACATGTTAAAGAATTTGAAGCTGCGTTGACCTGCCGCTTGGGGATCAAGCCGAACCAAGACTGGAGAATGATCCGAGAAGGCCCCTTGGTTACCGAAGTGAACATGAGCAGTGCGACGAAGAGAAGACCAATAAGGGTTAACAAGAACCCTGTCCAGTTTACTCCAAATCGAACCATTGCTCCAAGAGAAATGACAACCAGAGTAGATGAGATCATAAAGGCCTAGATCAAGACAGCATTTATTAAAGTCGGCAGTCTCATACATGGAAACAGAACTTCCATGAAGCTTGTCGGCTTGAGACAAAAGAGAGTTGAAATCCCCTAAGACCATCCAAGGACCCGGGGGCACCAATCACGCAGGCTATCCCAAAGAGCTCGTCTTGCCACTACGGTATGCAAGCCATAGACAAAAGTAGCGAGAAAGCTGAATTGACTCA
>JAJQXV010000061.1:95000-97500 GCA_025169955.1 Salix arbutifolia
GTGCCCCGCTGCTCTGGATGGCCGGCAGCGACAGCTCTGCGGGTCGCGCGGCCATCAAGCCCGCGCGCGCAGAGCTCAACTCTCTGCCCTATGACCTTAACTCTGGACGGCGGGACTAGAGGCCTGCTGTACCAGCATTGAACAAGCCATATCCATATCAGCGCTGACAAGAAGTGCTGCGTCAAGGACAGTGGGCAGGCCGATAGGCATGGTCAGTCCGCAGCAAGGTTCGGCACCCCGCGAGGCAGTGAATTTGGCAGGCAGCCCGTGAGGCAGCGGCAGTGAATTTGGCAGGCATGACAGTCCGAGTAAATTTCGGCAGCCCATTTCCTCGGGTGTCCGCATCGGCAGCCGGCCAAGCCACGCGTCAGCCCGCGAGGGTTCCGGGGACTTCCTCAACACGGGAATTTTTCCGAAACCACCCTACACACATGAAAGCTAAGCGTGGAAAGTTGCCCGGAAAATAGTATTCCATGACTTTTTTAAGCGTGCAAAGTTGCCGCAAAAATCGGCAGCTAAGGCAGTGCCACCTGATTCGGCAGCCCGGGGGGCAGCGGCAGTGAATTCGGCAGCCGGGGGGCTGTGGCAGAGAATTCGGCAGCCGGGAGGTAGAGCCACATAATTCATCAGCCCATGGGGCCGTGCCAGTCCGCAGAAAAATTCGGCGGCCAGGGCAGTGCCAGTGAATTCGGCAGCCCAGGGGACAGTCCGTAGTGCCAGCTCCCGCGCGCGGCCCTGGCAGCCCCCCGCGCGGGCGAGCATAGGCAGAGGCGCGCACCTGGAGGCCCTGCCAGCCCCCCGCGCGGGGCAGGCCTGGGGCAGCAGGGGCGAGCCCACGCGCGGGGCCCTGGCAGCCCCCCGCGCGGGCGGGGATAGGCAAAGCCTCGCGCAGGCGAGGATAGGCAGAGGAGCGCCCCCGCGCCGTGCCAGCCCGCGCGCGGGACAGGCCCGGGGCAGCAGGGGCCAGCTCCCGCGCGGGGCCTGGAAGCCCCCCGCGCGGGCGAGGATAGGCAGCGGCACGCGCCCGGAGGCCCTGCCAGCCCCCCGCGTCGTGCCAGCCCGCGCGCGGGACAGGCCTGGGGCAGCAGGGGCCAGCTCCCGCGCGGGGCCCTGGCAGCCCCCCGCGCGGGCGAGGATAGGCAGAGGCGCGCACCCGGAGGCCCTGCCAGCCCCCCGCGTCGTGCCAGCCCGCGCGCGGGACAGGCCTGGCAGCCCCCCGGGCGGGGGAGGCCAGGCAGCGCCCCGCGCGGGACAGGCCTGGCAGCCCCCCGCGCGGGGGAGGCCAGGCAGCGCCCCGCGCGGGGCAGGCCTGCCAGCCCCCCGCGTCCTGCCTGCCCCCCGCGCGGGAGAGGCTAGGCGCGGCTGGTGCCAGCCCGATGCCCCCCGCGCAGCAGGCGAGCTGCTGTTTGTCCCGCATTTTTCCATGATAATGGAAAGCTTTCCACACGTTATCAGTCCAGTAAAATCCATCATATTTTTGTGAGGCTTCCCACAAAATTTGGGGTCATTCCGAGCTGGTTCCTATTTTTTATGAATTTCCCGATTTTTAATGGTTGGAAAATAGAAATAAATACTTCCCGATTTTTAAAAATTCTGAAACAAATATTACAGTTAGATTGTATTTTTCCAAACCTATGTGCCAAATTTCAGCTTCAAATAATTTTTGTTGAAGGTTTTAGAGGGGGGGCCAGCTGGGACCTAGTAGTGTCTCCCCCTGCCAGAGCTTCAATGATACTTATTGCTCTTTAGGGGGGTGCCCCCTGCCTGGTCTTGGGGGCGCCAGGTGGCATGGTGCCCATGGGCCTGCTGCGGGTGTGGGGGGGCTGGGCACCGTGGTTGGATTCGGAAAAAATGTGGGGGAAGCGGATTGCCCGATATGTAGCCCCGGTATCGAAGACCCGATTTCCGGCCGGCGAAGACCCGACTCCGGCCGGCAAAGACCCGACTCCGGCCACAGTCTCCGGGACGCCCGAAAAATTGTCGGGCGTGCTGGGGCACGTGGCCCGATGTGTTGCTGTTATCGGTGACCCGTTTTCCGGCCAAGGGAGATCCGTTTCCGGCCGGCGAAGACCCGACTCCGGCCACCGTCTCCGGGACGCCCGAGAAATTGTCGGGCGTGCTGGGGCACGTGGCCCGATGTGTTGCTGTTATCGGTGACCCGTTTTCCGGCCAGGGGAGACCCGTTTCCGGCCACTGCCTCCCGGACGCCTGCCAGGCTGTCGGGCGCGCTTGGGCTGCTTCTTCGAGGCGAGGGGGTGGCATTCATTTGCCGAGCTCGTGCTGAGGTGCGGCAGCCCCAGCGCGCCCCACATCGTGGCTGGCGTCCTGGCCGCAGTGGCCGCTGCTTGAGCTTGCAAGCTGGAGGCCCGGCTGACGTGCCGGACGTGGAGCGCCATTGTCGTGGATCGCGGTTGGGGCTGTCGCCGGCGTGGGCGTGGCATTAAATTGTCGGGCTTGCGCCCCTGCGTCGGCCCTCCCCGCGATCCCTGACCTCATGGCG
>JAJQXV010000061.1:102500-110000 GCA_025169955.1 Salix arbutifolia
GACTAAAATGCAGCCTATTCAGCAGCTTTAACGGACGCTTCAACCCTTTAAGCTTCTTGCATAGAGAAAACATAGGAGAACCCATAGCTGTATGCTTCCAACCCTCGGAGATGGTGTGGAGAAAATCAAAATGAGAGGTCCACATGTTAAAGAATTTAAAGCTGCGTTGACCAGCCGCTTGGGGATCAAGCCGAACCAAGACTGGAGAATGATCCGAGAAGGCCCCTTGGTTACCGAAGTGAACATGAGCAGTGCGACGAAGAGAAGACCAATAAGGGTTAACAAGTACCCTGTCCAGTTTACTCCAAATCGAACCATTGCTCCATGAGAAATGACAACCAGAGTAGATGAGATCATAAAGGCCTAGATCAAGACAGCATTTATTAAAGTCGGCAGTCTCATACATGGAAACAGAACTTCCATGAAGCTTGTCGTCTTGAGACAAAAGAGAGTTGAAATCCCCTAAGACCATCCAAGGACCCGGGGGGCACCAATCACGCAGGCTATCCCAAAGAGCTCTTCTTGCCACTATGGTATGCAATCCATAGACAAAAGTAGCGAGAAAGCTGATTTGACTCACAAGGCTTCGAATGCAGACATGGAGGCCCTGGGAGGAGCTGCTAACCATATCGACCGAAACTGTAGAGGGATTCCAAAAAACCACAATGCGGGCTGAAGGAGACTGAGCAGCATTCGTCAGAAATTTCCACTTTTTGAGCCGAAGCTTCTGAAGAGCTAAAACCTTGGACAAGGAAAGCTTAGATTCCAACAACCCACAAACATCAACTGAGGATTTCTTCATGAGGTTGACCACCTCATGCTGCTTTAGAGGACTATTTAGCCCCCTAACATTCCAGCATTTAACAATCATCATGGGGCAGTAGTGGTAGGAAGGTTCCTACCATGACCACGAGATAAATGAGATTTAGATTGCAAACTCTTCCCTGAATGACCTCCTTGCCCGAAACCCTTCAAAGGCTGGACCCTGCCATTAACACGCGACGGAGCTATTGGAGCATCACCCAAAACACCCTTGGAACCCGGTCTCAAGCCCGGACCCAGAACTGCAGTACCTGAAGCCTGCGGATCAGCACCTACCAACTGGCCATGCAGACCCACACCACCCATAACCCTTGCAGAGCCTGCAGCATTACTACCCAAAACCGGCAAATCTGTATCGTCACAGCCCTTACCCGTAGAAGAACCTGCAGCAATACTTCCCAAAGCCATCAAGCCATTATCGACTGAGAGCTCTTTCTTTTTTTCTTTTTTTCTTTTTTTGGTAAATTGTAAGTATATTAAAAAACCAAAGAATATACAAGACCGAGAAAACTCGGAAGAACGGCAACGAAAAGGGAACACGCTCCCTTAACGCAAGACAAAGGCCCTAGGAAAATAAAAATACAACAAAGCCCCTTAAAAAGCCCAACCCAAAACAATGACCAGCCCAAAGAGAAAAACTTGGGGACAGCCCAGAGAAAAAAAGCCCAACAACCCAAAAGCAAAGCCTGAATTCTGGCTCTGAAAAGGCCCACAAAGCAAATCAGCACAAGGAAACCATCTTCCCGCCCAAGAAAAAGCTCAAAACGGCGCCATACCCAGCTTGGAGGGAAGAAAAAGCAGAACAGGACGCAGCAAACTCACAATTTGAATTCAAATTCAAATTGAAAGCAGCCCACGTGGAGCCTGCCCAGCCGAAAACCAACTCCCAATGGATGGAGGACATCCACACGCCACGCCATCACAGTCCAAAAGAAGAAAGCAGAAAATTCAAATTCAACTTGAAAGCAGAACGGCAGCCCCTAAAATATCAACTCCCAATGGAAGGTAGACTGCCACACGCCACATCTTCCCAGCCGAAAAGAAGAAAATAGAAAAGGCAGCCCCCAATCATCTGACATTAACCCGCCAGCTCATACATTTAAATTCACAAGTCAAAGCCCACTTGGGCTGCCTTTTCTGCCACACGCTACTTTATAATCAGCTGCCAGCACACAAAAGGCCTCTCCCATGCAATACACGCATGAAAAGAAGCTTCCAGCCAAGCTGGACAGCCACCCAAAACAGCCATTACAGCTCCCAAGAGGAAGGAGGCTGCAGCACGCCACCCAAAAGATGCACCCAAGGAAGACAAACAACATCTTCTCTCCACCCAACCGGATGAGGACTAGAATATCAACCAAGTCTGATAAAACTACAACCCATCCAATATCATGAGCTGAGCGGAGCACCAAACCCGACCGCGAATCACCCAAAGTTTATCTTGTGATGGTCTTTTTCTCGGAAATGAAAGATGGTAAAGAACAACTCCTGAAATTTCCGAAAAATAATGCAGACTGGCGAATGCATCGAATGAAAGACGCGTTTATTACGCTCCTCCCAAATTAAATACACCGTAATTCCTAACGAAATCCTCCTTAACCTGGACTCCATGCCATGACCACTCGTGTTTAGACCACTCAGCGCGCTACTCAAAGACAACATTTCACGATTAATCCTCAACCAGGATTTAATTAGATTCCAAAGCTGTGTGGACCAATGACAAGCAAAAAATAGATGCCGATGCGATTCATTATCCTGCGAACATAGAGGACAAAGTGGGTCCGGGGACATGAACTGCAGACGATCCTTTGTGCGTAACTTGCCCAAAGCAGCTAACCAGAGGATAAAATTATATCGGGGCATAGACCAAGAATCCCACACAACATGCAACCAATTGACCTCATCCCCCCGAAGCCGGTAATAATCATAAGCATTTCTGGAAAAATTACCACTACTATCCCAACTTCTGACCAAGCTAATCGCAGCTCCCTGGTTGCCGCAAGCATCTAGGATTTGATTTTTTAAGGACAAAATGGCCTTCCATAGCGGTGAAGAGGTTTTACTCGCCTGCGCATCCCAGATAGCAGAGGAACCAAGGTAAAAGTGATGCACCCATTGGATCCAGATGGAGTCTGCTTTGAGATGAATATTCCAAATATGACCAGCTATGACAGCTTTGCTTCTGGCTTTCAAGTCCAAAAGCCCAAGACCCCCTTCCGTCTTCGGGAGACAGACGCGCTGCCAAGCCACCAGCGCTGTTCTTTTCCCGATGCAACCTGACCACAAGAAACTCCTGCAAATACGGATGATACGAGATAGAACAACTCCCGGAATAGGGAAGATACCAACCCAGAATTGAACCATCCCATTTAATACTGATCTCAGCAATTCCAGCCGCCCAGCATAAGTAAGAAATTTTCCCATCCAACCCTGAATAGCTAACTCCAGCTTATTTAAAAGAGGTGTATACTGGCTGGCCAGAAGCCGATGAGGACTTAGCGGCACACCCAAGTAAGTAAAAGGAAAGGATCCTTCAACAAAACCAGTCATCTGCAGAATATCAGCTTTAACAGTCTCCTTAACTCCTCCAAAATAGATGGAAGATTTAGACGGATTAAGATTGAGACCTGACACATTCCCAAATATCCTCAGCTGCTGATGCATAATGCGCACCGAACCATGGTCTCCCCGACAAAGCAACAGGACGTCGTCAGCAAATGCAAGATGGGTAATGCCTAGCGAACTGCACTTAGAATGATAATTGAAACCCGGCAGATCGGAAGACTGCTTGAGCATTCTGGAAAAGTACTCCATGCAGCAAATAAACAGATAAGGCGATAAAGGGTCACCTTGCCTGATACCACTCTTACCCTTGAAGAAGCCGTAGAGATTACCATTTACAGCAACAGAGAAAGAGGCAGATGAAACACACTGCATAATCAGATGGACGAACTGAGGTGGAAGCCCAAGCATGCCTAGAAGACTTTCCAAGAACCCCCACTGGACTGAATCAAAGGCTTTCCTGAAATCGATCTTCATAAGACATTTGGGAGAAGACCTTTTGCGTCCATATTCACGCAGAAGCTCCTAAACCAGAAAAATATTGTCGGCCATTTTCCGCCCTCCCAAAAAAGCATTCTGCATCGGGCTAATAATATCTGGTAAAACACGAGCCAGCCTGTCCGAAAGAAGCTTTGAAATCACTTTATAGATCACATTACAGCAGGAGATCGGCCTGAAATCACTAGGATAAGAGACACTAGCAGATTTAGAAATCAAAGCAATGATGGAGTGGTTTATCTGCTTAAGCATCTTCCCAGAGGCAAAAAAATCCTGCACAGCCCTAACAAAGTCGGTCCCCACAATATCCCAGGCTTTCTTAAAGAAAAAAGCTGAGTAGCCGTCTGGTCCGGGAGCTTTATCATTACCAATACTAAATAAGGCCGCCTTAATGTCATCACCCAAAATAGGAGCAAGAAGACCTGCATGAGCAGAGGGAGCAAGACATGGCCCACACCGAATGACATCCATGTTCAAAGGCACTGTTGCCTTCGACACACCTAAGAGGTTCTGATAAAATTTAACAAATTCAGCTCCGACTTCTGATTCAGAACTAGTAAGGACTCCGTTACTGTTCACAATAGAAGCAATGAACCTCTTTCGCAGCCTTTGACCCATAATAGCATGAAAAAAACTGGTGCCCCTGTCACAGTCTTTGAAGTAGTCGCACTTGAGCTTCTGGCTAAAAAACATTTTCTCCGCGGATTTTAAATGAACCAGCTTACGGCGTATATTTTTCTCAATATCCAAAAGTTGAGAGTTGTCCCTGTCATCCTGCAAATACTCTTGAACTTGCCTAAGGTCACCTTCCATACTACTGACCCTCTCTGAAATGTGGCTGAAATGGTGCTTGCCCAATTCCTTCAACGGCAATTTTAACCTCTTCAACTTAGAACACAAAACAAACATCGGCGAGCCATAAACCTCCAAATTCCACGAAGTGGCTGTCACGTCAATGAAATTCTCATGCAAACCCCACATATTATAGAATTTGAAACTGCGCCGCCCCATTACATGACTATTACCAAGCCTGATAACTGCCGGAGAGTGATCTGAAAAAGGACCCGGCGAATCATAATGAACCTGAATAGGACACTGAAAAGAGGGCCATGCGTGATTCACTAGAACTCTATCAATCTTTGTCCAGATCCTGCCATTAGACCAAGTGAAGTGACTGCCTGAATAGTTTACATCAGCAAGCCCCAAATCAGAACAACAGTTGAAAAAATCTGAGGTTTCGTAACCAGTCACAGGCTCTCCATTGTGCTTATCCGCCGGAGACATAACAGCATTAAAGTCACCAAGAATCATCCAGGGAGAACATGAGTCCCAACTTCTGATATCATTCCAAAGAGCCCGCCGAGCAACAACCGTATTAAATCCATACACAAAAGTAGCTGTGAAACTGGCTTGATGGACCAGACTGCAGATGGAGACATGAAGACCCTGCGCTGAACAAGCAATGAAATCCACCGAGACAGAGGCCGGGTTCCAAAACACAATGACCCGGGCAAAAGAACCCGCCACATCGGCATTGGACAAAAACTTCCAATTCTTAAGACGAAACTTCTGCATACTAGCAACCTTGCCCGCAGAAAGCTTAGACTCCAACAAACCAAAAACATCCACACCTTTCTTCCTGATGAGGTTAACAACCTCATGCTGCTTCAGAGGACTATTAAGCCCCCTGATATTCCAGCAGTAGATTAACATAAATGCACCGGAGCTAGGGCCTTCAACCCTTTGCTCCTAGGAAGAACACCTGTTCGCCGAATACCACTCCGCGTGGTCACACCACAGAACAGGTCAACATCTAGGCCCACCAAACAAACTGGATCCTCCATAACAACTGCATTATTATTAGCCACTTTGGATTTCCCATTTCTTCTTTTAACCACCGTCCACTCACCGGCATCAGTTTCCATTTGCATGGGATCAACCCGTTGCTCATCAAGAGACTCATTCAAAGAGGAAGAAACCTGCATATCAATATGCCGAGACTGCTCCTCACGACCAGTTGGCCGAGAGGCCTCTTCATGTGGCAAAGGTTGAGAGGGCTCATCAATTGGTTGCTGCTCAGTCGGCTGCACCTGATCAGGAGTCACTTTTTGGATCGGAACCCATCGTTTCACTAAAACTTTTTCAGCTGCCGAAACTACCTTGGGTGCCGCGGGAGCCGAATCCACTTTCTTTTCCACCGAGTGCGGACAAAGAGAAGTGTTATGGCCAATAACTCTACAATGCTTGCAAAATCTCGGCAAAGTTTCATAAACAATTTTCTGATTCAAGGATGCACCATTAGGCAACTCAATGCACACAGAATGTTTAAGATCAGCAAGCAAATCAATCTCCACAAGGATTCGGGCAAATGAAAGGCGACACATAGAAGACGTTAATACATCACACTGAACCGGCTTTCCAAGCATACTCCCAATCTTAGACAAACAAAGTGGCGACCAACATTGCAACGGAAGATTAGGGAGCTTAATCCAAACCGGGACAGTGGACATGTCCGCAGTTGAAAAATCAAAAAATTCAGGCATGGATTTTAATATCAAAGGTCTACCATACACTAAGTACGGACCTCCACTAAGCACAACAAGTTTATCCTCCTCATGCAAAAATCGATATACTAACCAACCCGATTCATGAATGGTTAGCGAAGCCTTACATTTCCATGTATTAACGATCATATGATTAAGAGCTTTGAATCCCGGAAATTTACCCGCAACATACCCCACAATACAATACTTCCATACATCCTTAAGATTACCAAGATCATTTTCAAGAAATGAACAAGAAGATGCATTATTGAGTTCGGAAAAATGTACCAATTTAGTCCCGCTATCGGCTCTACGATTGGAGGAGAACAAGTCCTTCCATTTTCCATTTGATGCATGACCATCCTTTGATCCATTCGTCGCATGAGCTGCATTAGCCAAAAATCCCCCATGAGCTGCTGCCATTTTCACGGAATCTGATTTCTCAGCCCCCACTGTCGCGGAAGCTGTTTTCGCAGCCCCTATTCTCACACAATCAGTTTGCGCAGCCTTGCTCCCCATTACTTTCCCTAGCTTAGAGGTTTCATTGGCCACATCAATGGAGGGAGAAGGGAAAGTAGCATTGTCACACAAAACCTTAGCCATGGGAAGAGAGGAGATTAAATCATGACTGTCATGCATTGCTGCCATTGGCAGCGGAAGAGGAGCATCTCCCACTGCCACAAGATCAGGTTCCACAGCCCCATTCCCATGCAAAGTAACAGCATTTTCCTTAGCAAAGGAGGAGGAACTATCACCAACATCCATTCCCTTGGCAAAGGAAGAAGAGGGACGAAAACTGTCAAGCAACAACACATCACCTGCTGCAGCAGATTGCAGCTGGAGAAAAACATCATCCTCTTTCTCTTTTCCCTTTGCGGAGCCCACAACCCCAGCCCCATCATTGAAAGAAGACACATCATTTTCCATGGTTAAAGGTGGGGAAGAAGTTTGGGGACGTGGAGCAGCCATGGGGGCTGTGCCAGCTGAGAGCAGCAAGGGTCTGTCACTTCCTAAAAACGCAGCTGTCATGGCTGCCTCCACTTGCGCAAGGGGTGGTTCTTGACTCTCATGCAAC
>JAJQXV010000061.1:120000-125000 GCA_025169955.1 Salix arbutifolia
GCAAGATGACTGATACCCAGGGCCTCACACTGCGGATGGAACCTGAAAGTAGACTGCTGGGAAGCCTTAGAAAGCAGCCGGGAGAAGTATTCCATGCAAGTGATGAACAGATAGGGAGAAAGAGGGTCACCCTGCCTAATGCCGCTTTTCCCGGGGAAGAAACCATAGAGATTCCCGTTAATGACCACCGAGAAGGAAGAAGTTTCTACACACTGCATAACCAGATGAACAAAGCTCGATGGAAACCCCAGAGAAGATAGGAGATCCCGAAGAAATTGCCACTGGACAGAGTCAAAGGCTTTCTTAAAGTCAATCTTCAAGAGGGATTTAGCCGAGGTTTTCTTTCTGCCATACTGACGAAGAAGCTCCTGCACAAGATTTATGTTATCCACCATAGCTCTACCACCCAGGAAGGCATTCTGCATAGGACTGATGATACTGCCCAAGGAAACAGCCAACCGACCAGTAAGAAGCTTGGAAATGACCTTATAGACCACATTGTAGCAAGAGATGGGCCTGAAATCACAAGGGGAGGAAGCATGAGCAGACTTAGGGATGAGAGAGATAACCGAATGGTTAAGCTGCTTCAGCATTTTCCCCGAGGAAAAGAAATCTTGGACCGCAGCACAGAAATCTTCACCAACAACAGACCATGCCGATTTGAAGAAGAGAGAGGAAAAACCATCCGGACCAGGGGCCTTATTATCATCAATCCCAAACAAGGCTGCTTTAATATCAGCAATGGAAAAAGGCGCAGAAAGGAGCCCACAATCAGAAGCAGAGAGACAAGGACCAAGGCCGACAATAGATCTATCCAAAGGCAAAATAGGCTTTGAGGAACCATAGAGCTTCTGAAAGAAATCCACAAACTCAACTCCTATTTCCTCCTCCGAAACTGAAAGAGAACCATCAGACTTCTGGATAGCCGGGATGAAGTTTCTACCATTCTTGTGGCTCAACAAAGCATGAAAAAACCGAGAGCCTCTATCACTTTCCTTAAGAAAATCACACTTCAGCTTCTGCCCAAAAAACATTTTTTCCGAGGATTTGAGATTAATAAGCTGAATGCGCATTTTCTTGTCTTCTTGGACAAGCTGAGAATTAGAAGGGTCCAAGTGAAGAGCAGATTGCAGCAGATCCAAATCCAATTCAGCCCGAGAGACCCGTTCTGAAATGTGACTAAAGTGAAGCCTATTCAGCTGCTTTAGCGGACGCTTCAACCCCTTTAGCTTCTTGCAGAGAGAGAACATGGGGGAACCTATAACTGTATGCTGCCAACTCTCAGAGACAGTGTGGAGGAAATCAGAGTGAGAGGCCCACATGTTAAAAAATTTAAAACTACGCTGCCCTGAAGCTTGCGGGTCAAGCCGAACCAAAACAGGAGAATGATCCGAGAAGGCCCCTTGATTACCAAAGTGGACATGAGCGATGCGGTGAAGAGAAGACCAATAGGGATTAACAAGGACCCTGTCCAATTTACTCCAAACCGAACCATTACTCCAAGAGAAATGGCAACTAGTGTAGTTGAGATCAGATAAGCCTAGATCAAGACAACACTTATTAAAATCGGCGGTCTCGTACATGGAAACAACACTTCCATTCAACTTGTCATCTTGAGACAGAAGAGAGTTGAAATCCCCTAAGACCATCCAACTCTGAACAGTGGCTTCCATCTTATGAATGAGAGGAAAATATTGGGACACCAACAATCTATGAGGACTGAGAGGAACCCCCAAGTATTTGAAAGGAAAAGATCCTTCTGAGAAGTTCGTGGCCTGCAGGATATCTTGCTTCAAGACAGCACCAACCCCACCAAAATAAATGGATGATTTGGAAGGGTTGATTTCCAAACCAGAAACCTGCCCAAAAACCTCTAACTGATGAAGGAGAGCCGTGATCGAAACTTTATCACCTCTAGCCAGAAGCAGAATATCATCAGCAAACGCAAGATGGCAAATATCAAGGGGCTTGCAGCGAGGGTGAAAATGAAAGGATTGCTGCCTAGAAACTCCCTTGCATACGGGAGAAGTACTCCATGCAAGTGATGAAGAGATACGGAGAGAGGGGGTCACCTTGCCGAATACCACTCTTACCCTGGAAGAAGCCATAAAGATTGCCATTCACCGCTACCGAGAAGGAAGTGGACTCCACACACTGCATAACCAAGTGAGTAAACTGCATAGGGAAACCAAGAAGCTTAAGAAGATCGCGAAGAAAAGGCCACTGGACAGAGTCAAAAGCCTTTCTAAAATCAATCTTCATAAGGGCTTTCAGAGAAGTGCGCTTTCTACCATACTGCCGGAGCAACTCTTGCACAAGATTAATATTATCCGTCATAGCCCGCCCTCAAGAAAAGCATTCTGCATGGGACTAATAATATCCTTCAGGACAAGAGCCAGACGATCAACAAGAATTTTCGAGATGACCTTATAAATCACATTACAGCAGGAGATAGGCCTAAAATCACCAGGAGAGGCAGCATGGGCAGATTTAGGAATGAGCGAGATAACAGCATGATTAATCTGCTTTAGCAACTTCCCAGACCGAAAAAAATCCTGAACAGCCCCACAAAAATCCTCTCCAACAATCGACCAAGCAGATTTGAAGAAGTGAGCCGTGTACCCATCCGGACCCGGGGCTTTATCATTCCCAATACCAAATAAAGCTTTCCGAACAATATCACAAGTGACAGGGGCTAAGAGAATCTCACTAGAGCTATTCGGAAGGCACGGGCCGCGGAGAACAACATCATTATCCAGAGGCAAGGTGGGCCTAGAGGACCCATAAAGGTTCTGAAAAAACTGGACGAACTCAGCACCAACCTCACTCTCCGAGGAAGTAAGAGAACCATCCCCTCTATGAATAGCTGAGATGAAACTGCGACTGTGTTTCTGATTCATCATCGCATGAAAAAAACTAGTGCCTCTGTCACTGTCCTTCAGAAAATCACATTTAAGCTTTTGGCCAAAAAACAGCTTTTCTGCTGACTTAAGCCTAAGAAGATGCAACCGAAGCCTCTTGTCCTCAATAGCGAGCTGATGATTATTTGGGTCACCATGAAGAGCCGTCTGGATAATATCCAAATCCGCAGCAGCACGAGACACCCTCTCGGAGATATGACTGAAATGCTGCTCATTAAGACGCTTAAGGGGCCCTTTCAGCGACTTAAGCCTCTTACACAAAGAAAACATAGCAGACCCCGAGACTTCCATGTTCCATCCCTCCGAAACAGTATAGGAGAAGTCAGCATGAGAAGACCACATATTCAGAAATTTAAAGCTACGCTGACCCTTGTCTCGAGGATTGATCCGAACAGAAGCAAAAGAATGATCGGAGAAGGCCCCTTGATTACCGAAATGGACATGAGCTGATTGGTGAAGGGAAGACCAGAGGGGATTGACCATGACCCTGTCAAGTTTGCTCCAGATAGAACCATTGGACCAAGTGTAATGACAACCCGAGTAAGGAAGATCACACAAACCCAAGTCAAGGCGGCATTTATGAAAATCAGCAGTCTCATAAGCCGAAACAGCACTCCCATTCAACTTATCATCCTGGGATAAAATAGAGTTAAAATCGCCCAAAATCATCCAAGGACAAGCGGGGGACCATCTGTGGAGAGAATCCCATAAATCCCTCCTAGCAACAATGGTGTGAAGACCATAGACAAAGCTCACATGAAAACTGATATGGCTGACAAGGCAACGAAGAGCAACATGGATACCTTGGGAGGAGCAATCAACCAGATCCACAATAACAGTAGACGGATTCCAGAAAACAACAATTTTGGCTGAAGAGGACATGTCCGCATTAGTGAAGAATTTCCAGTGCTTCAGTCTAAGCTTTTGCATAGCTTCAACCTTAGAGGAAGACATTTTATTCTCCAGCAGACCACAAACATCAATTTTCTTTTTCTTCATGAGATTTACAACCTCATGCTGCTTTAGAGGACTATTAAGCCCCCTAACATTCCAACAGTGGACAATCATCATAAAGCAGGATTGGTAGGAAGGGTCCTACCATGACCGCTAGAAGAAGATTTGGATTTCTTTCTAGTAGTAACTCCTTTAACCTCTTCCACAATAAGCTTCCCTTTGCTGCTATTTCGGTTTGCATTAGTTTTTGGCTTACCATTGGTCCCAAGGGGGGAAACAACCGAAGCCACCACTGCTGTCCCAACAATCTCAGATTCATTAACCACTGCCGAATCAACAAAATCTGCCCCATTAGCGACACTAGAATCAGCCCCCACCGTGATGCCAGAAACTGCCCAAGTAGCCACAAGGGGATCAACCCCAGCAGCCTTATCTGTAATGCCCCGCATAGCTCTGTCTGATTTTACACCAGCCGCTCCCTTCACAGCCCCGGATGGCACACCAACAACAGACACATTTTCTTCACCCATGCCCATCACACTAGCTGATTTACCATTCACACCATTCGCAGCCTTGGCTGCCACACCACTTGTTGCCCCGTTAGACACAACATTAGCAGCACTGGCTGCCATACTACACCCCGGCATAGTGTCAGCTACGGCATCAACCATACCACTCGCAGCCCTAGCTGCCACCCCACTCGCAGCCTTGGCTGCCACACCTCTCACATTTTCAGCCATGGTCTTTTTGGGATGCCAGTTACTTCTGTGCTTTTTCTTCACTGTTTCCCATTTACCCTCTGCACTAACATCTTCAGTGGGCAAAACATCCTTCTCCCCAACACCCTTAGGAACCGAGACCTGCCCCCCAACAACATTAGCAGCTGAAGCATTGTTACTCTTAGAAAACTTAGTACAAGTGTCCACCAAGTGACCAATAACATTACAATGGGAGCAGAATTTCAGAAGAGTTTCATATATGATCTGTTGCTCAATCACCTCACCATTCGGCAAACAAACCTTAACATATTCGCGCAATTTCTTGCGAAGATCAATTTCAACTAAGACGCGCGCATAAGACAACCGAGTCATAGAAGATGTTAGCATATCACATTGAATAGGATTA
>JAJQXV010000061.1:130000-225553 GCA_025169955.1 Salix arbutifolia
GCGTTTTCCCTAGAGCATGATTGAATTGGCTTGATGGAGGGGGTATTAGCCTTTGATTTTCGGACATATTGGTCCTGACTCGACTAGCCCCATTTCAGTGGGTATTAGCCTTAGATTTTTGACCTTGTTCATCTTGTCATATCCAAGGCCATTTTAGTTTGTATTAGACACAATTTTATGCGTAATAGCGTTTTCCCTAGAGCATGATTGAACTGGCTTGATGGAGGGGGTATTAGCCTTTGATTTTCGGACATATTGGTCCTGACTCGACTAGCCCCATTTCAATGGGTATTAGCCTTAGATTTCTTCCCTTGTTGGCCTTGTAATATCCAAGCCCATTTATTTGGTATTAGACTTAAATTTTCTAGTAATACTCTTTCCCCCGAGTATGAAAGAACTCGCTTGTTGGAGGGGGTATTAGCCTTTGATTTTAGGACATATTGATCCTCACTCGACTAGCCCCATTTCAATGGTTATTAGCCTAAGATTTCTGACCTTGTTGGTCTTGTCATATCCAAGGCCATTTTAGTTGGTATTAGACTTAAATTTTATGGGTGATAGCATTTTCCCTCGAGCATGATTGAACTGGCTTGATGGAGGGGATATTAGCCTTGGATTTTCAGACATATTGGTCCTGACTCGACTAGCCCCATTTCAATGGGTATTAGCCTTCGATATCTGACCTGGTTGGTCTTGTCATACCCAAGCTTATTTTACTTGGTATTAGACTTAAATTTTATGGGTAATAGCATTTTCCCTCGAGCATGATTGAACTGGCTTGATGGAGGGGGTGTTAGGCTTGGATTTTCAGAGATATTGGTCCTGACTCAACTAGCCCCTTTGCAATGGGTATTAGCCTTAGATTTCTGACCTTGTTGGCCTTGTCATATCCAAGCCTATTTCACTTGGTATTAGACTTAAATTTTATGGGTAATAGCATTTTCCCTTGAGCATGATTGAACTGGCTTGATGGAGGGGGTCTTAGCCTTGGATTTTCGGACATAGTGGTCCTGACTCTACTAGCCCCATTTCAATGGGTATTAGCCTTCGATATCTGACCTGGTTGGTCTTGTCATATCCAAGCCCATTTAACTTGGTATTAGACTTAAATTTTATGGGTATTAGCCTTTTCCGTCGAGCATGATTGAACTGGCTTGATGGAGGGGGTGTTAGCCTTGTATTTTCAGACATATTGGTCCTGAATGGACTAGCCCCATTCCAATGGGTATTAGCCTTCGATATCTGACCTGGTTGGTCTTGTCATATCCAAGCCCATTTATTTGGTATTAGACTTAAATTTTATGGGTAATAGCGTTTTCCTCGAGCATTATTGAACAAGCTTGTTGGAGGGGGTATTAGCCTTTATTTTGGGACATATTGATCCTCACTCAAGCAGCACATTTCAATGGTAATTAGCCTTAGATTTCTGACGTTGGTGGTCTTGTCATATCAGAGACCATTTTATGGGTAATAGCATTTTTGCTCGAGCATGATTGAACTTGCTTTATGGAGGGGGTATTAGCCTTGGATTTTGGGACATATTGGTCCTGACTCGACTAGCCCCATTTCAATGCATATTAGCCTTAGATTTCTGATCTTGTTGGTCTTGTCATATCCAACCCATTTTAGTTGGTATTAAACTTAAATTTTCTAGTAATAGTCTTTCCCCCGAGTATGAAAAAACTCCCTTGTTTGAGGGGTTATTAGCCTTGGATTTTGGGACATATTGATCCTCACTCGACTAGCCAAATTTCAATGGGTATTAGCCTTAAATTTCTGACCTTGGTGGTCTTGTCATATCAAAGCCCATTTTAGTTTGTATAAGACTTAAATTTTATGGGTAATAGCATTTTCCCTCGAGTAGGATTGAACTGGCTTGATGGAGGCGGTGTTAGCCTTGGATTTTCGAACATATTGATCCTCACTCGACTAGCCCAATTTGAATGGGTATTAGCCTTAAATTTCTGACCTTAGTGGTCTTGTCATATCAGAGCCCATTTTAGTTTGTATAAGACTTAAATTTTATGGGTAATAGCATTTTCCCTCGAGCAGGATTGAACTGGCTTGATGGAGGCGGTGTTAGCCTTGGATTTTCGGACATATTGGTCCTGACTCGACTAGACCCATTTCAATGGGTATTTGCCTTCGATTTCTGACCTTGTTGGTCTTGTCATATGCAAGCCCATTTTAGTTGGTATTAGACTTAAATTTTATGGGTAAAAGCATTTTCCCTCGAGCATGATTGAACTGGCTTGATGGAGGGGGTGTTAGCCTTGGATTTTCGGATATATTGATACTGACTCGGCTAGCCCTATTTCAATGGGTATTACGCTTAGATATCTGACCTCGTTGGTCTTGTCATATCCAAGCCAATTTTACTTGGTATTAGACTTAAATTTTATGGGTAATAGCATTTTCATTGAGCATTATTGAACAGGCTTGTTGTAGGGGTTATTAGCCTTGGATATTGGGACATATTGATCCTCACTCGACTAGCCCCATTTCCATGGGTATTAGCCTTGATATCTGACCTGGTTGGTCTTGTCATATCCAAGCCCATTTTAGTTGGTATTAAACTTAAATTTTAAGGCTATTAGCCTTTTCCCTCGAGCATGATTGAACTGGCTTGATGGAGGGGGTGTTAGCCTTTGATTTTCTGACATATTGGTCCTCACTCGACTAGCCCCATTTCAATGGGTATTAGCCTTAGATGTCTAACCTTGTTGGCCTTGTCATATCCAAGCCCATTTTACTTGGTATTAGACTTAAATTTTATGGGTATTAGCCTTTTCCTTCGAGCATGATTGAACTGGCTTGATGGAGGGGGTGATAGCCTTGCATTTTCGGACATATTGGTCCTGACTCGACTAGCCCCTTTTCAATGGGTATTAACCTGAGATTTCTGACCTTCTTGGTGTTGTCATATCCAAGCCCATTTTTGTTGGTATTACACGTAAATTTTATGGGTAATAGCATTTTCCCTCGAGCATGATTGAAGTGGATTGATGGAGGGGGTTTTAGCCTGTATTTTCGAACATATTGGTCGTGACTCGACTAGTCCCATTTCAATGGGTATTAGCCTTAGATTTCTGACCTTGTTGGCCTTGTCATATCCAAGCCTATTTCACTTGGTATTAGACTTAAATTTTATGGGTAATAGCATTTTCCCTTGAGCATGATTGAACTGGCTTGATGGAGGGGGTCTTAGCCTTGGATTTTCGGACATAGTGGTCCTGACTCGACTAGCCCCATTTCAATGGGTATTAGCCTTCGATATCTGACCTGGTTGGTCTTGTCATATCCAAGCCCATTTATTGGTATTAGACTTAAATTTTATGGGTATTAGCCTTTTCCGCCGAGCATGATTGAACTGGCTTGATGGAGGGGGTGTTAGCCTTGGATTTTGGGACATATTGGTCCTGACTCGACTAGCCCCATTTCAATGGGTATTAGCCTTCGAGATTTCTGACCTTGTTGGCTTGTCATATCCAAGCCCATTTTTTGGTATTAGACTTAAATTTTATGGGTAATAGCATTTTCCCTCGAGCATGATTGAACTGGCTTGATGGAGGGGGTTTAGCCTTGGATTTTGGGACATATTGGTCCTGACTCGACTAGCCCCATTTCAATGGGTATTAGCCTGAGATTTCTGACCTTCTTGGTCTTGTCATATCCAAGCCCATTTTTGTTGGTATTACCCTTAAATTTTATGGGTAATAGCATTTTCCCTCGAGCATGATTGAACTGGATTGATGGAGGGGGTTTTAGCCTGGATTTTCGGACATATTGGTCCTGACTCGACTAGCCCCATTTCAATGGGTATTACCCTTAGATATCTGACCTCGTTGGTCTTGTCATATCCAAGCCCATTTTACTTGGTATTAGACTTAAATTTTATGGGTAATAGCATTTTCACCGAGCATTATTGAACAGGCTTGTTGGAGGGGTTATTAGCCTAGGATTTTGGGACATATTGATCCTCACTCGACTAGCGCAATTTCAATTGGTATTAGCCTTCGATATCTGACCTGGTTGGTCTTGTCATATCCAAGCATATTTCACTTGGTATTAGACTTAAATTTTATGGGTAATAGCATTTTCCCTCGAGCATGATTGAACTGGCTTGATGGAGGGGGTGTTAGCCTTGGATTTTCGGACATATTGGTCCTGACTCGACTAGCCCCATTTCAATGGGTATTAGCCTTCGATATCTGACCTTGTTGGTCTTGTCATATCCAAGCCCATTTTAGTTGGTATTACACTTAAATTTTATGGGTAATAGCATTTTCCCTCGAGCATGATTGAACTGGCTTGATGGAGGGGGTGTTAGCCTTGGATTTTCGGACATATTGGTCCTGACTCGACTAGCCCCATTTCAATGGGTATTAGCCTTAGATTTCTGACCTTCTTGGTCTTGTCATATCCAAGCCCATTTTAGTTGGTATTACACTTAAATTTTATGGGTAATAGCATTTTCCCTCGAGCATGATTGAACTGGCTTGATGGAGGGGGTTTAGCCTGGATTTTCGACATATTGGTCCTGACTCGACTAGCCCCATTTCAATGGGTATTAGCCTTAGATTTCTGACCTTGTTGGTCTTGTCATATCCAAGCCCATTTTAGTTGGTATTAGACTTAAATTTTATGGGTAATAGCATTTTCCCTCGAGCATGATTGAACTGGCTTGATGGAGGGGGTGTTAGCCTTGGATTTTCGGACATATTGGTCCTGACTCGACTAGCCCCATTTCAATGGGTTTAGCCTTAGATTTCTGACCTTGTTGGTCTTGTCATATCCAAGCCCATTTTAGTTGGTATTAGACTTAAATTTTATGGGTAATAGCATTTCCCCGAGTATGATTGAACTGGCTTGATGGAGGGGGTGTTAGCCTTGGATTTTGGACATATTGGTCCTGACTCGACTAGCCCATTTCAATGGGTATTAGCCTTAGATTTCTGACCTTGGTGGTCTTGTCATATCAGAGCCCATTTTAGTTGGTATTAGACTTAAATTTTATGGGTAATAGCATTTTCCCTCGAGCATGATTGAACTGGCTTGATGTAGGGGGTGTTAGCCTTGGATTTTCGGACATATTGGTCCTGACTCGACTAGCCCCATTTCAATGGGTATTAGCCTTAGATATTGACCTGGTTGGTCTTGTCATATCCAAGCCCATTTTTTGGTATTAGACTTAAATTTTATGGGTAATAGCTTTTCCCTCGAGCATGATTGAACTGGCTTGATGGAGGGGGTGTTAGCCTTGGATTTTCAGACATATTGGTGCTGACTCGACTAGCCCCATTTCAATAGGTATTAGCCTTCGATATATGACGTGGTTGGTCTTGTCATATCCAAGCCCATTTTCTTTGGTCTTAGACTTAAAATTTATGGGTATTAGCCTTTTCCCTCGAGCATGATTGAACTGGCTTGATGGAGGGGGTGTTAGCCTTGGATTTTCGGACATATTGGTCCTGACTCGACTAGCCCCATTTCAATGGGTATGACCCTTAGATATCTGACCTCGTTGGTCTTGTCATATCCAACCCCATTTTACTAGGTATTAGACTTAAATTTTCTAGTAATAGTCTTTCCCCAGAGTATGAAAGAACTGGCTTGATGGAGGGGGTTTAGCCTTGGATTTTCGGACATATTGGTCCTGACTCGACTAGCCCCATTTCAATGGGTATTAGCCTTAGATTTCTGACCTTGTTGGTCTTGTCATATCCAAGCCCATTTTAGTTGGTATTAGACTTAAATTTTATGGGTAATAGCTTTTCCCCGAGCATGATTGAACTGGCTTGATGGAGGGGGTTTAGCCTTGGATTTTCGGACATATTGGTCCTGACTCGACTAGCCCCATTTCAATGGGTATTAGCCTTAGATATTCTGACCTTGTTGGTCTTGTCATATCCAAGCCCATTTTATTGGTATTAGACTTAAATTTTATGGGTAATAGCTTTTCCCTCCAGCATGATTGAACTGGCTTGATGGAGGGGGTGTTAGCCTTGGATTTTCGGACATATTGGTCCTGACTCGACTAGCCCCATTTCAATGGTATTAGCCTTAGATTCTGACCTTGTTGGTCTTGTCATATCCAAGCCCATTTTATTGGTATTAGACTTAAATTTTATGGGTAATAGCTTTTCCTCGAGCATGATTGAACTGGCTTGATGGAGGGGGTATTAGCCTTGGATTTTGGGACATATTGGTCCTGACTCGACTAGCCCCATTTCAATGGGTATTAGCCTTAGATTTCTGACCTTGTTGGTCTTGTCATATCCAAGCCCATTTTAGTTGGTATTAGACTTAAATTTTATGGTAATAGCTTTTCCCCGAGCATGATTGAACTGGCTTGATGGAGGGGGTTTAGCCTTGGATTTTCGGACATATTGGTCCTGACTCGACTAGCCCCATTTCAATGGGTATTAGCCTTGGATTTCTGACCTTGTTGGCCTTGTCATATCCAAGCCCATTTTACTTGGTATTAGACTTAAATTTTATGGGTGATAGCTTTTTCCCTCGAGTATGATTGAACTGGCTTGATGGAGGGGGTATTAGCCTTGGATTTTCGGACATATTGGTCCTGACTCGACTAGCCCCATTTCAATGGGTATTAGCCTTCGATTCTGACCTTTTGGTCTTGTCATATCCAAGCCCATTTTATTGGTATTAGACTTAAATTTTATGGGTATAGCTTTTCCCTCGAGCATGATTGAACTGGCTTGATGGAGGGGGTATTAGCCTTGGATTTTCGGACATATTGGTCCTGACTCGACTAGCCCCATTTCAATCGGTATTAGCCTTAGATTTCTGACCTTGTTGGTCTTGTCATATCCAAGCCCATTTTACTTGGTATTAGACTTAAATTTTATGGGTATTAGCTTTTTCCCTCGAGCATGATTGAACTGGCTTGATGGAGGGGGTGTTAGCCTTGGATTTTGGGACATATTGGTCCTGACTCGACTAGCCCCATTTCAATGGGTATTAGCCTTAGATTTTCGACTTTCTTGGTCTTGTCATATCCAAGCCCATTTATTTGGTATTAGACTTAAATTTTATGGGTAATAGCTTTTCCCTCGAGTATGAAAGAACTCCCTTGATGGAGGGGGTATTAGCCTTGGATTCTCGGTTATATTGGTCCTGACTCAACTAGCGCCATTTCAATGGGTATTAGCCTTCGATATCTGACCTGGTTGGTTGTCATATCCAAGCCCATTTCACTTGGTATTAGACTTAAATTTTATGGGTAATAGCATTTTCCCTCGAGCATGATTGAACTGGCTTGATGGAGGGGGTATTAGCCTTGGATTTTCGGACATATTGGTCCTGACTCGACTAGCCCCATTTCAATGGGTATTAGCCTTCGATATCTGACCTGGTTGGTCTTGTCATATCCAAGCCCATTTTACTTGGTATTAGACTTAAATTTTATGGGTATTAGCCTTTTCCCTCGAGCATGATTGAACTGGCTTGATGGAGGGGGTGTTAGCCTTGGATTTTCGGACATATTGGTCCTGACTCGACTAGCCCCATTCCAATGGTTATTAGCCTTAGATTTCTGACCTTGTTGGCCCTGTCATATCCAAACCCATTTATTTGGTATTAGACTTAAATTTTATAGTAATAGTCTTTCCCCCGAGGATGAAAGAACTGGCTTGATGGAGGGGGTATTAGCCTTGGATTTTGGGACATATTGGTCCTGACTCGACTAGCCCCATTTCAATGGGTATTAGCCTTAGATTTCTGACCTTCTTGGTCTTGTCATATCCAAGCCCATTTTAGTTGGTATTAGACTTAAATTTTATGGGTAATAGCATTTTCCCTCGAGTATGATTGAACTGGCTTGATGGAGGGGGTATTAGCCTTGGATTTTCGGTTATATTGGTCCTGACTCGACTAGCCCATTTCTATGGGTATTAGCCTTCGATATCTGACCTTGTTGGTCTTGTCATATCCAAGCCCATTTTACTTGGTATTAGACTTAAATTTTATGGGTAATAGCTTTTTCCCTCGAGCATGATTGAACTGGCTTGATGGAGGGGGTATTAGCCTTGGATTTTCGGACATATTGGTCCTGACTGGACTAGCCCCATTTCAATGGGTATTAGCATGATATTTCTGACCTTCTTGGTCTGTCATATCCAAGCCCATTTTACTTGGTATTAGACTTAAATTTTATGGGTATTAGCCTTTTCCCTCGAGCATGATTGAACTGGCTTGATGGAGGGGGTGTTAGACTTGGATTTTCGGACATATTGGTCCTGATTCGACTAGCCCCATTCTAATGGGTATTAGCCTTAGATTTCTGACCTTGTTGGCCCTGTCATATCCAAGCCCATTTATTTGGTATTAAGCTTAAATTTTATAGTAATAGTCTTTCCCCCGAGGATGAAAGAACTCGCTTGTTGGAGGGGGTATTAGCCTTGGATGTTGGGACATATTTGTCGTGACTCGACTAGCCCCATTTCAATGGGTATTAGCATGAGATTTCTGACCTTCTTGGTCTTGTCATATCCAAGCCCATTTTTGTTGGTATTACACTTAAATTTTATGGGTAATAGTATTTTCCCTCGATCATAATTGAACTGGATTGATGGAGGGGGTGTTAGCCTTGGATTTTCAGACATATTGGTCCTGACTCGACTAGCCCCATTTCAATGGGTATTAGCCTTAGATTTCTGACCTTGTTGGCCTTGTCATATGCAAGCCCATTTTTTTGGTATTAGACTTAAATTTTATGGGTAATAGCTTTTCCCCGAGCATGATTGAACTGGCTTGATGGAGGGGGTTTAGCCTTGGATTTTCGGACATATTGGTCCTGACTCGACTAGCCCCATTATAATGGTTATTAGCCTTAGATTTCTGACCTTCTTGGTCTTGTCATATCCAAGCCCATTTTTGTTGGTATTACACTTAAATTTTATAGTAATAGTCTTTCCCCCGAGCATGAATGAACTGGCTTTATGGAGGGGGTATTAGGCTTGGATTTTGGGACATATTGGTCCTGACTCGACTAGCCCCATTTCAATGTGTATTGGCCTTAGATTTCTGACCTTCTTGGTCTTGTCATATCCAAGCCCATTTTAGTTAGTATTAGACTTAAATTTTAAGGCTAATAGCATTTTCCTTCGAGCATGAATGAAGTGGCTTTATGGAGGGGGTATTAGGCTTGGATTTTGGGATATATTGGTCCTGACTCGACTAGCCCCATTTCAATAGGTATTAGCCTTAGATTTCTGACCTTGTTGGCCTTGTCATATCCAAGCCCATTTATTTGGTATTAGACTTAAATTTTCTAGTAATAGTCTTTCCCCCGAGTATAAAAAGAACTCGCTTGTTAGACGGGGTATTAGCCTTGGATTTTGGGACATATTGGTCCTGACTCGACTAGCCCCATTTCAATGGGTATTAGCCTTAGATTTCTGACCTTCTCGGTCTTGTCATATCCAAACCCATTTTAGTTGGTATTAGACTTAAATTTTATGGGTAATAGCATTTTCCCCGGAGCATGATTGAACTGGCTTGATGGAGGGGGTATTAGCCTTGGATTTTCGGTTATATTGGTCCTGACTCGACTAGCGCCATTTCAATGGGTATTAGCCTTCGATATCTGACCTAGTTGGTCTTGTCATATGCAAGCCCATTTATTGGTATTAGACTTAAATTTTATGGGTAATAGCTTTTCCCCGAGCATGATTGAACTGGCTTGATGGAGGGGGTATTAGCCTTGGATTTTCGGACATATTGGTCCTGACTCGACTAGCCCCATTTCAATGGTATTAGCCTTAGATGTCTAACCTTGTTGGCCTTGTCATATCCAAGCCCATTTTACTTGGTATTAGACTTAAATTTTATGGGTATTAGCTTTTTCCCTCGAGCATGATTGAACTGGCTTGATGGAGGGGGTGTTAGCCTTGGATTTTGGGACATATTGGTCCTGACTCGACTAGCCCCATTTCAATGGGTATTAGCCTTAGATTTCTGACCTTGTTGGCCTTGTCATATCCAAGCCCATTTATTTGGTATTAGACTTAAATTTTAGTAATAGTCTTTCCCCCGAGTATGAAAGAACTCCCTTGTTTGAGGGGGTATTAGCCTTGGATTTTGGGACATATTGGTCCTGACTCGACTAGCCCCATTTCAATGGGTATTAGCCTTCGATATCTGACCTGGTTGGTCTTGTCATATCCAAGCCCATTTTACTTGGTATTAGACTTAAATTTTATGGGTAATAGCATTTTCCCTCGAGCATGATTGAACTGGCTTGATGGAGGGGGTATTAGCCTTGGATTTTCGGACATATTGGTCCTGACTCGACTAGCCCCATTTCAATGGGTATTAGCCTTCGATATCTGACCTGTTGGTCTTGTCATATCCAAGCCCATTTTACTTGGTATTAGACTTAAATTTTATGGGTAATAGCATTTTCCCTCGAGCATGATTGAACTGGCTTGATGGAGGGGGTATTAGCCTTGGATTTTCGGACATATTGGTCCTGACTCGACTAGCCCCATTTCAATGGTATTAGCCTTAGATTTCTGACCTTGTTGGTCTTGTCATATCCAAGCCCATTTTATTGGTATTAGACTTAAATTTTATGGGTAATAGCTTTTCCCCGAGCATGATTGAACTAGCTTGATGGAGGGGATATTAGCATTGGATTTTGGGACATATTGGTCCTGACTCGACTAGCCCCATTTCAATGGGTATTAGCCTTAGATTTCTGACCTTGTTGGTCTTGTCATATCCAAGCCCATTTTAGTTGGTATTAGACTTAAATTTTATGGGTAATAGCATTTTCCCTCGAGTATGATTGAACTGGCTTGATGGAGGGGGTATTAGCCTTGGATTTTGGGACATATTGGTCCTGACTCGACTAGCCCCATTTCAATGGGTATTAGCCTTCGATATCTGACCTTGTTGGTCTTGTCATATCCAAGCCCATTTTACTTGGTATTAGACTTAAATTTTATGGGTAATAGCCTTTTCCCTCGAGCATGATTGAACTGGCTTGATGGAGGGGGTGTTAGCCTTGGATTTTCGGACATATTGGTCCTGACTCGACTAGCCCCATTTCAATGGGTATTAGCCTTAGATTTCTGACCTTGTTGGTCTTGTCATATCCAAGCCCATTTTACTTGGTATTAGACTTAAATTTTATGGGTATTAGCCTTTTCCCTCGAGCATGATTGAACTGGCTTGATGGAGGGGGTGTTAGCCTTGGATTTTCGGACATATTGGTCCTGACTCGACTAGCCCCATTTCAATGGGTATTAGCCTTAGATTTCTGACCTTGTTGGCCTTGTCATATCCAAGCCCATTTATTTGGTATTAGACTTAAATTTTATAGTAATAGTCTTTCCCCCGAGTATGAAAGAACTCGCTTGTTGGAGGGGGTATTAGCCTTGGATTTTGGGACATATTGGTCCTGACTCGACTAGCCCCATTTCAATGGGTATTAGCCTTAGATTTCTGACCTTGTTGGTCTTGTCATATCCAAGCCCATTTTAGTTGGTATTAGACTTAAATTTTATGGGTAATAGCATTTTCCCCCGTGCATAATTGAACTGGGTTGAGGGAGGGGGTATTAGCCTTGGATTTTGGGACATATTTGTCGTGACTCCACTACCCCCATTTCAAAGGGTATTAGCCTTAGATTTCTGACCTTGTTGGCCCTGTCATATCCAAGCCCATTTATTTGGTATTAGGCTTAAATTTTATGGGTAATAGCCTTTTCCCCGAGCATGATTGAACTCGCTTGTTGGAGGGGGTTTAGCCTTGGATTTTGGGACATATTGGTCCTGACTCGACTAGCCCCATTATAATGGTTATTAGCCTTAGATTTCTGACCTTCTTGGTCTTGTCATATCCAAGCCCATTTTTGTTGGTATTACACTTAAATTTTATAGTAATAGTCTTTCCCCCGAGCATGAATGAACTGGCTTTATGGAGGGGGTATTAGGCTTGGATTTTGGGACATATTGGTCCTGACTCGACTAGCCCCATTTCAATGTGTATTGGCCTTAGATTTCTGACCTTCTTGGTCTTGTCATATCCAAGCCCATTTTAGTTAGTATTAGACTTAAATTTTAAGGTTAATAGCATTTTCCTTCGAGCATGATGAAGTGGCTTTATGGAGGGGGTATTAGGCTTGGATTTTGGGACATATTGGTCCTGACTCGACTAGCCCCATTTCAATGGTATTAGCCTTAGATTTCTGACCTTGTTGGTCTTGTCATATCCAAGCCCATTTTATTGGTATTAGACTTAAATTTTATGGGTAATAGCTTTTCCCTCGAGCATAATGAACTGCTTGATGGAGGGGGTATTAGGCTTGGATTTTGGGACATATTGGTCCTGACTCGACTAGCCCCATTTCAATGGGTATTAGCCTTAGATTTCTGACCTTGTTGGTCTTGTCATATCCAAGCCCATTTTAGTTGGTATTAGACTTAAATTTTATGGGTAATAGCATTTTCCCCGAGCATGATTGAACTGGCTTGATGGAGGGGGTATTAGCCTTGGATTTTGGGACATATTGGTCCTGACTCGACTAGCCCCATTTCAATGGGTATTAGCCTTAGATTCTGACCTTGTTGGTCTTGTCATATCCAAGCCCATTTAGTTGGTATTAGACTTAAATTTTATGGGTAATAGCTTTTCCCTCGAGCATGATTGAACTGGCTTGATGGAGGGGGTATTAGCCTTGGATTTTGGGACATATTGGTCCTGACTCGACTAGCCCCATTTCAATGGGTATTAGCCTTAGATTTCTGACCTTGTTGGTCTTGTCATATCCAAGCCCATTTTAGTTGGTATTAGACTTAAATTTTATGGGTAATAGCATTTTCCCTCGAGCATGATTGAACTGGCTTGATGGAGGGGTGTTAGCCTTGGATTTTGGACATATTGGTCCTGACTCGACTAGCCCCATTTCAATGGTATTAGCCTTAGATTTCTGACCTTGTTGGTCTTGTCATATCCAAGCCCATTTTATTGGTATTAGACTTAAATTTTATGTAATAGCTTTCCCCCGAGCATGAAAGAACTGGTTGATGGAGGGGGTATTAGCCTTGGATTTTGGGACATATTGGTCCTGACTCGACTAGCCCCATTTCAATGGGTATTAGCCTTAGATTTCTGACCTGGTTGGTCTTGTCATATCCAAGCCCATTTTAGTTGGTATTAGACTTAAATTTTATGGGTAATAGCATTTTCCCGGCATGATTGAACTGGCTTGATGGAGGGGGTATTAGCCTTGGCATTTTGGACATATTGGTCCTGACTCGACTAGCCCCATTTCAATGGGTATTAGCCTTGGATTTCTGACCTTGTTGGTCTTGTCATATCCAAGCCAATTTTAGTTGGTATTAGCCTTCAATTTTATGGGTAATAGCCTTTCCCTCGAGCATGATTGAACTAGCTTGTTGGAGGGGGTATTAGCCATTGATTTTGGGACATATTGATCCTGACTCGACTAGCCCCATTTCAATGGGTATTAGCCTTAGATTTCTGACCTGGTTGGTCTTGTCATATCCAAGCCCATTTTAGTTGGTATTAGACTTAAATTTTATGGGTAATAGCATTTTCCCTCGAGCATGATTGAACTGGCTTGTTGGAGGGGGTATTAGCCTTGGATTTTGGGACATATTGGTCCTGACTCGACTAGCCCCATTTCAATGGGTATTAGCCTTAGATTTCTGACCTTGTTGGCTTGTCATATCCAAGCCCATTTTAGTTGGTATTAGACTTAAATTTTATGGGTAATAGCATTTTCCCCGAGCATGATTGAACTGGCTTGATGGAGGGGGTGTTAGACTTGGATTTTCGGACATATTGGTCCTGACTCGACTAGCCCCATTTCAATGGGTATTAGCCTTAGATTTCTGACCTTGTTGGTCTTGTCATATCCAAGCCCATTTTAGTTGGTATTAGACTTAAATTTTATGGGTAATAGCATTTTCTATCGAGCATGATTGAACTGGCTTGATGGAGGGGGTATTAGCCTTGGATTTTGGACATATTGGTCCTGACTCGACTAGCCCCATTTCATTGGGTATTAGCCTTAGATGTCTGACCTTGTTGGGCTTGTCATATCCAAGCCCATTTTAGTTTGGTATTAGACTTAAATTTTATGGGTAATAGCTTTTCCCTCGAGCATGATTGAACTGCTTGTTGGAGGGGGTATTAGCCTTGGATTTTGGGACATATTGGTCGTGACTCGACTAGCCCCATTTCAATGGGTATTAGCCTTAGATTTCTGACCTTCTTGGTCTTGTCATATCCAAGCCCATTTTAGTTGGTATTAGACTTAAATTTTATGGGTAATAGCATTTCCCCTCGAGCATGATTGAACTGCTTGATGGAGGGGGTATTAGCCTTGGATTTTCAGACATATTGTTCCTGACTCGACTAGACCCATTCCAATGGTTATTAGCCTTAGATTTCTGACCTTGTTGGCCCTGTCATATCCAAACCCATTTTAGTTGATATTAGACTTAAATTTTATGGGTAATAGCATTTTCCCCCGTGCATAATTGAACTGGGTTGATGGAGGGGGTATTAGCCTTGGATTTTGGGACATATTGGTCCTGACTCGACTAGCCCCATTTCAATGGGTATTAGCCTTAGATTTCTGACCTTGTTGGTCTTGTCATATGTAAGCCCATTTTAGTTGGTATTAGACTTAAATTTTATGGGTAATAGCATTTCCCTCGAGCATGATTGAACTGCTTGATGGAGGGGGTATTAGCCTTGGATTTTGGGACATATTGGTCCTGACTCGACTAGCCCCATTTCAATGGGTATTAGCCTTAGATTTCTGACCTTGTTGGTCTTGTCATATCCAAGCCCATTTTAGTTGGTATTAGACTTAAATTTTATGGGTAATAGCATTTTCCCTCGAGCATGATTGAACTGGCTTGATGGAGGGGGTATTAGCCTTGGATTTTGGGACATATTGGTCCTGACTCGACTAGCCCCATTTCAATGGGTATTAGCCTTAGATTTCTGACCTTGTTGGTCTTGTCATATCCAAGCCCATTTTAGTTGGTATTAGACTTAAATTTTATGGGTAATAGCATTTTCCCCGAGCATGATTGAACTCTTGTTGGAGGGGGTATTAGCCTTGGATTTTGGGACATATTGGTCCTGACTCGACTAGCCCCATTTCAATGGGTATTAGCCTTAGATTTCTGACCTTGTTGGTCTTGTCATATCCAAGCCCATTTTAGTTGGTATTAGACTTAAATTTTATGGGTAATAGCATTTTCCCTCGAGCATGATTGAACTGCTTGATGGAGGGGGTATTAGCCTTGGATTTTGGGACATATTGATCCTGACTCGACTAGCCCCATTTCAATGGGTATTAGCCTTAGATTTCTGACCTTGGTGGTCTTGTCATATCCAAGCCCATTTTAGTTGGTATTAGACTTAAATTTTATGGGTAATAGCATTTTCCCTCGAGCATGATTGAACTGCTTGATGGAGGGGGTATTAGCCTTGGATTTTGGACATATTGGTCCTGACTCGACTAGCCCCATTTCAATGGGTATTAGCCTTAGATTTCTGACCTTGTTGGTCTTGTCATATCCAAGCCCATTTTAGTTGGTATTAGACTTAAATTTTATGGGTAATAGCATTTTCCCTCGAGCATGATTGAACTGGCTTGATGGAGGGGGTATTAGCCTTGGATTTTCGGACATATTGGTCCTGACTCGACTAGCCCCATTTCAATGGGTATTAGCCTTCGATTTCTGACCTTGTTGGTCTTGTCATATCCAAGCCCATTTAACTTGGTATTAGACTTAAATTTTATGGGTAATAGCATTTTCCTCGAGCATTATTGAACTCGGCTTGTTGGAGGGGGTATTAGCCTTTGATTTTGGGACATATTGATCCTCACTCGACTAGCACATTTCAATGGTGTTTAGCCATAGATTTCTGACGTTGGTGGTCTTGTCATATCAGAGCCCATTTTAGTTGGTATTAGACTTAAATTTTATGGGTAATAGCATTTTCCCTCGAGCATGAATGAACTGGCTTTATGGAGGGGGTATTAGCCTTGGATTTTGGGATGTATTGGTCCTGACTCGACTAGCCCCATTTCAATGGGTATTAACCTTAGATTTCTGACCTGGTTGGTCTTGTCATATCCAAGCCCATTTTAGTTGGTATTAGACTTAAATTTTATGGGTAATAGCATTTCCCCTCGAGCATGATTGAACTAGCTTGATGGAAGGGATATTAGCATTGGATTTTAGGACATATTGGTCCTGACTCGACTAACCCCATTTCAATGGGTATTAGCCTTAGATTTGTGACCTTGTTGGTCTTGTCATATCCAAGACAATTTTAGTTTGTATTAGACTTAAATTTAATGGGTAATAGCATTTTCCCTCGAGCATGATTGAACTGGCTTGATGGAGGGGGTTTTAGCCTTGGATTTTGGGACATATTGGTCCTGACACGACTAGCCCCATTTCAATGGGTATTAGCCTTAGATTTCTGACCTTGTTGGTCTTGTCATTTCCAAGCCCATTTTAGTTTGTATTAGACTTAAATTTTATGGGTAATAGCATTTTCTATCGAGCATGATTGAACTGGCTTGATGGAGGGTGTGTTAGAGTTGGATTTTCGGACATAGTGGTCCTGACTCGACTAGTCCCATTTCATTGGGTATTAGCCTTAGATGTCTGACCTTGTTGGTCTTGTCATATCCAAGCCCATTTTAGTTGGTATTAGACTTAAATTTTATGGGTAATAGCATTTTCCCGGAGTATGAAAGAACTCGCTTGTTGGAGGGGGTATTAGCCTTGGATTTTGGGACATATTGGTCGTGACTCGACTAGCTCCATTTCAATGGGTATTAGCCTTAGATTTCTGACTTTCTTGGTCTTGTCATATCCAAGCCCATTTTAGTTGGTATTAGACTTAAATTTTATGGGTAATAGCATTTCCCTCGAGCATGATTGAACTGCTTGATGGAGGGGGTATTAGCCTTGGATTTTCGGACATATTGGTCCTGACTCGACTAGCCCCATTTCAATGGGTATTAGCCTTAGATTTTGACCTTGGTGGTCTTTTCATATTCAAGCCCATTTTAGTTGGTATTAGACTTAAATTTTATGGGTAATAGCATTTTCCCCGAGCATGATTGAACTCTTGTGGAGGGGGTATTAGCCTTGGATTTTGGGACATATTGGTCCTCACTCGACTAGCCACATTTCAATGGGTATTAGCCTTAGATTTCTCACCTTGTTGGTCTTGTCATATCCAAGCCCATTTTAGTTGGTATTAGACTTAAATTTTATGGGTAATAGCATTTTCCCTCGAGCATGAATGAACTAGCTTTATGGAGGGGGTATTAGCATTGGATTTTGGGACATATTGGTCCTGACTCGACTAGCCCCATTTCAATGGGTATTAGCCTTAGATTTCTGACCTTGTTGGTCTTGTCATATCCAAGCCCATTTTAGTTGGTATTAGACTTAAATTTTATGGGTAATAGCATTTTCCCTCGAGCATGATTGAACAGGCTTGATGGAGGGGGTATTAGCCTTGGATTTTGGGACATATTGATCCTCACTCGACTAGGCCCATTTCAATGGTTATTAGCCTTAGATTTCTGACCTTGGTGGTCTTGTCATATTATATCCCATTTTAGTTGGTATTAGACTTTAATTTTATGGGTAATAGCATTTCCCCTCGAGCATGATTGAACTCGCTTGATGGAGGGGGTATTAGCATTGGATTTTGGGACATATTGGTCCTGACTCGACTAGCCCCATTTCAATGGGTATTAGCCTTAGATTTTAAAACCTTGTTGGTCTTGTCATATCCAAGCCTATTTTAGTTGGTATTAGACTTAAATTTTATGGGTAATAGCATTTTCCCTCGAGCATGATTGAACTGGCTTGATGGAGGGGGTGTTAGCCTTTGATTTTGGGACATATTGGTCCTGACTCGACTATCCCCATTTCAATGGGTATTAGCCTTAGATTTCTGACCTTGTTGGTCTTGTCATATGCAAGACCATTTTAGTTGGTATTAGACTTAAATTTTATGGGTAATAGCATTTCCGCTCGAGCATGATTGAACTGGCTTTATGGAGGGGGTATTAGCCTTGGATTTTCGGACATATTGGTCCTGACTCGACTAGCCCCATTTCAATGGGTATTAGCCTTAGATTTCTGACCTTGTTGGTCTTGTCATATCCAAGCCCATTTTAGTTGGTATTAGACTTAAATTTTATGGGTAATAGCATTTCCCCTCGAGCATGATTGAACTTGCTTGATGGAAGGGGTCTTAGCCTTGGATTTTCGGATATTTTGGTCCTGTCATGACTAGCCCCATTTCAGTGGGTATTAGCCTTAGATGTCTGATCTTGTTGGCCTTGTCATATGCAAGCCCATTTTAGTTGGTATTAGACTTAAATTTTATGGGTAATAGCATTTTCCCTCGAGCATGATTGAACTGCTTGATGGAGGGGGTATTAGTCTTGGTTTTGGGACATATTGATCCTCACTCGCCTAGCTCCATTTCAATTGTTATTTGCCTTAGATTTCTCACCTTGGTGGTCTTGTCATATCAGAGACCATTTTAGTTGGTATTAGACTTAAATTTTATGGGTAATAGCATTTTCCCTCGAGCATGATTGAACTGGCTTGATGGAGGGGGTGTTAGCCTTGGATTTTCGGACATATTGGTCCTGACTCGACTAGCCCCATTTCAATGGGTATTAGCCTTATATCTGACCTTGTTGGTCTTGTCATATCCAAGCCCAAACTTGGTATTAGACTTAAATTTTATGGGTAATAGCATTTTCCTCGAGCATGAAAGAACTTTGTTGGAGGGGGTATTAGCCTTGGATTTTGGGACATATTGGTCCTGACTCGACTAGCCCCATTTCAATGGGTATTAGCCTTAGATTTCTGACTTTCTTGGTCTTGTCATATCCAAGCCCATTTTAGTTGGTATTAGACTTAAATTTTATGGGTAATAGCATTTCCCCTCGAGCATGATTGAACTTGCTTGATGGAGGGGGTATTAGCCTTGGATTTTCGGACATATTGGTCCTGACTCGACTAGCCCCATTTCAATGGGTATTAGCCTAGATTTCTGATCTTGTTGGTCTTGTCATATCCAAGCCCATTTTAGTTGGTATTAGACTTAAATTTATGGGTAATAGCATTTTCGCTCGAGCATGATTGAACTGGCTTGATGGAGGGGGTGTTAGCCTCGGATTTTCGGACATATTGGTCCTGACTCGACTAGCCCCATTTCAATGGGTATTAGCCTTCGATTCTGCCTTGTTGGTCTTGTCATATCCAAGCCCATTTTAGTTGGTATTAGACTTAAATTTTATGGGTAATAGCATTTTCCTCGAGCATGATTGAACTGGCTTGATGGAGGGGGTATTAGCCTTGGATTTTGGGACATATTGGTCCTCACTCGACTAGCCCCATTTCAATGGGTATTAGCCTTAGATTTTGACCTTGTTGGTCTTGTCATATTAAGCCCATTTTAGTTGGTATTAGACTTAAATTTTATGGGTAATAGCATTTTCCTCGAGCATGATTGAACTCGTTTGATGGAGGGGGTATTAGCATTGGATTTTGGGACATATTGGTCCTAACTCGACTAGCCCCATTTCAATGGGTATTAGCCTTAGATTTGTGACCTTGTTGGTCTTGTCATATCCAAGACCATTTTAGTTGGTATTAGACTTAAATTTAATGGGTAATAGCATTTTCCCTCGAGCATGATTGAACTGGCTTGATGGAGGGGGTTTAGCCTTGGATTTTGGGACATATTGGTCCTGACACGACTAGCCCCATTTCAATGGGTATTAGCCTAGATTTCTGACCTTGTTGGTCTTGTCATATCGAAGCCCATTTTAGTTGGTATTAGACTTAAATTTATGGGTAATAGCATTTTCCCTCGAGCATGATTGAACTGGCTTGATGGAGGGGGTGTTAGCCTTGGATTTTCGAACATATTGGTCCTGACTCGACTAGCCCCATTTCAATGGGTATTACCCTTAGATATCTGACCTCGTTGGTCTTGTCATATCCTAGCCCATTTAACTTGCTATTAGACTTAAATTTTATTGGTAATAGCATTTTCCTCGAGCATTATTGAACAGGCTTGTTGGAGGGGGTATTAGCCTTGGATTTTGGGACATATTGATCCTCACTCGACTAGGCCCATTTCAATGGTTATTAGCCTTAGATTTCTGACCTTGGTGGTCTTGTCATATTATATCTCATTTTAGTTGGCATTATACTTTAATTTTATGGGTAATAGCATTTCCCCTCGAGCATGATTGAACTAGCTTGATGGAGGGGGTATTAGCATTGGATTTTGGGACATATTGGTGCTGACTCGACTAGCCCCATTTCAATGGGTATTAGCCTTAGATTTGTGACCTTGTTGGTCTTGTCATATCCAAGACCATTTTAGTTGGTATTAGACTTAAATTTAATGGGTAATAGCATTTTCCCTCGAGCATGATTGAACTGGCTTGATGGAGGGGGTTTTAGCCTTGGATTTTGGGACATATTGGTCCTGACACGACTAGCCCCATTTCAATGGGTATTAGCCTAGATTTCTGACCTTGTTGGTCTTGTCATATCCAAGCCCATTTTAGTTGGTATTAGACTTAAATTTATGGGTAATAGCATTTTCCCTCGAGCATGATTGAACTGGCTTGATGGAGGGGGTGTTAGCCTTGGATTTTCGGACATATTGGTCCTGACTCGACTAGCCCCATTTCAATGGGTATTACCCTTAGATATCTGACCTCGTTGGTCTTGTCATATCCTAGCCATTTTAGTTGGTATTAGACTTAAATTTTATGGGTAATAGCATTTTCCTCGAGCATTATTGAACAGGCTTGTTGGAGGGGGTGTTAGCCTTGGATTTTTGGACATATTGGTGCTGACTCGACTAGCCCCATTTCAATGGGTATTAGCCTTAGATTTGTGACCTTGTTGGTCTTGTCATATCCAAGACCATTTTAGTTGGTATTAGACTTAAATTTTATGGGTAATAGCATTTTCCCTCGAGCATGATTGAACTGGCTTGATGGAGGGGGTATTAGCCTTGGATTTTGGGACATATTGGTCCTGACTCGACTAGCCCCATTTCAATGGGTATTAGCCTTAGATTTCTGACCTTGTTGGTCTTGTCATATCCAAGACCATTTTAGTTGGTATTAGACTTAAATTTTATGGGTAATAGCATTTTCCCTCGAGCATGATTGAACTGGCTTGATGGAGGGGGTGTTAGCCTTGGATTTTCGGACATATTGGTCCTGACTCGACTAGCCCCATTTCAATGGGTATGTGCATTCGATTTCTGACCTTTTTGGTCTTGTCATATCCAAGCCCATTTTAGTTGGTATTAGACTTAAATTTTATGGGTAATAGCATTTTCCTCGAGCATTATTGAACAGGCTTGTTGGAGGGGGTATTAGCCTTGGATTTTGGGACATATTGATCCTCACTCGACTAGCCCCATTTCAATGGTTATTAGCCTTAGATTTCTGACCTTGGTGGTCTTGTCATATCAGAGCCCATTTTAGTTGGTATTAGACTTAAATTTTATGGGTAATAGCATTTTCCCTCGAGCATGATTGAACTAGCTTTATGGAGGGGGTATTAGCCTTGGATTTTGGGACATATTGGTCCTGACTCGACTAGCCCCATTTCAATGGGTATTAGCCTTAGATTTCTGACCTTGTTGGTCTTGTCATATCCAAGCCCATTTTAGTTGGTATTAGACTTAAATTTATGGGTAATAGCATTTTCGCTCGAGCATGATTGAACTGGCTTGATGGAGGGGGTGTTAGCCTCGGATTTTCGGACATATTGGTCCTGACTCGACTAGCCCCATTTCAATGGGTATTAGCCTTCGATATCTGACCTTGTTGGTCTTGTCATATCCAAGCCCATTTATTTGGTATTAGACTTAAATTTTATGGGTAATAGCATTTTCCTCGAGCATTATTGAACAGGCTTGTTGGAGGGGGTATTATCCTTGAATTTTGGGACATATTGATCCTCACTCGACTTGGCCCATTTAAATGGTTATTAGCCTTAGATTTTGTGACCTTGGTGGTCCTGTCATATTATAGCCCATTTTAGTTGGTATTAGACTTTAATTTTATGGGTAATAGCATTTCTCCTCGAGCATGATTGAACTCGTTTGATGGAGGGGGTATTAGCATTGGATTTTGGGACATATTGGTCCTAACTCGACTAGCCCCATTTCAATGGGTATTAGCCTTAGATTTGTGACCTTGTTGGTCTTGTCATATCCAAGACCATTTTAGTTGGTATTAGACTTAAATTTAATGGGTAATAGCATTTTCCCTCGAGCATGATTGAACTGGCTTGATGGAGGGGGTTTTAGCCTTGGATTTTGGGACATATTGGTCCTGACACGACTAGCCCCATTTCAATGGGTATTAGCCTAGATTTCTGACCTTGTTGGTCTTGTCATATCCAAGCCCATTTTAGTTGGTATTAGACTTAAATTTATGGGTAATAGCATTTTCCCTCGAGCATGATTGAACTGGCTTGATGGAGGGGGTGTTAGCCTTGGATTTTCGAACATATTGGTCCTGACTCGACTAGCCCCATTTCAATGGGTATTACCCTTAGATATCTGACCTCGTTGGTCTTGTCATATCCTAGCCCATTTAACTTGGTATTAGACTTAAATTTTATTGGTAATAGCATTTTCCTCGAGCATTATTGAACAGGCTTGTTGGAGGGGGTATTAGCCTTGGATTTTGGGACATATTGATCCTCACTCGACTAGGCCCATTTCAATGGTTATTAGCCTTAGATTTCTGACCTTGGTGGTCTTGTCATATTATATCCCATTTTAGTTGGCATTAGACTTTAATTTTATGGGTAATAGCATTTCCCCTCGAGCATGATTGAACTAGCTTGATGGAGGGGGTATTAGCATTGGATTTTGGGACATATTGGTGCTGACTCGACTAGCCCCATTTCAATGGGTATTAGCCTTAGATTTGTGACCTTGTTGGTCTTGTCATATCCAAGACCATTTTAGTTGGTATTAGACTTAAATTTAATGGGTAATAGCATTTTCCCTCGAGCATGATTGAACTGGCTTGATGGAGGGGGTGTTAGCCTTGGATTTTCGAACATATTGGTCCTGACTCGACTAGCCCCATTTCAATGGGTATTACCCTTAGATATCTGACCTCGTTGGTCTTGTCATATCCTAGCCCATTTAACTTGGTATTAGACTTAAATTTTATTGGTAATAGCATTTTCCTCGAGCATTATTGAACAGGCTTGTTGGAGGGGGTGTTAGCCTTGGATTTTGGGACATATTGGTGCTGACTCGACTAGCCCCATTTCAATGGGTATTAGCCTTAGATTTCTGACCTTGGGGGTATCTCATTTTAGTTGGCATTATACTTTAATTTTATGGGTAATAGCATTTCCCCTCGAGCATGATTGAACTAGCTTGATGGAGGGGGTATTAGCCTTGGATTTTGGGACATATTGGTGCTGACTCGACTAGCCCCATTTCAATGGGTATTAGCCTTAGATTTGTGACCTTGTTGGTCTTGTCATATCCAAGACCATTTTAGTTGGTATTAGACTTAAATTTAATGGGTAATAGCATTTTCCCTCGAGCATGATTGAACTGGCTTGATGGAGGGGGTTTTAGCCTTGGATTTTGGGACATATTGGTCCTGACACGACTAGCCCCATTTCAATGGGTATTAGCCTAGATTTCTGACCTTGTTGGTCTTGTCATATCCAAGACCATTTTAGTTGGTATTAGACTTAAATTTAATGGGTAATAGCATTTTCCCTCGAGCATGATTGAACTGGCTTGATGGAGGGGGTGTTAGCCTTGGATTTTCGAACATATTGGTCCTGACTCGACTAGCCCCATTTCAATGGGTATTACCCTTAGATATCTGACCTCGTTGGTCTTGTCATATCCTAGCCCATTTAACTTGGTATTAGACTTAAATTTTATTGGTAATAGCATTTTCCTCGAGCATTATTGAACAGGCTTGTTGGAGGGGGTATTAGCCTTGGATTTTGGGACATATTGATCCTCACTCGACTAGGCCCATTTCAATGGTATTAGCCTTAGATTTCTGACCTTGTGGTCTTGTCATATCCAATCCCATTTTAGTTGGCATTAGACTTTAATTTTATGTGTAATAGCATTTCCCCTCGAGCATGATTGAACTCGCTTGATGGAGGGGGTATTAGCATTGGATTTTGGGACATATTGGTCCTGACTCGACTAGCCCCATTTCAATGGGTATTAGCCTTAGATTTCTGACCTTGTTGGTCTTGTCATATCCAAGACCATTTTAGTTGGTATTACACTTAAATTTTATGGTTAATATCATTTTCCCTCGAGCATGATTGAACTGGTTTGATGGAGGGGGTGTTAGCCTTTGATTTTGGGACATATTGGTCCTGACTCGACTATCCCTATTTCAATGGGTATTGCCTTCGATTTCTGACCTTGTTGGTCTTGTCATATGCAAGCCCATTTTAGTTGGTATTAGACTTAAATTTTATGGGTAATAGATTTCCGCTCGAGTATGATTGCACTGGCTTTATGGAGGGGGTATTAGCCTTGGATTTTCGGACATATTGGTCCTCACTCGACTAGCCCCATTTCAATCGGTATTAGCCTTAGATGTCTGACCTTGTAGGTCTTGTCATATCCAATCCCATTTTAGTTGGCATTAGACTTAAATTTTATGGGTAATAGCATTTTCCCTCGAGCATGATTGAACTGGTTTGATGGAGGGGGTGTTAGCCTTGGATTTTCGGACATATTGGTCCTGCCACGACTAGCCCCATTTCAATCGGTATGTGTCTTCGATTTCTGACCTTGTTGGTCTTGTCATATCCAAGCCCATTTTAGTTGGTATTATAATTAAATTTTATGGGTAATAGCATTTACCTCGAGAATTATTGAACAAACTTGTTGGAGGGGGTATTAGCCTTGGATTTTTGGACATATTGATCATCACTCGACTAGCTCATTTCAATGGTTATTAGCTTTAGATTTCTGAAGTTGGTGGTCTTGTCATATCAGAGCCCATTTTAGTTGGTATTAGACTTAAATTTTATGGGTAATAGCATTTTCCCTCGAGCATGATTGAACTGGCTTGATGGAGGGGGTTTAGCCTTGGATTTTGGGACATATTGGTCCTGACACGACTAGCCCCATTTCAATGGGTATTAGCCTTAGATTTCTGACCTTGTTGGTCTTGTCATATCCAAGCCCATTTTAGTTGGTATTAGACTTAAATTTTATGGGTAATAGCATTTTCCTCGAGCATGATTGAACTGGCTTGATGGAGGGGGTATTAGCCTTGGATTTTGGACATATTGGTCCTGACTCGACTAGCCCCATTTCAATGGGTATTAGCCTTAGATTCTGACCTTGTTGGTCTTGTCATATCCAGCCCATTTTAGTTGGTATTAGACTTAAATTTTATGGGTAATAGCATTTTCCTCGAGCATGATTGAACTGGCTTGATGGAGGGGGTGTTAGCCTTGGATTTTGGACATATTGGTCCTGACTCGACTAGCCCCATTTCAATGGGTATTAGCCTTAGATTTCTGACCTTGTTGGTCTTGTCATATCCAAGACCATTTTAGTTGGTATTAGACTTAAATTTATGGGTAATAGCATTTTCCCTCGAGCATGATTGAACTGGCTTGATGGAGGGGGTTTAGCCTTGGATTTTGGGACATATTGGTCCTGACTCGACTAGCCCCATTTCAATGGGTATTAGCCTTAGATTTCTGACCTTGTTGGTCTTGTCATATCCAAGCCCATTTTAGTTGGTATTAGACTTAAATTTTATGGGTAATAGCATTTTCCCTCGAGCATGATTGAACTGGCTTGATGGAGGGGGTGTTAGCCTTGGATTTTCGAACATATTGGTCCTGACTCGACTAGCCCCATTTCAATGGGTATTAGCCTTAGATTTCTGACCTTGTGGTCTTGTCATATCTAGCCATTTTAGTTGGTATTAGACTTAAATTTTATGGGTAATAGCATTTCCCCTCGAGCATGATTGAACTAGCTTGATGGAGGGGGTATTAGCATTGGATTTTGGGACATATTGGTGCTGACTCGACTAGCCCCATTTCAATGGGTATTAGCCTTAGATTTGTGACCTTGTTGGTCTTGTCATATCCAAGACCATTTTAGTTGGTATTAGACTTAAATTTAATGGGTAATAGCATTTTCCCTCGAGCATGATTGAACTGGCTTGATGGAGGGGGTTTTAGCCTTGGATTTTGGGACATATTGGTCCTGACACGACTAGCCCCATTTCAATGGGTATTAGCCTAGATTTCTGACCTTGTTGGTCTTGTCATATCCAAGCCCATTTTAGTTGGTATTAGACTTAAATTTTATGGGTAATAGCATTTTCCCTCGAGCATGATTGAACTGGCTTGATGGAGGGGGTGTTAGCCTTGGATTTTCGGACATATTGGTCCTGACTCGACTAGCCCCATTTCAATGGGTATTACCCTTAGATTTCTGACCTTGGGGGTATCTCATTTTAGTTGGCATTATACTTTAATTTTATGGGTAATAGCATTTCCCTCGAGCATGATTGAACTAGGCTTGATGGAGGGGGTATTAGCCTTGGATTTTGGGACATATTGGTCCTGACTCGACTAGCCCCATTTCAATGGGTATTAGCCTTAGATTTCTGACCTTGTTGGTCTTGTCATATCCAAGACCATTTTAGTTGGTATTAGACTTAAATTTTATGGGTAATAGCATTTTCCCTCGAGCATGATTGAACTGGCTTGATGGATGGGGTATTAGCCTTGGATTTTGGGACATATTGGTCCTGACTCGACTAGCCCCATTTCAATGGGTATTAGACCTTAGATTTCTGACCTTGTTGGTCTTGTCATATCCAAGACCCATTTTAGTTGGTATTAGACTTAAATTTTATGGGTAATAGCATTTTCCCTCGAGCATGATTGAACTGGCTTGATGGAGGGGGTGTTAGCCTTGGATTTTCGACATATTGGTCCTGACTCGACTAGCCCCATTTCAATGGGTATTACCTTAGATTTCTGACCTTGTTGGTCTTGTCATATCAAGCCCATTTAGTTGGTATTAGACTTAAATTTTATGGTAATAGCTTTCCTCGAGCATGATTGAACAGGCTTGTTGGAGGGGGTATTAGCCTTGGATTTTGGGACATATTGGTCCTCACTCGACTAGCCCATTTCAATGGTATTAGCCTTAGATTTCTGACCTTGGTGGTCTTGTCATATCCAATCCCATTTTAGTTGGCATTAGACTTTAAATTTTATGGGTAATAGCATTTCCCCTCGAGCATGATTGAACTCGCTTGATGGAGGGGGTATTAGCATTGGATTTTGGGACATATTGGTCCTGACTCGACTAGCCCCATTTCAATGGGTATTAACCTTAGATTTCTGACCTTGTTGGTCTTGTCATATCCAAGACCATTTTAGTTGGTATTACACTTAAATTTTATGGTTAATAGCATTTTCCCTCGAGCATGATTGAACTGGCTTGATGGAGGGGGTGTTAGCCTTTGATTTTGGGACATATTGGTCCTGACTCGACTATCCCCATTTCAATGGGTATGTGCCTTCGATTTCTGACCTTGTTGGTCTTGTCATATGCAAGCCCATTTTAGTTGGTATTAGACTTAAATTTTATGGGTAATAGATTTCCGCTCGAGTATGATTGCACTGGCTTTATGGAGGGGGTATTAGCCTTGGATTTTCGGACATATTGGTCCTGACTCGACTAGCCCCATTTCAATGGGTATTAGCCTTAGATTTCTGACCTTGTAGGTCTTGTCATATCCAAGCCCATTTTAGTTGGTATTAGACATAAATTTTATGGGTAATAGCATTTTCCCTCGAGCATGATTGAACTGGCTTGATGGAGGGGGTGTTAGCCTTGGATTTTCGGACATATTGGTCCTGCCACGACTAGCCCCATTTCAATCGGTATGTGCATTCGATTTCTGACCTTTTTGGTCTTGTCATATCCAAGCCCATTTTAGTTGGTATTAGGCTTAAATTTTATGGGTAATAGCATTTACCTCGAGCATTATTGAACAGACTTGTTGGAGGGGGTATTAGCCTTGGATTTTTGGACATATTGATTATCACTCGACTAGCTCATTTCAATGGTTATTAGCCTTAGATTTCTGAAGTTGGTGGTCTTGTCATATCAGAGCCCATTTTAGTTGGTATTAGACTTAAATTTATGGGTAATAGCATTTTCCCTCGAGCATGATTGAACTGGCTTGATGGAGGGGGTGTTAGACTTGGATTTTCGGTCATATTGGTCCTGACTCGACTAGCCCCATTTCAATGGGTATTAGCCTTAGATTTCTGACCTTGTTGGTCTTGTCATATCCAAGCCCATTTATTTGGTATTAGACTTAAATTTTTGGGTAATAGCATTTTCCCTCGAGCATGATTGAACTGGCTTGTTGGAGGGGGTATTAGCCTTGGATTTTGGAACATATTGGTCGTGACTCGACTAGTCCCATTGCAATGGGTATTAGCCTTAGATTTCTGAATTTCTTGGTCTTGTCATATCCAAGCCCATTTTAGTTGGTATTAGTCTTAAATTTTATGGGTAATAGCATTTTCCTCGAGCATGATTGAACTGGCTTGATGGAGGGGGTGTTAGCCTTGGATTTTGGACATATTGGTCCTGACTCGACTAGCCCCATTTCAATGGGTATTAGCCTTAGATTTCTGACCTTGTTGGTCTTGTCATATCCAAGACCATTTTAGTTGGTATTAGACTTAAATTTATGGGTAATAGCATTTTCCCTCGAGCATGATTGAACTGGCTTGATGGAGGGGGTTTAGCCTTGGATTTTGGGACATATTGGTCCTGACTCGACTAGCCCCATTTCAATGGGTATTAGCCTTAGATTTCTGACCTGGTTGGTCTTGTCATATCCAAGCCCATTTTAGTTGGTATTAGACTTCAATTTTATGGGTAATAGCATTTTCCCTCGAGCATGATTGAACTGGCTTGTTGGAGGGGGTATTAGCCTTGGATTTTCGGACATATTGATCCTGACTCGACTAGCCCCATTTCAATGGGTATTAGCCTTAGATTTCTGACCTTGTTGGTCTTGTCATATCCACCCATTTTAGTTGGTATTAGACTTAAATTTTATGGGTAATAGCATTTTCCCCTCGAGCATGATTGAACTGCTTGATGGAGGGGGTATTAGCCTTGGATTTTGGACATATTGGTCCTGACTCGACTAGCCCCATTTCAATGGGTATTAGCCTTAGATTTCTGACTTGGTTGGTCTTGTCATATCCAAGCCATTTTAGTTGGTATTAGACTTAAATTTTATGGGTAATAGCATTTTCCCTCGAGCATGATTGAACTGGCTTGTTGGAGGGGGTATTAGCCTTGGATTTTGGGACATATTGGTCCTGACTCGACTAGCCCCATTTCAATGGGTATTAGCCTTAGATTTCTGACCTTGTTGGTCTTGTCATATCCAAGCCATTTTAGTTGGTATTAGACTTAAATTTTATGGGTAATAGCATTTTCCCTCGAGCATGATTGAACTGGCTTGATGGAGGGGGTATTAGCCTTGGATTTTCGGACATATTGGTCCTGACTCGACTAGCCCCATTTCAATGGGTATTAGCCTTAGATTTCTGACCTTGTTGGTCTTGTCATATCCAAGCCATTTTAGTTGGTATTAGACTTAAATTTTATGGGTAATAGCATTTCCCTCGAGCATGATTGAACTGGCTTGATGGAGGGGGTATTAGCCTTGGATTTTGGGACATATTGGTCCTGACTCGACTAGCCCCATTTCAATGGGTATTAGCCTTAGATTTCTGACCTTGTTGGTCTTGTCATATCCAAGCCCATTTTAGTTGGTATTAGACTTAAATTTTATGGGTAATAGCATTTTCCCCGAGCATGATTGAACTGGCTTGATGGAGGGGGTATTAGCCTTGGATTTTCGGACATATTGGTCCTGACTCGACTAGCCCCATTTCAATGGGTATTAGCCTTGGATTTCTGACCTTGTTGGTCTTGTCATATCCAAGCCCATTTTAGTTGGTATTAGACTTAAATTTTATGGGTAATAGCATTTTCCCTCGAGCATGATTGAACTGGCTTGATGGAGGGGGTATTAGCCTTGGATTTTGACATATTGGTCCTGACTCGACTAGCCCCATTTCAATGGGTATTAGCCTTAGATTTCTGACCTTGTTGGTCTTGTCATATCAAGCCCATTTTAGTTGGTATTAGACTTAAATTTTATGGGTAATAGCATTTTCCCTCGAGCATGATTGAACTGGCTTGATGGAGGGGGTATTAGCCTTGGATTTTGGACATATTGGTCCTGACTCGACTAGCCCCATTTCAATGGTATTAGCCTTAGATTTCTGACCTTGGTGGTCTTGTCATATCCAAGCCCATTTTAGTTGGTATTAGACTTAAATTTTATGGGTAATAGCATTTTCCCTCGAGCATGATTGAACTGGCTTGATGGAGGGGGTATTAGCCTTGGATTTTGGGACATATTGGTCCTGACTCGACTAGCCCCATTTCAATGGGTATTAGCCTTAGATTTCTGACCTTGTTGGTCTTCCAATATCCAAGCCCATTTTAGTTGGTATTAGACTTAAATTTTATGGGTAATAGCATTTTCCCTCGAGAATGATTGAACTGGATTGATGGAGGGGGTATTAGCCTTGGATTTTCGGACATATTGGTCCTGACTCGACTAGCCCCATTTCAATGGGTATTACCCTTAGATTTATTACCTTGTTGGTCTTGTCATATGCAAGCCCATTTTAGTTGGTATTAGACTTAAATTTTATGGTTAATAGCATTTCCGCTCGTGCATGATTGAACTGGCTTGATGGAGGGGGTGTTAGCCTTGGATTTTGGGACATATTGGTCCTGACTCGACTATCCCATTGCAATGGGTATTAGCCTTAGATTTCCGACTTTCTTGCTCTTGTCATATCCAAGCCCATTTTAGTTGTTATTACTCTTAAATTTTATGGGTAATAGCATTTTCCCTCGAGCATGATTGAACTGGATTGATGGAGGGGGTATTAACCTTGGATTTTCGAACATATTAGTCCTGACTCGACTAGCCCCATTTCAATGGGTATTAGCCTTAGATTTCTGACCTTGTTGGTCTTCCAATATCCAAGCCCATTTTAGTTGGTATTAGACTTAAATTTTATGGGTAATAGCATTTCCCCTCGAGCATGATTGAACTTGCTTGATGGAAGGGGTCTTAGCCTTGGATTTTCAGATATATTGGTCCTGGCATGACTAGCCCCATTTCAATGGGTATTAGCCTAGATTTCTGACCTTGTTGGTCTTGTCATATCTAAGCCCATTTTACTTTGTATTAGACTTAAACTTTACACGTAATAGCATTTTCCCTCGAGCATGGTTGAACTGGCTTGATGGAGGGGGTGTTAGGCTTGGATTTTCGGACATATTGGTCCTGACTCGACTAGCACCATTTCAATGGGTATTAGCCTTAGATTTCTGACCTTGGTTGCTCTTTTCATATCCAAGCCCATTTTAGTTGGTATTAGACTTAAATTTTGGGTAATAGCATTTCCTTCGAACATGCTTGACCTGGCTTGATGGAGGGGGTATTAGCCTTGGATTTTGGGACATATTGGTCCTGACTCAACTAGCCCCATTTCAATGGGTATTAGGCTTAGATTTCTGACCTGGTTGCTCTTGTCATATCCAAACCCATTTTACTTTGTATTAGACTTAAATTTTACGGGTAATAGCATTTTCCCTCGAGCATGATTGAACTGGCTTGATGGAGGGGGTATTAGCCTTGGATTTTGGGACATATTGGTCCTGACTCGACTAGCCCCATTTCAATGGCTATTAACTTTGGATTTCTGACCTTGTTGGTCTTGTCATTTCCAAGCCCATTTTAGTTGGTATTAGACTTAGATTTTAATGGGTAATAGCATTTTCCCTTTAACGTGATAGAACTGACTTGTTGGAGGGGGATTATCTTGAATTTTAGGACATATTGGTCGTGACTCGACTAGCCCCATTTCAATGGGTATTAGCCTTAGATTTTGACCTTGTTGGTCTTGTCATATCCAAGCCCATTTTAGTTGGTATTAGACTTAAATTTTATAGGTAATAGCATTTTCCCTCGAGCATGAGAACTGCTTGTTGGAGGGGGTATTAGCCTTGGATTTTGGGACATATTGGTCCTGACTCGACTAGCCCCATTTCAATGGGTATTAGCCTTAGATTTCTGACCTTGGTTGGTCTTGTCATATCCAAGCCCATTTTAGTTGGTATTAGACTTAAATTTTATGGGTAATAGCATTTTCCTCGAGCATGATTGAACTGGCTTGATGGAGGGGGTATTAGCCTTGGATTTTGGGACATATTGGTCCTGACTCGACTAGCCCCATTTCAATGGGTATTAGCCTTAGATTTCTGACCTTGTTGGCCTTGTCATATCCAAGCCCATTTTTTTGGTATTAGACTTAAATTTTATGGGTAATAGCATTTTCCCTCGAGCATGATTGAACTGGCTTGATGGAGGGGGTATTACCTTGGATTTTGGGACATATTGGTCCTGACTCGACTAGCCCATTTCAATGGGTATTAGCCTTAGATTTCTGACCTTGGTTGGTCTTGTCATATGAAGCCATTTTAGTTGGTATTAGACTTAAATTGTATGGGTAATAGCATTTCCGCTCAGCATGATTGAACTGGCTTGTTGGAGGGGGTATTAGCCTTGGATTTTGGGACATATTGGTCCTGACTCGTCTAGCCCCATTTCAATGGCTATTAGCCTTAGATTTCTGACCTGGTTGGTCTTGTCATATCCAAGCCCATTTTACTTGGTATTAGATTTAAATTTTATGGGTAATAGCATTTTCTCTCGAGCATGATTGAACTGGCTTGATGGAGGGGGTATTAGCCTTGGCTTTTTGGACATATTGGTCCTGACTCGACTAGCCCCATTTCAATGGGTATTAACCTTGGATTTCTGACCTTGTTGGGCGTGTCATATCCAAGGACATTTTTGTTGGTATTAGACTTAAATTTTATGGGAAATAGCATTTTCCCGAGCATGATTGAACTGGCTTGATGGAAGGGGTATTACCCTTGGATTTTGGGAATTATTGGTCCTGACTCGACTACACCCATTTCAATTGGTATTAGCCTTAGATTTATGACCTTGTTGGTCTTGTCATATGCAAGCCCATTTTAGTTGGTATTATACTTAAATTGTATGGGTAATAGCATTTCCGCTCAGCATGATTGAACTGGCTTGATGGAGGGGGTATTAGCCTTGAATTTTGGGATATATTGGTCCTGACGCGACCAGCCCCATTTCAATGGCTATTAGCCTTACATTTCTGACTTGGTTGGTCTTGTCATATCCAAGCCCATTTTACTTGGTATTAGACATATATTTTATGGGTAATAACATTTTCCCTCGAGCATGATTGAACTGGCTTGATGGAGAGGGTACTAGCCTTGGATTTTTGGACATATTGGTCCTGACTGGACTAGCTCCATTTCAATGGGTATTAGCTTTAGATTACTGACCTGGTGGTCTTGTCATATCCAAGGCTATTTTACTTTGTATTAGACTTAAATTTTAATGGGTAATACCATTTTCCCTCTAGCGTGATAGAACTGGCTTGTTGGAGGGGGATTAGCCTTGGATTTTGGGACATATTGGTCCTGACTCGACTAGCCCCATTTCAATGGCTATTAACCTTGATTTCTGACCTTGTTGGTCTTGTCATTTTCCAAGCCCATTTTAGTTGTTATTAGACTTAAATTTTAAGGGAAATAGCATTTCCCCTCGAGCATGATTGAACTGGCTTGATGGAGGGGGTATTAGCCTTTGATTTTGGGACATATTGGTCCTGACTCGACTAGCCCCATTTCAATGGGTATTAGCCTTAGATTTATGACCTTGTTGGCCTTGTCATATCCAACCCCATTTATTTGGTATTAGACTTAAATTTTATGGGTAATAGCATTTTCCCTCGAGCATGATTGAACTCGCTTGTTGGAGGGGGTATTAGCCTTGGATTTTGGGACATATTGATCCTCACTCGACTAGCCCAATTTCAATGGGTATTAGCCTTACATTTCTGACCTTGGTGGTCTTGTCATATCCAAGTCCATTTAAGTTGGTATTAGACTTAAATTTTATGGGAAATAGCATTTCCCCTCGAGCATGATTGAACTAGCTTGATGGAGGGGGTGTTAGCCTTGGATTTTGGGACATATTGTTCCTGACTCGACTAGCCCCATTTCAATAGGTATTAGCCTTAGATTTATGACCTTGTTGGTCTTGTCATATGCAAGCCCATTTTAGTTGGTATTATACTTAAATTGTATGGGTAATAGCATTTCCGCTCAGCATGATTGAACTGGCTTGTTGGAGGGGGTATTAGCCTTGGATTTTGGGACATATTGGTCCTGACTCGTCTAGCCCCATTTCAATGGCTATTAGCGTTAGATTTCTGACCTGATTGGTCCTGTCATATCCAAGCCCATTTTACTTGGTATTAGATTTAAATTTTATGGGTAATAGCATTTTCTCTCGAGCATGATTGAACTGGCTTGATGGAGGTGGTATTAGCCTTGGCTTTTTGGACATATTGGTCCTGACTCGACTAGCCCCATTTCAATGGGTATTAACCTTGGATTTCTGACCTGTTGGTGTCATATCCAAGCCCATTTTACTTGGTATTAGATTTAAATTTTATGGGTAATAGCATTTTCTCTCGAGCATGATTGAACTGGCTTGATGGAGGGGGTATTAGCCTTGGATTTTGGGACATATTGGTCCTGACTCGACTAGCCCCATTTCAATGGGTATTAGGCTTAGATTTCTGACCTTGGTTGGTCTTGTCATATCCAAGCCCATTTTACTTGGTATTAGACTTAAATTTTATGGGAAATAGCATTTTCCCTCGAGCATGATTGAACTGGCTTGATGGAGGGGGTATTAGCCTTGGATTTTGGGAAATATTGGTCCTGACTCGACTACACCCATTTCAATGGGTATTAGCCTTAGATTTTGACCTTGGTTGGTCTTGTCATATCCAAGCCCATTTTACTTGGTATTAGACTTAAATTTTATGGTAATAGCATTTTCCCTCTAGCGTGATAGAACTGGCTTGTTGGAGGGGGATTAGCCTTGGATTTTGGACATATTGGTCCTGACTCGACTAGCCCCATTTCAATGGGTATTAGCCTTAGATTTCTGACCTTGTTGGTCTTGTCATATCCAAGCCCATTTTAGTTGGTATTAGACTTAAATTTTATGGGTAATAGCATTTTCCCTCGAGCGTGATTGAACTGCTTGATGGAGGGGGTATTAGCCTTGGATTTTGGGACATATTGGTCCTGACTCGACTAGCCCCATTTCAATGGGTATTAGCCTTAGATTTCTGACCTGTTGGTCTTGTCATATCCAAGCCATTTTACTTGGTATTAGACTTAAATTTTATGGGTAATAGCATTTTCCATCGAGCATGATTGAACTGGCTTGATGGAGGGGGTATTAGCCTTGGATTTTGGGACATATTGGTCCTGACTCGACTAGCCCCATTTCAATGGGTATTAGTCTTAGATTTCTGACCTTGGTTGGTCTTGTCATATCGAAGCCATTTTACTTGGTATTAGACTTAAATTTTATGGGTAATAGCATTTTCCCTCGAGCATGATTGAACTAGCTTGATGGAGGGGATATTAGCATTGGATTTTGGGACATATTGGTCCTGACTCGACTAGCCCCATTTCAATGGGTATTAGCCTTAGATTTCTGACCTTGTTGGTCTTGTCATATGTAAGCCCATTTTAGTTGGTATTAGACTTAAATTTTATGGGTAATACCATTTCCCCTCGAGCATGATTGAACTGGCTTGATGGAGGGGGTATTAGCCTTGGATTTTGGGACATATTGGTCCTGACTCGACTAGCCCCATTTCAATGGGTATTAGCCTTAGATTTCTGACCTTGTTGGTCTTCTCATATGAAGCCCATTTTAGTTGGTATTAGACTTAAATTTTATGGGTAATAGCATTTTCCTCGAGCATGATTGAACTGGCTTGATGGAGGGGGTATTAGCCTTGGATTTTGGGACATATTGGTCCTGACTCGACTAGCCCCATTTCAATGGGTATTAGCCTTAGATTTCTGACCTTGTTGGTCTTCTCATATCCAAGCCCATTTTAGTTGGTATTAGACTTAAATTTTATGGGTAATAGCATTTTCCCTCGAGCATGATTGAACTGGCTTGATGGAGGGGGTATTAGCCTTGGATTTTGGGACATATTGGTCCTGACTCGACTAGCCCCATTTCAATGGGTATTAGCCTTAGATTTCTGACCTTGGTTGGTCTTGTCATATCCAAGCCCATTTTAGTTGGTATTAGACTTAAATTTTATGGGTAATAGCATTTTCCCTCGAGCATGATTGAACTGGCTTGATGGAGGGGGTATTAGCCTTGGATTTTGGGACATATTGGTCCTGACTCGACTAGCCCCATTTCAATGGGTATTAGCTTAGATTTCTGACCTTGGTTGGTCTTGTCATATCCAAGCCCATTTTACTTGGTATTAGACTTAAATTTTATGGGAAATAGCATTTTCCCTCGAGCATGATTGAACTGGCTTGATGGAAGGGGTATTACCCTTGGATTTTGGGAATTATTGGTCCTGACTCGACTACACCCATTTCAATTGGTATTAGCCTTAGATTTATGACCTTGTTGGTCTTGTCATATGCAAGCCCATTTTAGTTGGTATTATACTTAAATTTTATGGGTAATAGCATTTTCGCTCGAGCATGATTGAACTGGCTTGATGGAGGGGGTATTAGCCTTGGATTTTGGGACATATTGGTCCTGACTCGACTAGCCCCATTTCAATGGCTATTAGCCTTAGATTTCTGACCTGGTTGGTCTTGTCATATCCAAGCCCATTTTACTTGGTATTAGACTTAAATTTTATGGGTAATAGCATTTTCCCTCGAGCATGATTGAACTGGCTTGATGGAGGGGGTATTAGCCTTGGATTTTGGGACATATTGGTCCTGACTCGACTAGCCCCATTTCAATTGGTATTAGGCTTAGATTTATGACCTTGGTTGGTCTTATCATATCCAAGCCCATTTTACTTTGTATTAGACTTAAATTTTACGGGTAATAGCATTTTCCCTCGAGCATGATTGAACTGGCTTGCTGAAGGGGGTGTTAGCCTTGGATTTTCGGACATATTGGTCCTGACTCGACTAGCCCCATTTCAATGGGTATTAGCCTTAGATTTATGACCTTGTTGGTCTCTCATATGCCAGCCCATTTTAGTTGGTATTAGACTTAAATTTTATGGGTAATAGCATTTTCCCCTCGAGCATGATGAACTGGCTTGATGGAGGGGGTGTTAGCCTTGGATTTTGGGACATATTGGTCCTGACTCGACTAGCCCCATTTCAATGGGTATTAGCCTTAGATTTATGACCTTGTTGGTCCTTGTCATATCGAGCCCATTTTAGTTGGTATTAGACTTAAATTTTATGGGTAATAGCATTTTCCCTCGAGCATGATTGAACTGGCTTGATTGGAGGGGGTATTAGCTTGGATTTTGGGACATATTGGTCCTGACTCGATTAGCCCCATTTCAATGGGTATTAGCCTTAGATTTCTGACCTTGGTTGGTTGTCATATCCAAGCCCATTTTAGTTGGTATTAGACTTAAATTTTATGGGTAATAGAATTTTCTATCGAGCATGATTGAACTGGCTTGATGGAGGGGGTATTAGCCTTGGATTTTGGGACATATTGGTCCTGACTCGACTAGCCCCATTTCAATGGGTATTACTTAGATTTCTGACCTTGGTTGGTCTTTGTCATATCCAAGCCCATTTTACTTGGTATTAGACTTAAATTTTATGGGTAATAGCATTTTCCCTCGAGCATGATTAAACTGGCTTGATGGAGGGGGTATTAGCCTTGGATTTTGGGACATATTGGTCCTGACTCGACTAGCCCCATTTCAATGGGTATTAGCTTAGATTTTGACCTTGGTTGGTCTTGTCATATCCAAACCCATTTTACTTGGTATTAGACTTAAATTTTATGGGTAATAGCATTTTCCCTCTAGCGTGATAGAACTGGCTTGTTGGAGGGGGATTATCTTGAATTTTAGGACATATTGGTCCTGACTCGACTAGCCCCATTTCAATGGGTATTAGCCTTAGATTTCTGACCTTGTTGGTCTTGTCATATCCAAGCCCTTTTAGTTGGTATTAGACTTAAATTTTATGGGTAATAGCATTTTCCCTCGAGCGTGATTGAACTGCTTGTGGAGGGGGTATTATCCTTGGATTTTGGGACATATTGGTCCTGACTCGACTAGCCCCATTTCAATGGGTATTAGCCTTGGATTTCTGACCTGGTTGGTTTTGTCATATCCAAGCCAATTTTACTTGGTATTAGACTTAAATTTTATGGGTAATAGCATTTTCCATCGAGCGTGATTGAACTGTCTTCATGGAGGGGGTATTATCCTTGGATTTTGGGACATATTGGTCCTGACTCGACTAGCCCCATTTCAATGGGTATTAGTCTTAGATTTCTGACCTGGTTGGTCTTGTCATATCTAAGCCAATTTTACTTGGTATTAGACTTAAATTTTATGGGTAATAGCATTTCCCTCGAGCATGATTGAACTGGCTTGATAGAGGGGGTAGTACCTTTGGATTTCGGGACATGCTGGTCCTGACTCGACTAGCCCGATTTCAATGGGTATTAGCTTTAGATTACTGACCTTGGTGGTCTTGTCATATGAAAGCCTATTTTACTTTGTATTAGACTTAAATTTTATGGGTAATAGCATTTCCCCTCGAGCATGATTGAACTGTCTTGATGGAGGGGCTATTATCCTTGGATTTTGGGACATATTGGTCCTGACTCGACTAGCCCCATTTCAATGGGTATTAGCCTTAGATTTCTGACCTTGTTGGCCTTGTCATATCGATGCCCATTTAGTTGGTATTAGACTTAGATTTTAATGGGTAATAGCATTTTCCATCGAGCATGATTGAACTGGCTTGATGGAGGGGGTGTTACTCTTTGATTTTCGGACATACTGGTCCTGACTCGACTAGCCCCATTTCAATGGGTATTAGTCTTAGATTTCTGACCTTGTCGTTCCTGTCATAGTAGAGCCCATTTTAGTTGGTATTAGACTTAAATTTTATGGGTAATAGCATTTTCCATCGAGCATGATTGAACTGGCTTGATGGAGGGGGTATTAGCCTTGGATTTTGGGACATACTGGTCCTGACTCGACTAGCCCCAATTCAATGGGTATTAGTCTTAGATTTCTGACCTTGTTGGTCCTGTCATATCAGAGACCATTTTAGTTGGTATTAGAATTAAATTTTATGGGTAATAGCATTTTACATCGAGTATGATTGAACTGGCTTGATGGAGGGGGTATTAGCCTTGGATTTTGGGACATATTGGTCCTGACACGACTAGCCCCATTTCAATGGGTATTAGCCTTGGATTTCTGACCTGGTTGATCTTGTCATTTCCAAGCCCATTTTACTTGGTATTAGACTTAAATTTTATGGGTAATAGCATTTTCCCTCGAGCATGATTGAACTGGCTTCATGGAGGGGGTATTAGCCTTGGATTTTGGGACATATTGGTCATGACTCGACTAGCCCCATTTCAATTGGTATTAGGCTTAGATTTATGACCTGGTTGGTCTTATCATATCCAAGCCCAATTTACTTGGTATTAGACTTAAATTTTACGGGTAATAACATTTTCCCTCGAGCATGATTGAACTGGCTTGATGGAGGGGGTGTTAGCCTTGGATTTTTGGACATATTGGTCCTGACTCGACTAGCCCCATTTCAATGGGTATTAGCCTTGGATTTCTGACCTGGTTGATCTTGTCATTTCCAAGCCCATTTTACTTGGTATTAGACTTAAATTTTATGGGTAATAGCATTTTCCCTCGAGCATGATTGAACTGGCTTCATGGAGGGGGTATTAGCCTTGGATTTTGGGACATATTGGTCCTGACTCGACTAGCCCCATTTCAATTGGTATTAGGCTTAGATTTATGACCTGGTTGGTCTTATCATATCCAAGCCCAATTTACTTGGTATTAGACTTAAATTTTACGGGTAATAACATTTTCCCTCGAGCATGATTGAACTGGCTTGATGGAGGGGGTGTTAGCCTTGGATTTTTGGACATATTGGTCCTGACTCGACTAGCCCCATTTCAATGGGTATTAGGCTTAATTTATGACCTTGGTGGTCTCCTCATATGCCAGCCCATTTTAGTTGGTATTATAATTAAATTTATGGGTAATAGCATTTCCCCTCGAGCATGATGGAACTGGCTTGATGGAGGGGGTGTTAGCCTTGGATTTTCGGACATATTGGTCATGACTCGACTAGCCCCATTTCAATGGGTATTAGCCTTAGATTTATGACCTTGTTGGCCTTGTCATATCGATGCCCATTTAGTTGGTATTAGACTTAAATTTTAATGGGTAATAGCATTTTCCCTCTAGCGTGATAGAACTGACTTGTTGGAGGGGGATTATCTTGGATTTTGGGACATATTGGTCCTGACTCGATTAACCCCATTTCAATGGTTATTAGCCTTAGATATCTGACGTTGGTGGTCATGTCATATCAGAGCCCATTTTAGTTGGTATTAGACTTAAATTGTATGGGTAATAGAATTTTCTATCGAGCATCATTGAACTGGCTTGATAGAGGGGGTATTAGGCTTGGATTTTGGGACATATTGGTCCTGACTCGACTAGCCCCATTTCAATGGGTATTACCCTTGGATTTCTGACCTGGTTGGTTTTGTCATATCCAAGCCAATTTTACTTGGTATTAGACTTAAATTTTATGGGTAATAGCATTTTCCCTCGAGCATGATTAAACTGGCTTCATGGAGGGGGTATTAGCCTTGGATTTTGGGACATATTGGTCCTGACTCGACTAGCCCCATTTCAATGGGTATTAGGCTTAGATTTTTGACCTTGGTGGTCTTCTCATATCCAAACCCATTTTACTTGGTATTAGACTTAAATTTTATGGGTAATAGCATTTTCCCTCTAGCGTGATAGAACTGGCTTGTTGGAGGGGGATTAGCCTTGGATTTTTGGACATATTGATCCTGACTCGACTAGCCCCATTTCAATGGGTATTAGCCTTAGATTTATGACCTTGTTGGCCTTGTCATATCGATGCCCTTTTAGTTGATATTAGACTTAAATTTTAATAGGTAATAGCATTTTCCCTCTAGCGTGATAGAACTGCCTTGTTGGAGGGGGATTATCTTGGATTTTAGGACATATTGGTCCTGACTCGACTAGCCCCATTTCAATGGGTATTACCCTTGGATTTCTAACCTTGTTGGTCTTGTCATATCCAAGCCTATTTTAGTTGGTATTAGACTTAAATTTTATGGGTAATAGCATTTTCCATCGAGCGTGATTGAACTGTCTTCATGGAGGGGGTATTATCCTTGGATTTTGGGACATATTGGTCCTGACTCGACTAGCCCCATTTCAATGGGTATTAGTCTTAGATTTCTGACCTGGTTGGTCTTGTCATATCTAAGCCAATTTTACTTGGTATTAGACTTAAATTTTATGGGTAATAGCATTTCCCTCGAGCATGATTGAACTGGCTTGATAGAGGGGGTATTACCTTTGGATTTCGGGACATGCTGGTCCTGACTCGACTAGCCCGATTTCAATGGGTATTAGCTTTAGATTTCTGACCTTGGTGGTCTTGTCATATGAAAGCCCATTTTACTTGGTATTAGACTTAAATTTTATGGGTAATAGCATTTTCCATCGAGCATGATTGAACTGTCTTGATGGAGGGGGTATTAGCCTTGGATTTTGGGACATACTGGTCCTGACTCGACTAGCCCCAATTCAATGGGTATTAGTCTTAGATTTCTGACCTTGTTGGTCCTTGTCATATCGATGCCCATTTAGTTGGTATTAGACTTAAATTTTATGGGTAATAGCATTTTCCATCGAGCATGATTGAACTGGCTTGATGGAGGGGGTGTTACTCTTGATTTTGGACATATGGTCCTGACTCGACTAGCCCCATTTCAATGGGTATTAGCCTTAGATTTCTGACCTTGTCGTTCCTGTCATAGTAGAGCCCATTTTAGTTGGTATTAGACTTAAATTTTATGGGTAATAGCATTTTCCATCGAGCATGATTGAACTGGCTTGATGGAGGGGGTATTAGCCTTGGATTTTGGGACATACTGGTCCTGACTCGACTAGCCCCAATTCAATGGGTATTAGTCTTAGATTTCTGACCTTGTTGGTCTGTCATATCAAGACCATTTTAGTTGGTATTAGACTTAAATTTTATGGGTAATAGCATTTTACATCGAGTATGATTGAACTGGCTTGATGGAGGGGGTATTAGCCTTGGATTTTGGGACATATTGGTCCTGACACGACTAGCCCCATTTCAATGGGTATTAGCCTTGGATTTCTGACCTGGTTGATCTTGTCATTTCCAAGCCCATTTTACTTGGTATTAGACTTAAATTTTATGGGTAATAGCATTTTCCCTCGAGCATGATTGAACTGGCTTCATGGAGGGGGTATTAGCCTTGGATTTTGGGACATATTGGTCCTGACTCGACTAGCCCCATTTCAATGGTATTAGGCTTAGATTTATGACCTTGGTTGGTCTTATCATATCCAAGCCCATTTTACTTGGTATTAGACTTAAATTTTATGGGTAATAGCATTTTCCCTCGAGCATGATTGAACTGGCTTGATGGAGGGGGTGTTAGCCTTGGATTTTGGGACATATTGGTCCTGACTCGACTAGCCCCATTTCAATGGTTATTAGCCTTGATTTCTGACCTGGTTGGTCTTGTCATATTCCAAGCCCATTTTACTTGGTATTAGACTTAAATTTTATGGGTAATAGCATTTTCCCTCGAGCATGATTGAACTGGCTTCATGGAGGGGGTATTAGCCTTGGATTTTGGGACATATTGGTCCTGACTCGACTAGCCCCATTTCAATTGGTATTAGGCTTAGATTTATGACCTGGTTGGTCTTATCATATCCAAGCCCAATTTACTTGGTATTAGACTTAAATTTTACGGGTAATAACATTTTCCCTCGAGCATGATTGAACTGGCTTGATGGAGGGGGTGTTAGCCTTGGATTTTTGGACATATTGGTCCTGACTCGACTAGCCCCATTTCAATGGGTATTAGGCTTAATTTATGACCTTGGTGGTCTCCTCATATGCCAGCCCATTTTAGTTGGTATTATAATTAAATTTTATGGGTAATAGCATTTCCCCTCGAGCATGATGGAACTGGCTTGATGGAGGGGGTGTTAGCCTTGGATTTTCGGACATATTGGTCATGACTCGACTAGCCCCATTTCAATGGGTATTAGCCTTAGATTTATGACCTTGTTGGCCTTGTCATATCGATGCCCATTTAGTTGGTATTAGACTTAAATTTTAATGGGTAATAGCATTTTCCCTCTAGCGTGATAGAACTGACTTGTTGGAGGGGGATTATCTTGGATTTTGGGACATATTGGTCCTGACTCGATTAACCCCATTTCAATGGTTATTAGCCTTAGATATCTGACGTTGGTGGTCATGTCATATCAGAGCCCATTTTAGTTGGTATTAGACTTAAATTGTATGGGTAATAGAATTTTCTATCGAGCATCATTGAACTGGCTTGATAGAGGGGGTATTAGGCTTGGATTTTGGGACATATTGGTCCTGACTCGACTAGCCCCATTTCAATGGGTATTACCCTTGGATTTCTGACCTGGTTGGTTTTGTCATATCCAAGCCAATTTTACTTGGTATTAGACTTAAATTTTATGGGTAATAGAAATTTCACTCGAGCATGATTAAACTGGCTTGATGGAGGGGGTATTAGCCTTGGATTTTGGGACATATTGGTCCTGACTCGACTAGCCCCATTTCAATGGGTATTAGGCTTAGATTTTTGACCTTGGTGGTCTTCTCATATCCAAACCCATTTTACTTGGTATTAGACTTAAATTTTATGGGTAATAGCATTTTCCCTCTAGCGTGATAGAACTGGCTTGTTGGAGGGGGATTAGCCTTGGATTTTGGGACATATTGATCCTGACTCGACTAGCCCCATTTCAATGGGTATTAGCCTTAGATTTATGACCTTGTTGGCCTTGTCATATCGATGCCCTTTTAGTTGATATTAGACTTAAATTTTAATAGGTAATAGCATTTTCCCTCTAGCGTGATAGAACTGCCTTGTTGGAGGGGGATTATCTTGGATTTTAGGACATATTGGTCCTGACTCGACTAGCCCCATTTCAATGGGTATTACCCTTGGATTTCTAACCTTGTTGGTCTTGTCATATCCAAGCCTATTTTAGTTGGTATTAGACTTAAATTTTATGGGTAATAGCATTTTCCATCGAGCGTGATTGAACTGTCTTCATGGAGGGGGTATTATCCTTGGATTTTGGGACATATTGGTCCTGACTCGACTAGCCCCATTTCAATGGGTATTAGTCTTAGATTTCTGACCTGGTTGGTCTTGTCATATCCAAGCCAATTTTACTTGGTATTAGACTTAAATTTTATGGGTAATAGCATTTTCCATCGAGCATGATTGAACTGGCTTGATGGAGGGGGTATTAGCCTTGGATTTTGGGACATCCTGGTCCTGACTCGACTAGCCCCAATTCAATGGGTATTAGTCTTAGATTTCTGACCTTGTTGGTCTGTCATATCAAGCCCATTTTAGTTGGTATTAGACTTAAATTTTATGGGTAATAGCATTTTACATCGAGTATGATTGAACTGGCTTGATGGAGGGGGTATTAGCCTTGGATTTTGGGACATATTGGTCCTGACTCGACTAGCCCCATTTCAATGGGTATTAGCCTTAGATTTCTGACCTTGTTGGTCCTGTCATATCAGAGCCCATTTTAGTTGGTATTAGACTTAAATTTTATGGGTAATAGCATTTCCCCTCGAGCATGATTGAACTGGCTTGATGGAGGGGGTATTAGCCTTGGATTTTGGGACATATTGGTCCTGACTCGACTAGCCCCATTTCAATGGGTATTAGCCTTAGATTTCTGACCTTGTTGGTCTTCTCATATGCAAGCCCATTTTAGTTGGTATTATACTTAAATTTTATGGGTAATAGCATTTTACATCGAGCATGATTGAACTGGCTTGATGGAGGGGGTATTAGCCTTGGATTTTGGGACATATTGGTCCTGACTCGACTAGGCCCATTTCAATGGGTATTAGCCTTAGATTTCTGACCTTGTTGGTCTTCTCATATCCAAGCCCAATTTACTTGGTATTAGACTTAAATTTTACGGGTAATACCATTTTCCCTCGAGCATGATTGAACTGGCTTGATGGAGGGGGTGTTAGCCTTGGATTTTTGGACATATTGGTCCTGACTCGACTAGCCCTATTTCAATGGGTATTAGCCTTAGATTTCTGACCTTGGTTGGTCTCTCATATCCAAGCCCATTTTAGTTGGTATTAGACTTAAATTTTATGGGTAATAGCATTTTCCCTCGAGCATGATTGAACTGGCTTGATGGAGGGGGTATTAGCCTTGGATTTTGGACATATTGGTCCTGACTCGACTAGCCCCATTTCAATGGGTATTAGCTTAGATTTCTGACCTTGGTTGGTCTTGTCATATCCAAGCCCATTTTAGTTGGTATTAGACTTAAATTTTATGGGTAATAGCCTTTTCCCTCGAGCATGATTGAACTGGCTTGTTGGAGGGGGTATTAGCCTTGGATTTTGGGACATATTGGTCCTGACTCGACTAGCCCCATTTCAATGGGTATTAGCCTTAGATTTCTGACCTGGTTGGTCTTTTCATATCCAAGCCCATTTTACTTTGTATTAGACTTAAATTTTACAGGTAATAGCATTTCCTTCGAACATGCTTGAACTGGCTTGATGGAGGGGGTATTAGCCTTGGATTTTGGGACATATTGGTCCTGACTCGACTAGCCCCATTTCAATGGGTATTAGCCTTAGATTTCTGACCTGGTTGGTCTTGTCATATCCAAGCCCATTTTACTTGGTATTAGACTTAAATTTTATGGGTAATAGCATTTTCCCTCGAGCATGATTGAACTGGCTTGTTGGAGGGGGTATTAGCCTTGGATTTTGGGACATATTGGTCCTGACTCGACTAGCCCCATTTCAATGGGTATTAGGCTTAGATTTATGACCTTGGTTGGTCTTCATATCCAAGCCCATTTTACTTGGTATTAGACTTAAATTTTATGGGTAATAGCATTTTCCCTCGAGCATGATTGAACTGGCTTGATGGAGGGGGTGTTAGCCTTGGATTTTGGACATATTGGTCCTGACTCGACTAGCCCCATTTCAATGGGTATTAGCCTTAGATTTATGACCTTGTTGGTCCTTGTCATATCCAGCCCATTTTAGTTGGTATTAGACTTAAATTTTATGGGTAATAGCATTTTCCCTCGAGCATGATTGAACTGGCTTGATGGAGGGGGTGTTAGCCTTGGATTTTGGGACATATTGGTCCTGACTCGACTAGCCCCATTTCAATGGGTATTAGCCTTAGATTTCTGACCTTGTTGGTCCTGTCATATCAGAGCCCATTTTAGTTGGTATTAGACTTAAATTTTATGGGTAATAGCATTTTCCCTATCGAGCATGATTGAACTGGCTTGATGGAGGGGGTATTAGCTTGGATTTTGGGACATATTGGTCCTGACTCGACTAGCCCCATTTCAATGGGTATTAGCCTTAGATTTCTGACCTTGGTTGGTCTGTCATATCAAGCCCATTTTAGTTGGTATTAGACTTAAATTTTATGGGTAATAGCATTTTCCTCGAGCATGATTGAACTGGCTTGATGGAGGGGGTATTAGCCTTGGATTTTGGGACATATTGGTCCTGACTCGACTAGCCCCATTTCAATGGGTATTAGCCTTAGATTTCTGACCTTGGTTGGTCTTTCATATCCAAGCCCATTTTACTTGGTATTAGACTTAAATTTTATGGGTAATAGCATTTTCCCTCGAGCATGATTGAACTGGCTTGATGGAGGGGGTATTAGCCTTGGATTTTGGGACATATTGGTCCTGACTCGACTAGCCCCATTTCAATGGGTATTAGCTTAGATTTATGACCTTGGTTGGTCTTGTCATATCCAAAGCCCATTTTACTTGGTATTAGACTTAAATTTTATGGGTAATAGCATTTTCCCTCTAGCGTGATAGAACTGGCTTGTTGGAGGGGGATTAGCCTTGGATTTTGGACATATTGGTCCTGACTCGACTAGCCCCATTTCAATGGGTATTAGCCTTAGATTTCTGACCTTGTTGGTCTTGTCATATCCAAGCCATTTTAGTTGGTATTAGACTTAAATTTTATGGGTAATAGCATTTTCCCTCGAGCGTGATTGAACTGGCTTGATGGAGGGGGTATTATCCTTGGATTTTGGGACATATTGGTCCTGACTCGACTAGCCCCATTTCAATGGGTATTAGCCTTGATTTCTGACCTTGTTGGTCTTGTCATATCCAAGCCATTTTACTTGGTATTAGACTTAAATTTTATGGGTAATAGCATTTTCCATCGAGCGTGATTGAACTGTCTTCATGGAGGGGGTATTATCCTTGGATTTTGGGACATATTGGTCCTGACTCGACTAGCCCCATTTCAATGGGTATTAGTCTTAGATTTCTGACCTGGTTGGTCTTGTCATATCTAAGCCAATTTTACTTGGTATTAGACTTAAATTTTATGGGTAATAGCATTTCCCTCGAGCATGATTGAACTGGCTTGATGGAGGGGGTAGTTACCTTGGATTTCGGGACATATTGGTCCTGACTCGACTAGCCCCATTTCAATGGGTATTAGCTTTAGATTTCTGACCTTGGTGGTCTTGTCATATGAAAGCCCATTTTAATTGGTATTAGACTTAAATTTTATGGGTAATACCATTTCCCCTCGAGCATGATTGAACTGGCTTGATGGAGGGGGTATTAGCCTTGGATTTTGGGACATATTGGTCCTGACTCGACTAGCCCCATTTCAATGGGTATTAGCCTTAGATTTCTGACCTTGTTGGCCTTGTCATATCGATGCCCATTTAGTTGGTATTAGACTTAATTTTATGGGTAATAGCATTTTCCATCGAGCATGATTGAACTGGCTTGATGGAGGGGGTGTTACTCTTGATTTTCGGACATATTGGTCCTGACTCGACTAGCCCCATTTCAATGGGTATTAGCTTAGATTTCTGACCTTGTCGTTCCTGTCATATAGAGCCCATTTTAGTTGGTATTAGACTTAAATTTTATGGGTAATAGCATTTCCCCTCGAGCATGATTGAATTGCCTTGATGGAGGGGGTGTTAGCCTTGCATTTTCGGACATATTGGTCCTGACTCGACTAGCCCCAATTCAGTGGGTATTAGTCTTAGATTTCTGACCTTGTTGGTCCTGTCATATCAGAGCCCATTTTAGTTGGTATTAGACTTAAATTTTATGGGTAATAGCATTTTACATCGAGTATGATTGAACTGGCTTGATGGAGGGGGTATTAGCCTTGGATTTTGGGACATATTGGTCCTGACTCGACTAGCCCCATTTCAATGGCTATTAGCCTTAGATTTCTGACTTGGTTGGTCTTGTCATATCCAAGCCCATTTTACTTGGTATTAGACATATATTTTATGTGTAATAACATTTTCCCTCGAGTATGATTGAACTGGCTTGATGGAGGGGGTATTAGCCTTGGATTTTGGGACATATTGGTCCTGACTCGACTAGCCCCATTTCAATTGGTATTAGGCTTAGATTTATGACCTGGTTGGTCTTATCATATCCAAGCCCAATTTACTTGGTATTAGACTTAAATTTTACGGGTAATAACATTTTCCCTCGAGCATGATTGAACTGGCTTGATGGAGGGGGTGTTAGCCTTGGATTTTTGGACATATTGGTCCTGACTCGACTAGCCCCATTTCAATGGGTATTAGCCTTGGATTTCTGACCTGGTTGATCTTGTCATTTCCAAGCCCATTTTACTTGGTATTAGACTTAAATTTTATCGGTAATAGCATTTTCCCTCGAGCATGATTGAACTGGCTTCATGGAGGGGGTATTAGCCTTGGATTTTGGGACATATTGGTCCTGACTCGACTAGCCCCATTTCAATTGGTATTAGGCTTAGATTTATGACCTGGTTGGTCTTATCATATCCAAGCCCAATTTACTTGGTATTAGACTTAAATTTTACGGGTAATAGCATTTTCCCTCGAGCATGATTGAACTGGCTTGATGGAGGGGGTGTTAGCCTTGGATTTTTGGACATATTGGTCCTGACTCGACTAGCCCCATTTCAATGGGTATTAGGCTTAGATTTATGACCTTGGTGGTCTCCTCATATGCCAGCCCATTTTAGTTGGTATTATAATTAAATTTTATGGGTAATAGCATTTCCCCTCGAGCATGATGAACTGGCTTGATGGAGGGGGTGTTAGCCTTGGATTTTCGGGACATATTGGTCATGACTCGACTAGCCCCATTTCAATGGGTATTAGCCTTAGATTTATGACCTTGTTGGTCCTTGTCATATCGATGCCCATTTTAGTTGGTATTAGACTTAAATTTTATGGGTAATAGCATTTTCCCTCGAGCGTGATTGAACTGGCTTGATTGGAGGGGGATTATCTTGGATTTTGGGACATATTGGTCCTGACTCGATTAACCCCATTTCAATGGTTTTTAGCTTTAGATATCTGACGTTGGTGGTCATGTCATATCAGAGCCCATTTTAGTTGGTATTAGACTTAAATTTTATGGGTAATAGCATTTTCCATCGAGCGTGATTGAACTGTCTTCATGGAGGGGGTATTATCCTTGGATTTTGGGACATATTGGTCCTGACTCGACTAGCCCCATTTCAATGGGTATTAGTATTAGATTTCTGACCTGGTTGGTTTTGTCATATCCAAGCCAATTTTACTAGGTATTAGACTTAAATTTTATGGGTAATAGAAATTTCACTCGAGCATGATTAAACTGGCTTGATGGAGGGGGTATTAGCCTTGGATTTTGGGACATATTGGTCCTGACTCGACTAGCCCCATTTTAATGGGTATTAGGCTTAGATTTTTGACCTTGGTGGTCTTCTCATATCCAAACCCATTTTACTTGGTATTAGACTTAAATTTTATGGGTAATAGCATTTTCCCTCTAGCGTGATAGAACTGGCTTGTTGGAGGGGGATTAGCCTTGGATTTTGGGACATATTGATCCTGACTCGACTAGCCCCATTTCAATGGGTATTAGCCTTAGATTTATGACCTTGTTGGCCTTGTCATATCGATGCCCTTTTAGTTGATATTACACTTAAATTTTAATGGGTAATAGCATTTTCCCTCTAGCGTGATAGAACTGCCTTGTTGGAGGGGGATTATCTTGGATTTTAGGACATATTGGTCCTGACTCGACTAGCCCCATTTCAATGGGTATTACCCTTGGATTTCTAACCTTGTTGGTCTTGTCATATCCAAGCCTATTTTAGTTGGTATTAGACTTAAATTTTATGGGTAATAGCATTTTCCATCGAGCGTGATTGAACTGTCTTCATGGAGGGGGTATTATCCTTGGATTTTGGGACATATTGGTCCTGACTCGACTAGCCCCATTTCAATGGGTATTAGTCTTAGATTTCTGACCTGGTTGGTCTTGTCATATCTAAGCCAATTTTACTTGGTATTAGACTTAAATTTTATGGGTAATAGCATTTTCCATCGAGCATGATTGAACTGGCTTGATGGAGGGGGTATTACCTTTGGATTTCGAGACATGCTGGTCCTGACTCGACTAGCCCGATTTCAATGGGTATTAGTCTTATATTTCTGACCTTGTTGGTCCTGTCATATCAAACCCATTTTAGTTGGTATTAGACTTAAATTTTATGGGTAATAGCATTTTCCATCGAGCATGATTGAACTGGCTTGATGGAGGGGGTATTAGCCTTGGATTTTGGGACATACTGGTCCTGACTCGACTAGCCCCAATTCAATGGGTATTAGTCTTAGATTTCTGACCTTGTTGGTCCTGTCATATCAGAGCCCATTTTAGTTGGTATTAGACTTAAATTTTATGGGTAATAGCATTTTCCATCGAGCATGATTGAACTGGCTTGATGGAGGGGGTATTAGGCTTGCATTTTGGGACATAGTGGTCCTGACTCGACTAGCTCCATTTCAATGGGTATTAGCCTTAGATTTCTGATCTTGTTGGTCTTCTCATATGCAAGCCCATTTTAGTTGGTATTATACTTAAATTTTATGGGTAATAGCATTTCCCCTCGAGCATGATTGAACTGGCTTGATGTAGGGGGTATTAGCCTTGGATTTTGGGACATACTGGTCCTGACTCGACTAGCCCCATTTCAATGGGTATTAGCCTTAGATTTATGACCTTGTTGGACTTGTCATATCCAAACCATTTTAGTTGGTATTAGACTTAAATTTTATGGGTAATAGCATTTTCCCTCGAGCATGATTGAACTGGCTTGATGGAGGGGGTATTAGCCTTGGATTTTGGAAAATATTGATCCTGACTCGACAAGCCCCATTTCAATGGGTATTAGCCTTAGATTTCTGACCTGGTTGGTCTTCTCTTATCCAAGCCCATTTTAGTTGGTATTAGTCTTCAATTTTATTGGTAATAGCCTTTTCCTTCGGGCATGATTGAAATGGCTAGTTCGAGGGGGTATTAGCCTTGGATTTTCGGACATACTGATCCGGACTCGACTAGCCCCATTTCAATGGGTATTAGCCTTAGATTTCTGACCTGGTTGGTCTTGTCATATCAGAGCCCATTTTAGTTGGTATTAGACTTAAATTTTATGGGTAATAGCATTTTCCCTCGGGCAGGATTGAATTGGCTTGTTTGAGGGGGTATTAGCCTTTTATTTTGGGACATATTGATCCTGACTCGACGAGCCCCATTTCAATGGGTATTAGCCTTAGATTTCTGACCTGGTTGGTGTTCTCTTATCCAAGCCCATTTTGGTTGGTATTACACTTAAATTTTATGGGTAATAGCATTTTCCCTCGAGCATGATTGAACTGGCTTGATGGAGGGGGTATTAGCCTTGGATTTTGGGACATATTGGTCCTGACTCGACTAGCCCCATTTCAATGGGTATTAGGCTTAGATTTCTGACCTTGGTTGGTCTGTCATATCAAGCCCATTTTAGTTGGTATTAGACTTAAATTTTATGGGTAATAGCATTTTCATCGAGCATGATTGAACTGGCTTGATGGAGGGGGTCTTAGCCTTGGATTTTGGGACATATTGGTCCTGACTCGACTAGCCCCATTTCAATGGGTATTAGCCTTAGATTTCTGACCTGGTTGGTCTTGTCATATCCAAGCCATTTTACTTGGTATTATACTTAAATTTTATGGGTAATAGCATTTTCCCTCGAGCATGATTGAACTGGCTTGATGGAGGGGGTATTAGCCTTAGAATTTGGGACATACTGGTCCGGACTCGACTAGCCCCATTTCAATGGGTATTAACCTTAGATTTCTGACCTTGTTGGTCTTGTCATATCAAACACATTTTAGGTGGTATTAGACTTAAATTTTATGGGTAATAGCATTTTCCATCGAGCATGATTGAACTGGCTTGATGGAGGGGGTTTAGCCTTGGATTTTGGGACATATTGGTCCTGACTCGACTAGCCCCATTTCAATGGGTATTATGCTTAGATTTCTGACCTTGTTAGTCCTGTCATATCAAACCCATTTTAGTTGGTATTAGACTTAAATTTTATGGGTAATAGCATTTTCCATCGAGCATGATTGAACTGGCTTGATGGAGGGGGTATTAGGCTTGCATTTTGGGACATAGTGGTCCTGACTCGACTAGCTCCATTTCAATGGTTATTAGCCTTAGATATCTGACGTTGTTGGTCTTCTCATATGCAACCCCATTTTAGTTGGAATTATACTTAAATTTTATGGGTAATAGTATTTCCCCTCGAGCATGATTGAACTGGCTTGATGTAGGGGGTATTAGCCTTGGATTTTGGGACATACTGGTCCTGACTCGACTAGCCCCATTTCAATGGGTATTAGCCTTAGATTTATGACCTTGTTGGACTTGTCATATCCAAATCCATTTTAGTTGGTAATAGACTTAGATTTTATGGGTAATAGCATTTTCCCTCGAGCATGATTGAACTGGATTGATGGAGGGGGTATTAGCCTTGGATTTTCGGACATATTGGTCCTGACACGAATAGCCCCATTTCAATTGGTATTAGCCTTAGATATCTGACCTGGTTGGTCTTCTCATATCAAAGCCCATTTTACTTTGTATTAGACTTAAATTTTATGGGTAATAGCATTTTCCCTCTAGCGTGATAGAACTGGCTTGTTGGAGGGGGATTAGCCATGGATTTTCGGACATATTGGTCCTGACTCGAGTAGCTCCATTTCAATGGGTATTAGCCTTAGATATCTGACATTGGTGGACTTGTCATATCAGAGCCATTTTAGTTGGTATTAGACTTAAATTTTATGGGTAATAGCATTTTCCATCGAGCATGATTGAACTGGCTTGATGGAGGGGGTCTTAGCCTTGGATTTTGGGACATATTGGTCTTGACTCGACTAGCCCCATTTCAATGGGTATTAGCCTTAGATTTCTGACCTGGTTGGTCTTCTCATATCCAAGCCAATTTTACTTGGTATTACACTTAAATTTTATGGGTAATAGCATTTTCCCTCGAGCATGATTGAACTGGCTTGATGGAGGGGGTATTAGCCTTAGATTTTGGGACATACTGGTCCTGACTCGACTAGCCCCATTTCAATGGGTATTAGGCTTAGATTTCTGACCTTGGTGGTCCTGTCATATCAAACCCATTTTAGGTGGTATTAGACTTAAATTTTATGGGTAATAGCATTTTTCATCGAGCATGATTGAACTGGCTTGATGGAGGGGGTCTTAGCCTTGGATTTTGGGACATATTGGTCTTGACTCGACTAGCCCCATTTCAATGGGTATTAGCCTTAGATTTCTGACCTGGTTGGTCTTGTCATATCCAAGCCAATTTTACTTGGTATTACACTTAAATTTTATGGGTAATAGCATTTTCCCTCGAGCATGATTGAACTGGCTTGATGGAGGGGGTATTAGCCTTAGATTTTGGGACATACTGGTCCTGACTCGACTAGCCCCATTTCAATGGGTATTAACCTTAGATTTCTGACCTTGTTGGCCTTGTCATATCAAACCCATTTTAGGTGGTATTAGACTTAAATTTTATGGGTAATAGCATTTTCCATCGAGCATGATTGAACTGGCTTGATGGAGGGGGTCTTAGCCTTGGATTTTGGGACATATTGGTCTTGACTCGACTAGCCCCATTTCAATGGGTATTATGCTTAGATTTCTGACCTTGTTAGTCCTGTCATATCAAACCCATTTTAGTTGGTATTAGACTTAAATTTTATGGGTAATAGCATTTTCCATCGAGCATGATTGAACTGGCTTGATGGAGGGGGTATTAGGCTTGCATTTTGGGACATAGTGGTCCTGACTCGACTAGCTCCATTTCAATGGTTATTAGCCTTAGATATCTGACGTTGTTGGTCTTCTCATATGCAACCCCATTTTAGTTGGAATTATACTTAAATTTTATGGGTAATAGTATTTCCCCTCGAGCATGATTGAACTGGCTTGATGTAGGGGGTATTAGCCTTGGATTTTGGGACATACTGGTCCTGACTCGACTAGCCCCATTTCAATGGGTATTAGCCTTAGATTTATGACCTTGTTGGACTTGTCATATCCAAATCCATTTTAGTTGGTAATAGACTTAGATTTTATGGGTAATAGCATTTTCCCTCGAGCATGATTGAACTGGATTGATGGAGGGGGTATTAGCCTTGGATTTTGGACATATTGGTCCTGACTCGACTAGCCCCATTTCAATTGGTATTAGCCTTAGATATCTGACCTGGTTGGTCTTCTCATATCCAAGCCCATTTTACTTGGTATTAGACTTAAATTTTATGGGTAATAGCATTTTCCCTCGAGCATGATTGAACTGGCTTGTGGAGGGGGATTAGCCTTGGATTTTCGGACATATTGGTCCTGACTCGACTAGCCCCATTTCAATGGGTATTAGCCTTAGATATCTGACCTTGGTGGACTTGCCATATCAGAGCCATTTTAGTTGGTATTAGACTTAAATTTTATGGGTAATAGCATTTTCCATCGAGCATGATTGAACTGGCTTGATGGAGGGGTATTAGGCTTGGATTTTGGGACATATTGGTCCTGACACGAATAGCCCATTTCAATTGGTATTAGCCTTAGATATCTGACCTGGTTGGTCTTCTCATATCCAAGCCCATTTTACTTTGTATTAGACTTAAATTTTATGGGTAATAGCATTTTCCCTCTAGCGTGATAGAACTGGCTTGTTGGAGGGGGATTAGCCATGGATTTTCGGACATACTGGTCCTGACTCGACTAGCCCCATTTCAATGGGTATTAGCCTTAGATTTATGACCTTGTTGGACTTGTCATATCCAAATACATTTTAGTTGGTAATAGACTTAGATTTTATGGGTAATAGCATTTTCCCTCGAGCATGATTGAACTGGCTTGATGGAGGGGGTCTTAGCCTTGGATTTTGGGACATATTGGTCTTGACTCGACTAGCCCCATTTCAATGGGTATTAGCCTTAGATTTCTGACCTAGTTGGTCTTGTCATATCCAAGCCAATTTTACTTGGTATTACACTTAAATTTTATGGGTAATAGCATTTTCCCTCGAGCATGATTGAACTGGCTTGATGGAGGGGGTATTAGCCTTAGATTTTGGGACATACTGGTCCTGACTCGACTAGCCCCATTTCAATGGGTATTAGGCTTAGATTTCTGACCTTGGTGGTCCTGTCATATCAAACCCATTTTAGGTGGTATTAGACTTAAATTTTATGGGTAATAGCATTTTTCATCGAGCATGATTGAACTGGGTTGATGGAGGGGGTCTTAGCCTTGGATTTTGGGACATATTGGTCTTGACTCGACTAGCCCCATTTCAATGGGTATTAGCCTTAGATTTCTGACCTGGTTGGTCTTGTCATATCCAATCCAATTTTACTTGGTATTACAATTAAATTTTATGGGTAATAGCATTTTCCCTCGAGCATGATTGAACTGGCTTGATGGAGGGGGTATTAGCCTTAGATTTTGGGACATACTGGTCCTGACTCGACTAGCCCCATTTCAATGGGTATTACCCTTAGATTTCTGACCTTGTTGGTCCTGTCATATCAAACCCATTTTAGGTGGTATTAGACTTAAATTTTATGGGTAATAGCATTTTCCATCGAGCATGATTGAACTGGCTTGATGGAGGGGGTCTTAGCCTTGGATTTTGGGACATATTGGTCCTGACTCGACTAGCCCCATTTCAATGGGTATTAGCCTTAGATTTCTGACCTGGTTGGTCTTGTCATATCCAAGCCAATTTTACTTGGTATTACACTTAAATTTTATGGGTAATAGCATTTTCCCTCGAGCATGATTGAACTGGCTTGATGGAGGGGGTATTAGCCTTAGATTTTGGGACATACTGGTCCTGACTCGACTACCCCCATTTCAATGGGTATTAGCCTTCGATTTCTGACCTTGTTGGACTTGTCATATCAAAATCCATTTTAGTTGGTAATAGACTTAGATTTTATGGGTAATAGCATTTTCCCTCGAGCATGATTGAACTGGATTGATGGAGGGGGTATTAGCCTTGGATTTTCGGACATATTGCTCCTGACACGAATAGCCCCATTTCAATGGGTATTAGGCTTAGATATCTGAGCTGGTTGGTCTTCTCATATCCAAGCCCATTTTACTTGGTATTAGAATTAAATTTTATGGGTAATAGCATTTTTCATCGAGCATGATTGAACTGGCTTGATGGAGGGGTATTAGGCTTGGATTTTGGGACATATTGGTCCTGACTCGACTAGCCCATTTCAATGGGTATTAGCCTTAGATTTATGACCTTGGTGGTCTTCTCATATGCAACCCCATTTTAGTTGGTATTATACTTAAATTTTATGGGTAATAGCATTTCCCCTCGAGCATGATTGAACTGGCTTGATGTAGGGGGTATTAGCCTTGGATTTTGGGACATATTGGTCCTGACTCGACTAGCCCCATTTCAATGGGTATTAGCCTTCGATTTCTGACCTTGTTGGACTTGTCATATCCAAATCCATTTTAGTTGGTAATAGACTCAGATTTTATGGGTAATAGCATTTTCCCTCGAGCATGATTGAACTGGATTGATGGAGGGGGTATTAGCCTTGGATTTTCGGACATATTGCTCCTGACACGAATAGCCCCATTTCAATGGGTATTAGCCTTAGATATCTGACCTGGTTGGTCTTCTCATATCCAAGCCCATTTTACTTGGTATTAGACTTAAATTTTATGGGTAATAGCATTTTTCATCGAGCATGATTGAACTGGCTTGATGGAGGGGTATTAGGCTTGGATTTTGGGACATATTGGTCCTGACTCGACTAGCCCATTTCAATGGGTATTAGCCGTAGATTTATGACCTTGGTGGTCTTCTCATATGCAACCCCATTTTAGTTGGTATTATACTTAAATTTTATGGGTAATAGCATTTCCCCTCGAGCATGATTGAATTGGCTTGATGTAGGGGGTATTAGCCTTGGATTTTGGGACATATTGGTCCTGACTCGACTAGCCCCATTTCAATGGGTATTAGCCTTCGATTTCTGACCTTGTTGGACTTGTCATATCCAAATCCATTTTAGTTGGTAATAGAATTAGATTTTATGGGTAATAGCATTTTCCCTCGAGCATGATTGAACTGGATTGATGGAGGGGGTATTAGCCTTGGATTTTCGGACATATTGCTCCTGACACGAATAGCCCCATTTCAATGGGTATTAGCCTTAGATATCTGACGTGGTTGGTCTTCTCATATCCAAGCCCATTTTACTTGGTATTAGACTTAAATTTTATGGGTAATAGCATTTTTCATCGAGCATGATTGAACTGGCTTGATGGAGGGGTATTAGGCTTGGATTTTGGGACATATTGGTCCTGACTCGACTAGCCCATTTCAATGGGTATTAGCCTTAGATTTATGACCTTGGTGGTCTTCTCATATGCAACCCCATTTTAGTTGGTATTATACTTAAATTTTATGGGTAATAGCATTTCCCCTCGAGCATGATTGAACTGGCTTGATGTAGGGGGTATTAGCCTTGGATTTTGGGACATATTGGTCCTGACTCGACTAGCCCCATTTCAATGGGTATTAGCCTTCGATTTCTGACCTTGTTGGACTTGTCATATCCAAATCCATTTTAGTTGGTAATAGACTCAGATTTTATGGGTAATAGCATTTTCCCTCGAGCATGATTGAACTGGATTGATGGAGGGGGTATTAGCCTTGGATTTTTGGACATATTGCTCCTGACACGAATAGCCCCATTTCAATGGGTATTAGCCTTAGATATCTGACCTGGTTGGTCTTCTCATATCCAAGCCCATTTTACTTGGTATTAGACTTAAATTTTATGGGTAATAGCATTTTTCATCGAGCATGATTGAACTGGCTTGATGGAGGGGTATTAGGCTTGGATTTTGGGACATATTGGTCCTGACTCGACTAGCCCATTTCAATGGGTATTAGCCGTAGATTTATGACCTTGGTGGTCTTCTCATATGCAACCCCATTTTAGTTGGTATTATACTTAAATTTTATGGGTAATAGCATTTCCCCTCGAGCATGATTGAATTGGCTTGATGTAGGGGGTATTAGCCTTGGATTTTGGGACATATTGGTCCTGACTCGACTAGCCCCATTTCAATGGGTATTAGCCTTCGATTTCTGACCTTGTTGGACTTGTCATATCCAAATCCATTTTAGTTGGTAATAGAATTAGATTTTATGGGTAATAGCATTTTCCCTCGAGCATGATTGAACTGGATTGATGGAGGGGGTATTAGCCTTGGATTTTCGGACATATTGCTCCTGACACGAATAGCCCCATTTCAATGGGTATTAGCCTTAGATATCTGACCTGGTTGGTCTTCTCATATCCAAGCCTATTTTACTTGGTATTAGACTTAAATTTTATAGGTAATAGCATTTTTCATCGAGCATGATTGAACTGGCTTGATGGAGGGGTATTAGGCTTGGATTTTGGGACATATTGGTCCTGACTCGACTAGCCCATTTCAATGGGTATTAGCCTTAGATTTATGACCTTGGTGGTCTTCTCATATGCAACCCCATTTTAGTTGGTATTATACTTAAATTTTATGAGTAATAGCATTTCCCCTCGAGCATGATTGAAATGGCTTGATGGAGGGGGTGTTAGCCTTGGATTTTCGGACATATTGGTCCTGACTCGACTAGCCACATTTCAATGGGTATTAGCCTTAAATTTATGACCTTGTTGGACTTGTCATATCGATGCCCATTTAGTTGGTATTAGACTTAAATTTTAATGGGTAATAGCATTTTCCCTCTAGCTTGAAAGAACTGACTTGTTGGAGGGGGATTACCTTGGATTTCTGACCTTGTTGGTCTTGTTATATCCAAGCCCATTTTAGTTGGTATTAGACTTAAATTTTAAGGGAAATAGCATTTCCCCTTGAGCATGATTGAACTGGCTTGATGGAGGGGGTATTAGCCTTGAATTTTGGGACATATTGGTCCTGACTCGACTAGCCCCATTTCAATGGGTATTAGCCTTAGATTTATGACCTTGGTGGTCTTCTCATATGAAAGCCCATTTTAGTTGGTATTATAGTGAAATTTTATGGTTAATAGCATTTCCCCTCGATCATGATTGAACTGGCTTGATGGAGGGGGTATTAGCCTTGGATTTTGGGACATACTTACTACATATTGATTTCTATATGTTCACCTTGAATGGAATTGATGCTGTGTTGGGTGTGAATTGGCTGCAAACATTGGGTCCGATCTTATGGGATTTTGCGGCACAGTCCATGGTATTTAAACAAAATGGTAGAGTGCTAGAATTAAAGGGAACCGAGAGTACACAATCTTCCTAAATTGCCGAGCTGAAGGCAACTGAATTGGAAGACCACATTGATGCGTGTCTTGCCCAATTATTGCTGGAATTTAATACCGTCTTTCAAGAGCCAAAAGGCCTTCCTCCAGTGAGGTCGTTTGATCACCGCATCATCTTAGAACCAGGAACTCATCCTGTTGTGGTGCGTCCCTATCGCTATCCACATGTGCAAAAAGACGAAATTCAAAGACAATGCAAGGAGATGTTGGAGCGTGGTATAATCAGGCCAAGTCAATCACCTTACTCTTCCCCAGTACTGCTGGTGACCAAGGCAGATCATACATGGCGATTCTGCATTGATTACCGAGCTTTGAATGCAAAGACCATCAAGGATAAATTTCCGATTCCGGTAATTGAAGAGCTATTGGAAGAATTGCATGGTGCTACTTACTTCATAAAACTGGATTTGCGTTCCGGATATCATCAAATCAGAATGTGTGCGGCTGATGTGGAGAAGACAGCCTTTCGCACATATCACGGTCATTTCGAATTTTTAGTGATGCCTTTCGGCCTCACTAATGCACCCAGCACCTTCCAGGCTTTAATGAATGAGGTATTCCAACTATACCTCCGCAAATTTATTTTGGTGTTTTTTGACGATATCCTTGTATACAGTCAATCTTGGGCTGATCATTTGGCACACTTGAGATTGGTCTTCGAGATTCTGGCTACTCAACAGTTGTTTCTCAAACATTCCAAATGTTGCATTGCTCAATGCCAAGTGACCTATCTTGGCCATGTGATATCACGGAATGGAGTGGCAGTGGACAAGACCAAAATTGCTGCCATGCTGGATTGGCCTAAGCCGGCAACCATCAAAGGATTACGCGGATTTTTGGGTCTTACTGGCTACTACCGCAAATTCGTGCAAAATTATGGAACAATTGCATCTCCACTCACAGCTATGCTGCGTCGTGATTCCTTCACCTGGATAGATGATGCAACCCAAGCCTTTGAGCAATTGAAACTGGTCATGACATGTACTCTAGTTTTGGCACTTCCAAATTTCAATATTCTCTTTATACTGGAGTGCGATGCCTCGGATTCAGGTATGGGAGCTGTATTACAACAAGAGGGGCAGCCTGTGGCTTATTTCAGTAGACCTTTAGCATCTCGCTATAAGGGTCTACCTGCGTATGAGAAGGAGCTCATCGGATTGGCTAAAGCTGTGCGTCATTGGAGGGCATATTTATGGGGTCGTCATTTCCTAATTCGCACAGACCATTAAAGCATAAAATTCTTACTGGATCAACGCATAATCACTTCCCCACAACAGCATTGGTTGAGTAAATTAATGGGTTTTATCATATTTGTGAGGTCTTGTGTTCCTCTTCGTTCTTAAAAGAACTCCTGAACTTATCAAGTTAATCTTGGGGCGTTCAAACAACCAAACTTATCACCTTGATTGTTGAGAGATTCTCAGGTTTTCTAGGTGTGGCGTTTCAATCTTTCGTAGTCTTGGTTTTCATCTTGTTAGGTGACGGGTCAAGGCTCAACCAATCTTGTCTACATGATCTTGGGGTTCTAAACCATCATTCTTATTGGGTTTCATCACAATTGTTGATGAAGTTCATATCAGAAAGTCAGGAAGAGTGATGAAAATTGCGTGGAAAAACTAAAGAAACAACGAAGTTTTTATGCTAGAGAGGGTGAGGGGTTTGATGATTTGTTCCCCGACGATACTCGAAGCGGGATTACCACCATTGCGGGGGAAAGAGCATCGGATTGATTTTGTACGTAGAGCTTCAATTCCTAACCGGCCATCCTATAGAAGGAATCCAGAGGAGATGACTGGGCTTCAAAGGCAAGTTTATGAGCTAGTAGATAAGGGATATATTCGTGAGAATATAAGCCCGTGCGCTGTACCCGTGCTACTCATGGCTACGAAGGATGGAACACGGAGGATGCGTGTTGATTGTCGAGCCATCAACAGCATAACGATTTTGATTCGAGGTCGAATCCTTTCGGGGAGAGAGGGGATGATGCGAACCGGCCCAGAAACACCAACAAGGACTTATTACATGTTCAGGGGCTTGATTCGTGGTTCAGGGACTTATTACATAACTGCAAGGACCAGTGAAGTATCTGTGTGTAGGAGGGGTCCAGCCCGGCTTTATTTGAAAGGCCATGAAGTGAGGGAAACAAAGGAGCCAAAAGAATCCTACTACAACCTGGAAGCACGGGATTGATTGGCTGGATGGAAGAGAATAAATAAACCTTATGGGCTTTATTTAAGTTAGTTAGCTACAGCCCAAGGCTTGTTTGGGCTTAATTAAGACCTTGTTTTCAGCTAGGATCCAAGGCTTGCGTGGATTAAGTCACGGGCTTTTCAATTTAGGATTTTGGGTCAGTTTTTACTGGACCTCTTTTAAGTCCACATAAGAGGTCCATATAATGGGTTAGTTTTTAAAAGACTATGTAAACCCATGTTAGCTAAATTTCGGCAGCCATTGATAAATTTTAAATCTGAACTTTTCAGTTTATGTGTGAGAGTGGTTCTTGCATTCTTTAGTTCTTGAACGAACTGAATCCGACTTATCGAAGATTAACTGGCTTCGTGGCGTCATTCCACTAGTGCTGGTGCCTTGGGGCAGGTTTCCACTGTGTCACACTCCTATCAGACCTATTTCGGCTTTCCGGGATCAGATCTCATTCTTGGTTGTGGGTTGCGTGATCACGAGGTTCGCATCAGGTGGTATCAGAGCTAGGCTCCGAAACAAGGTCATATCATTCTGTTATTTTCGTGCTTTTCTTAGTGTCCCTTGAAGTTTTCCGGTGTTTGTGTTTGTCTCCTTGTTCTTCGTGTCAGCGTCATCTAATAAAAAAAAACAGAGAGGTTATATTTCATCGTTTTCTGTCTCTTCATTTGAGCATATTAAGGAAAGAAAAGAAAACAGAAAGAAAGAGAGATAGAGGCATTAGTTGAAAATGGAAGAATCATTGAAATCTTGCCGCAGAAAGCACTGCTCTGGGGAAACATGAGCAACCCACATCGGAATCAATTGAAAATTCATGTTCCGTCTATTGGGGTTGAGATAATATCGTATGTCAAATTTGGGCTTATTCTAATATTCATTTCTTGAGGGGGGGTTTCGAGATTCATTTCTGCCGCAGAAACACTACCTTAGTGAACCCCATATAAAACCACCTTAGAATCCATGGAAACTCTACATTATGTGTCTTCGGGTTGATATCGCATGAGATATTAAATTGGGGCTTGTTTCGATATCGTATACTCGAGTTTTCAATTAGAGGTTCATTTCTGCCGCAGATTGATCACACAAGGGTTTGAGTACCTAGAAGTACGAGAATGACCTCTAATTTGAGTTTTGTTTTTAGTTTAGTATTAGAATACTAAATATTGATTTTGAGGTCATTCCGAAGTCGTTTGGTCTGCGTTTCAATTCTGTTACGTAAAAATTGCGTAAGAGGTTAGATTCTGCTCAAGTCTCAAAACGTGATCCTTACTGTTTAGTTTTGTCCAATTCTCTGTTTTTGTTCTATTTTCAGTTATTTAGGAGTCAAGTAACTGTTTTCGCTAGTATTTGCTTCTGTTTTATTTCGTGTCCTCGTGCCGTCCACAATTCATACGGATTTGCATTGCCACTCGCGAAATCGAAATCGTAGTTTTGCTTTGCTCTGTTTTCAGTATTTCTATTGCTTCTTGAGGCTGAAAACCATAATTGGAGTGCGCTGCGAAGGCTACTGACTTTGAATTGTTGATTTTAGTTCCGAAAGAACCAAAAGAAAGCAGGTTGTGAGGTAAAAGGCGTGGCGAGCTTATTAGAGTGGAAAGCCTTGATTTCTTTGTGTGTGATACCCGCGAAGTGTGACGATATATTTTTTGCGACTAACCGAATTTTGCAGATTCAAAGGATGTCTGAAAACAACGAATCAGCAACACAAAACGCTGACGTTGCTTTCCAATTGCGAGCCTTATGTCAGCAACTCCAGTTGTTGTCTGGGATGAACATGGATCTGGAAGATGATGTGAAATGGATAAAGAAACAGAATATCGGGGCTGATCGCAGAGGAAATACAATCCGCAAGGCCGTACCGCGTGCCAGATCTGATTTTGACGTGTTTGTTGATGAAAACGCGGATGTGGGTGAAGAGGACTATGACGGTGATATGGAACCTGGAAGTGACAAATCTTATTGTGAAGGCATGCCACCATTGAAGGATAGTGAGGGGGATGAGTTAGCATTACCGGTTGCGGCGTCCTTGGTTATGAGGTCTACACTCCAGGTTCAGGTCAAGGAAGATGAATCTAATCAACAAAAAGAGAATATCTTCCAGACGCGCTGTGACGTGCACACCAAGGGGTGTGGTTTAATTATTGATAGCGGAAGGTGTGTTGATGTTTGCAGTACAACCCCTTGTTTAATTAAGCATGCGAAACCAATGGCTGAATGATGGTGGTGAAGTGAAAGTGACTAAGCAGGCTGTGGTCCCATTTTCGATTGGGAAATATGTTGATGAAGTTCTGTGCGATGTGGTGCCGCCGCAAGCAAGTCAACAGGGGAGACCATGGCAATATGATAGGAAGGCAGTTCATGATGGGGTTAGAAATCGGTATACCATTGTAAGAGATGGTAAGACCATCACTCTTGCACCCAAACAGGTGCATGGTGATCAAATAAAGCGAAAACGTGAGTATGATGAGGCAATGGGCAGGGAAAATCAAGGTGAGGATCAAGAGAAGACCATCGGATTCGGCCAGGACCCAAACCACCACAACCCATTCAGACAGTCATCCAAACGCAAACAAATCAGACCAGAACTCAAAAATACCCACACGTGGTCGAGAGTGGAGGTAAGACAAGAGGAGTGAAGAAAGTCAGGAAGAGTGATGAAAATTGCGTGGAAAAACTAAAGAAACAACGAAGTTTTTATGCTAGAGAGGGTGAGGGGTTTGATGATTTGTTCCCCGACGATACTCGAAGCGGGATTACCACCATTGCGGGGGAAAGAGCATCGGATTGATTTTGTACGTAGAGCTTCAATTCCTAACCGGCCATCCTATAGAAGGAATCCAGAGGAGATGACTGGGCTTCAAAGGCAAGTTTATGAGCTAGTAGATAAGGGATATATTCGTGAGAATATAAGCCCGTGCGCTGTACCCGTGCTACTCATGGCTACGAAGGATGGAACACGGAGGATGCGTGTTGATTGTCGAGCCATCAACAGCATAACGATTTTGATTCGAGGTCGAATCCTTTCGGGGAGAGAGGGGATGATGCGAACCGGCCCAGAAACACCAACAAGGACTTATTACATGTTCAGGGGCTTGATTCGTGGTTCAGGGACTTATTACATAACTGCAAGGACCAGTGAAGTATCTGTGTGTAGGAGGGGTCCAGCCCGGCTTTATTTGAAAGGCCATGAAGTGAGGGAAACAAAGGAGCCAAAAGAATCCTACTACAACCTGGAAGCACGGGATTGATTGGCTGGATGGAAGAGAATAAATAAACCTTATGGGCTTTATTTAAGTTAGTTAGCTACAGCCCAAGGCTTGTTTGGGCTTAATTAAGACCTTGTTTTCAGCTAGGATCCAAGGCTTGCGTGGATTAAGTCACGGGCTTTTCAATTTAGGATTTTGGGTCAGTTTTTACTGGACCTCTTTTAAGTCCACATAAGAGGTCCATATAATGGGTTAGTTTTTAAAAGACTATGTAAACCCATGTTAGCTAAATTTCGGCAGCCATTGATAAATTTTAAATCTGAACTTTTTAGTTTATGTGTGAGAGTGGTTCTTGCATTCTTTAGTTCTTGAACGAACTGAATCCGACTTATCGAAGATTAACTGGCTTCGTGGCGTCATTCCACTAGTGCTGGTGCCTTGGGGCAGGTTTCCACTGTGTCACACTCCTATCAGACCTATTTCGGCTTTCCGGGATCAGATCACATTCTTGGTTGTGGGTTGCGTGATCACGAGGTTCGCATCAGGTGGTATCAGAGCTAGGCTCCGAAACAAGGTCATATCATTCTGTTATTTTCGTGCTTTTCTTAGTGTCCCTTGAAGTTTTCCGGTGTTTGTGTTTGTCTCCTTGTTCTTCGTGTCAGCGTCATCTAATAAAAAAAAACAGAGAGGTTATATTTCATCGTTTTCTGTCTCTTCATTTGAGCATATTAAGGAAAGAAAAGAAAACAGAAAGAAAGAGAGATAGAGGCATTAGTTGAAAATGGAAGAATCATTGAAATCTTGCCGCAGAAAGCACTGCTCTGGGGAAACATGAGCAACCCACATCGGAATCAATTGAAAATTCATGTTCCGTCTATTGGGGTTGAGATAATATCGTATGTCAAATTTGGGCTTATTCTAATATTCATTTCTTGAGGGGGGGTTTCGAGATTCATTTCTGCCGCAGAAACACTACCTTAGTGAACCCCATATAAAACCACCTTAGAATCCATGGAAACTCTACATTATGTGTCTTCGGGTTGATATCGCATGAGATATTAAATTGGGGCTTGTTTCGATATCGTATACTCGAGTTTTCAATTAGAGGTTCATTTCTGCCGCAGATTGATCACACAAGGGTTTGAGTACCTAGAAGTACGAGAATGACCTCTAATTTGAGTTTTGTTTTTAGTTTAGTATTAGAATACTAAATATTGATTTTGAGGTCATTCCGAAGTCGTTTGGTATGCGTTTCAATTCTGTTACGTAAAAATTGCGTAAGAGGTTAGATTCTGCTCAAGTCTCAAAACGTGATCCTTACTGTTTAGTTTTGTCCAATTCTCTGTTTTTGTTCTATTTTCAGTTATTTAGGAGTCAAGTAACTGTTTTCGCTAGTATTTGCTTCTGTTTTATTTCGTGTCCTCGTGCCGTCCACAATTCATACGGATTTGCATTGCCACTCGCGAAATCGAAATCGTAGTTTTGCTTTGCTCTGTTTTCAGTATTTCTATTGCTTCTTGAGGCTGAAAACCATAATTGGAGTGCGCTGCGAAGGCTACTGACTTTGAATTGTTGATTTTAGTTCCGAAAGAACCAAAAGAAAGCAGGTTGTGAGGTAAAAGGCGTGGCGAGCTTATTAGAGTGGAAAGCCTTGATTTCTTTGTGTGTGATACCCGCGAAGTGTGACGATATATTTTTTGCGACTAACCGAATTTTGCAGATTCAAAGGATGTCTGAAAACAACGAATCAGCAACACAAAACGCTGACGTTGCTTTCCAATTGCGAGCCTTATGTCAGCAACTCCAGTTGTTGTCTGGGATGAACATGGATCTGGAAGATGACGTGAAATGGATAAAGAAACAGAATATCGGGGCTGATCGCAGAGGAAATACAATCCGCAAGGCCGTACCGCGTGCCAGATCTGATTTTGACGTGTTTGTTGATGAAAACACGGATGTGGGTGAAGAGGACTATGACGGTGATATGGAACCTGGAAGTGACAAATCTTATTGTGAAGGCATGCCACCATTGAAGGATAGTGAGGGGGATGAGTTAGCATTACCGGTTGCGGCGTCCTTGGTTATGAGGTCTACACTCCAGGTTCAGGTCAAGGAAGATGAATCTAATCAACAAAAAGAGAATATCTTCCAGACGCGCTGTGACGTGCACACCAAGGGGTGTGGTTTAATTATTGATAGCGGAAGTTGTGTTGATGTTTGCAGTACAACCCCTTGTTTAATTAAGCATGCGAAACCAATGGCTGAATGATGGTGGTGAAGTGAAAGTGACTAAGCAGGCTGTGGTCCCATTTTCGATTGGGAAATATGTTGATGAAGTTCTGTGCGATGTGGTGCCGCCGCAAGCAAGTCAACAGGGGAGACCATGGCAATATGATAGGAAGGCAGTTCATGATGGGGTTAGAAATCGGTATACCATTGTAAGAGATGGTAAGACCATCACTCTTGCACCCAAACAGGTGCATGGCGATCAAATAAAGCGAAAACGTGAGTATGATGAGGCAATGGGCAGGGAAAATCAAGGTGAGGATCAAGAGAAGACCATCGGATTCGGCTAGGACCCAAACCACCACAACCCATTCAGACAGTCATCCAAACGCAAACAAATCAGACCAGAACTCAAAAATACCCACACGTGGTCGAGAGTGGAGGTAAGACAAGAGGAGTGAAGAAAGTGATGCAAACCAAGGAGCTGGACATATTGATCATACACTCGGCAATGCGTCTAAATTCGCACAAGACCCTTTGTCACTTCCAAGTGGCCCAATTACAAGACTTAGAGCCAAACGCTTCAAGGAAGCACTAAATGGGCTAATCCAAGAGATTTGGGCTGATTCTAAAAAGACCAAGATGGGATCAAATGATAATAAAGGCTTAGTCCACATCATCAAAGCAATTGAAGAGGGTAATAATTACGCAAAAACGTTTCAGCATGATCTGACCATCAAAGGGCATGAATTTGATGACTTTCAAGGTTATTAATTAGAGGAATGAAGTTGGTCTTAAATGGTTATGTTAAATACATTGAATTTAGTCATTTAGCTATTTATGATAGCCTCTAGAAGTCCAAGAGACCTAAAAACGTGGGGACTTGTTTATGTTACTGTTTGAGCTCTTTTAAAGCTTTAGTTATGACTTTTCCTATTCTTGGAGGGTTGTTCCAAGTATAAAAAGGGGTATTTCGAAATGATTAGGCAGATTATGTTTTCAGAAAATTATCATATTTGTGAGGTCTTGTGTTCATCTTCGTTCTTAAAAGAACTCCTGAACTTATCAAGTTAATCTTGTGGCGTTCAAACAACCAAACTTATCACCTTGATTGTTGAGAGATTCTCAGGTTTTCTAGGTGTGGCGTTTCAATCTTTCGTAGTCTTGGTTTTCATCTTGTTAGGTGACGGGTCAAGGCTCAACCAATCTTGTCTACATGATCTTGGGGTTCTAAACCATCATTCTTATTGGGTTTCATCACAATTGTTGATGAAGTTCATATCATTCGGTATCAGAGCTTTGGTTCTAAGATAAGTTTGACTATCTTTCATTTTCGTTTTTCTTTTATATACTGTTACCTCTTGTAGAAGAAAAAAAAATCGTTAAAAAAAAGTACACGATTCAAGTCCAGAAAAAAAAATTCAAAAAAAAAAGAAGTATACTGTTACCTCTTGTCAGAATACTTTTGTTTTCAATCTTGTTTCTCACCTTATTCAAGTCCAGAAAAAAAAATCGTCAAAAAAAAAGTACACAATTCCAAAAAAAAAAAAAAACAATTTCTCTTCTCAATCTGGTATCTCACCTTATTGAAGTTCTTGGCCTTTTTGGTTAGTTTTGGTTGATTTCTCATGTTTTTTGAATTGCTGTGGGATTATTTTGATTTAGTTTTTGAAAGTTCGATTAAGAACTAAAGAAGACACAAAAGAGTGGAAAAAGGCAAGAGTGTGTGAGACCATAAGAGGGTAAAAGCCATTTAGTGTGAAAACACGAGCGCAAGTGTATCAATTCTTGAGTGAAACACGTGAGGGAGTGCTTGTGAGGATTCTAACCTTGTTTTGCAGATTTTAAATATGTCCAATAATCAAGAAGATACAACCGAAGAAGTTCAACAAATTGGAGTTCCTAACCTCCACATGCAAGCCTTGTTAGGGGAGATGAGGCGTATGTTGAGGGCTGAATTAGAACCTATTCATGATAGGTTGGACAGGGTAGAAGCAGAAGCTCCTAGGGGACATCAACAACACATCCCCAATAGGCAGCAAGGTGGGCGTGCTCCGTGGCGTAATGTTGAGGAAGAGGCAGAGTCCGAGGACTTTGATGAGCCATATGTGAACCGAGGCAGGTTTCAGCGTGGGAATGAGAATCGAGAAGCTAGGATGGGTAGGCCTAGGAGGGATAATGATTTGGGAAACATAAAGATTAAAATCCCATCTTTTCAAGGTAAAAGTGATCCTGAAGTTTATTTGGAGTGGGAAACTAAAATGGAGATGGTGTTTGATTGTCACAACTACTCGGAGATAAAGAAGGTTAAGTTGGCTGCAATTGAATTCACTGATTACGCCATTGTTTGGTGGGATCAATTACTAATTAATGGGAGAAGGAATAGAGAACCACCCGTGGACACTTGGGAGGAGATGAAAATGCTTATGAGAAAGCGTTTTGTACCCAGCCACTATTATAGGGGATTGTATCAAAAGTTGCAGAGGCTAAATCAAGGTTCCAAGAGTGTGGAAGAATATTACAAGGAGATGGAGGTAGCTATGATCCGGGCTAATGTGGAAGAAGACCGGGAAGCCACCATGGCTAGGTTCTTGCATGGTTTAAATCGTGAGATTACGGATATAGTTGAGATGCAACACTATGTTGAGTTGACAGATATGGTGCATCAAGCCATAAAGGTGGAGGAACAACTCAAACGAAAAGGATTGGTTAGGAGGGGACAACCTATGGCTAACACCAGCCCATGGAAGACAACTCCGAAAAGGGATGAGCAGCTACAACATAAGCCAAAATTTGAGAATTCCAAACCAACGACCGCTGCTGCTTTAGGTAACACCGAACCTTCAAGTTCTAAAACACGTGATATTAAGTGTTTTAAATGCCAGGGGCGGGGACACATAGCCAGCCAATGTGTAAACAAAAGGGTGATGGTGATAAACGCCCAAGGAGAGCTTGAGTCGGAGAATGAGGAAGATGATAATGACATGCCACCTCTGGAGGATGCTGATGATGAGCAAAGTGCTGTGGTTGGAGATTTATTGGTAGCAAGGCGAGTTCTCAATATGCAGCTTAAGGAGGAAGAAAGTAACCAAAGGGAGAACTTGTTTCATACTCGGTGCTTTGTGAAAAACAAAGTTTGCAGTGTCATTATCGATGGAGGGAGTTGCACAAATGTAGCCAGCACTTATTTGGTGGAGAAATTGGCCTTAACTACCTTGAAACATCCTCACCCTTATCGGCTTCAGTGGCTCAATGAATGTGGTGAAATCAAGGTGACACGACAAGTATTGGTGGCACTATCCATTGGTAAATATGAGGATGAGGTGCTTTGTGATGTGGTTACTATGCATGCATGCCATTTACTATTGGGAAGACCATGGCAGTATGATCGGAGGGTTACGCATGATGGATTCACAAATAGGTATTCTTTCACTCATAAAAAGCAACCTATTATTCTTTTGCCATTGAATCCAGAACAGGTCAGGGAGGACCAATTAAAGTTACAAAGATCAAGTGAACAAAAGAAAGAAAAAGAAATGAAAGCCGAAATTGAAAAAAAAGATTTTCAAAAAAAAGAAAGAGAGAAAAACATTGATCAGAGAGAAAAAGAAAGAGAAGGGATTTCGGCCATAGTGAGAGCAAGAGAGGAAAAATTCAATTACATTGCAAAAAAAAGTGAGATCAAGAGAGCATTATTTTCACATCAGCCCCTAATTGTACTCATGTACAAGGAGGCTCTTTTATGTACTAACGATCTCGTCGGTGCTTTGCCGAGCGATATTGTTTCTCTTTTGCAGGAGTTTGAAGATGTCCTTCCCGAAGAGGTACCTTATGGATTACCTCCAATCCGAGGGATTGAACATCAAAATGATTTCATACCAGGTGCGTCAATTCCAAACCGACCTGCTTATAGGAGTAATCCCGAGGATACGAAGGAACTTCAGAGGCAAGTAGGTGAATTATTAGAGAAGGGGTATGTGCGTGAAAGCATGAGTCCTTGTGCAGTTCCGGTGCTATTAGTTCCTAAGAAGGATGGAACATGGAGGATGTGTGTTGACTGTCGAGCCATCAACAACATAACGGTAAAGTATCGTCATCCCATTCCTAGATTAGATGATATGCTGGATGAATTGCATGGTTCTTGTGTCTTTACAAAAATGGATCTTAAGAGTGGATGTCATAAAACTGATGATGCATCACATATAGCTGATTTGTTTTTCAAAGAAGTTGTTAGGTTACATGGCATGCCTAGGACCATTGTTTCTGATAGGGATGCAAAGTTTTTGAGTTACTTTTGGAAGACTTTGTGGGGAAAGTTAGCAACCAAATAATTGTTTTCTACTACTTGTCATCCACAAACGGATGGTCAAACTGAAGTAGTGAATAGAACTTTGTCTTCTTTGTTACGTGCTATCATTAAAAAGAACTTAAAAACATGGGAAGATTGTTTGCCACATGTTGAGTTTGCTTATAATAGAAGTATACATTCTGCAACTAAGTTTTCACCATTTGAAATGGTTTATGGCTTTAACCCTTTGTCACCTTTGGATTTAACTTCTTTACCTGTGAGTGAACGTGTGAACTTAGATGGCAAAACGAAGGCAGAATTTGTAAAGATGATTCATGAAAAGGCACGACTGAACATTGAAAGGAGGACTAAACAATATGTCCAACAAGCCAACAAGGGACGCAAGAAGGTAGTTTTTGAACCAGGCGATTGGGTTTGGTTGCACTTAAGGAAGGAACGTTTTCCTGAAAAACGACGTTCAAAACTCTTGCCTAGGGGCGACGGACCATTTCAAGTAGTGGAACGCATCAATGATAATGCCTACAAGCTTGACTTACCAGGTGAGTATGGTGTGAGTGTAAGCTTTAACGTTTCTGATTTATCTCCATTTGATGTAGGTGATGATTTGAGGACAAATCCTTCTCAAGAAGGGGAGAATGATGCAAACCAAGGAGCTGGACATATTGATCATACACTCGGCAATGCGTCTAAATTCGCACAAGACCCTTTGTCACTTCCAAGTGGCCCAATTACAAGACTTAGAGCCAAACGCTTCAAGGAAGCACTAAATGGGCTAATCCAAGAGATTTGGGCTGATTCTAAAAAGACCAAGATGGGATCAAATGATAATCAAGGCTTAGTCCACATCATCAAAGCAATTGAAGAGGGTAATAATTACGCAAAAACGTTTCAGCATGATCTGACCATCAAAGGGCATGAATTTGATGACTTTCAAGGTTATTAATTAGAGGAATGAAGTTGGTCTTAAATGGTTATGTTAAATACATTGAATTTAGTCATTTAGCTATTTATGATAGCCTCTAGAAGTCCAAGAGACCTAAAAACATGGGGACTTGTTTATGTTACTGTTTGAGCTCTTTTAAAGCTTTAGTTATGACTTTTCCTATTCTTGGAGGGTTGTTCCAAGTATAAAAAGGGGTATTTCGAAATGATTAGGCAGATTATGTTTTCAGAAAATTATCATATTTGTGAGGTCTTGTGTTCCTCTTCGTTCTTAAAAGAACTCCTGAACTTATCAAGTTAATCTTGTGGCGTTCAAACAACCAAACTTATCACCTTGATTGTTGAGAGATTCTCAGGTTTTCTAGGTGTGGCGTTTCAATCTTTCGTAGTCTTGGTTTTCATCTTGTTAGGTGACGGGTCAAGGCTCAACCAATCTTGTCTACATGATCTTGGGGTTCTAAACCATCATTCTTATTGGGTTTCATCACAATTGTTGATGAAGTTCATATCAGAAAGTCAGGAAGAGTGATGAAAATTGCGTGGAAAAACAAAAGAAACAACGAAGTTTTTATGCTAGAGAGGGTGAGGGGTTTGATGATTTGTTCCCCGACGATACTCGAAGCGGGATTACCACCATTGCGGGGGAAAGAGCATCGGATTGATTTTGTACGTAGAGCTTCAATTCCTAACCGGCCATCCTATAGAAGGAATCCAGAGGAGATGACTGGGCTTCAAAGGCAAGTTTATGAGCTAGTAGATAAGGGATATATTCGTGAGAATATAAGCCCGTGCGCTGTACCCGTGCTACTCATGGCTACGAAGGATGGAACACGGAGGATGCGTGTTGATTGTCGAGCCATCAACAGCATAACGATTTTGATTCGAGGTCGAATCCTTTCGGGGAGAGAGGGGATGATGCGAACCGGCCCAGAAACACCAACAAGGACTTATTACATGTTCAGGGGCTTGATTCGTGGTTCAGGGACTTATTACATAACTGCAAGGACCAGTGAAGTATCTGTGTGTAGGAGGGGTCCAGCCCGGCTTTATTTGAAAGGCCATGAAGTGAGGGAAACAAAGGAGCCAAAAGAATCCTACTACAACCTGGAAGCACGGGATTGATTGGCTGGATGGAAGAGAATAAATAAACCTTATGGGCTTTATTTAAGTTAGTTAGCTACAGCCCAAGGCTTGTTTGGGCTTAATTAAGACCTTGTTTTCAGCTAGGATCCAAGGCTTGCGTGGATTAAGTCACGGGCTTTTCAATTTAGGATTTTGGGTCAGTTTTTACTGGACCTCTTTTAAGTCCACATAAGAGGTCCATATAATGGGTTAGTTTTTAAAAGACTATGTAAACCCATGTTAGCTAAATTTCGGCAGCCATTGATAAATTTTAAATCTGAACTTTTCAGTTTATGTGTGAGAGTGGTTCTTGCATTCTTTAGTTCTTGAACGAACTGAATCCGACTTATCGAAGATTAACTGGCTTCGTGGCGTCATTCCACTAGTGCTGGTGCCTTGGGGCAGGTTTCCACTGTGTCACACTCCTATCAGACCTATTTCGGCTTTCCGGGATCAGATCTCATTCTTGGTTGTGGGTTGTGTGATCACGAGGTTCGCATCAGGTGGTATCAGAGCTAGGCTCCGAAACAAGGTCATATCATTCTGTTATTTTCGTGCTTTTCTTAGTGTCCCTTGAAGTTTTCCGGTGTTTGTGTTTGTCTCCTTGTTCTTCGTGTCAGCGTCATCTAATAAAAAAAAACAGAGAGGTTATATTTCATCGTTTTCTGTCTCTTCATTTGAGCATATTAAGGAAAGAAAAGAAAACAGAAAGAAAGAGAGATAGAGGCATTAGTTGAAAATGGAAGAATCATTGAAATCTTGCCGCAGAAAGCACTGCTCTGGGGAAACATGAGCAACCCACATCGGAATCAATTGAAAATTCATGTTCCGTCTATTGGGGTTGAGATAATATCGTATGTCAAATTTGGGCTTATTCTAATATTCATTTCTTGAGGGGGGGTTTCGAGATTCATTTCTGCCGCAGAAACACTACCTTAGTGAACCCCATATAAAACCACCTTAGAATCCATGGAAACTCTACATTATGTGTCTTCGGGTTGATATCGCATGAGATATTAAATTGGGGCTTGTTTCGATATCGTATACTCGAGTTTTCAATTAGAGGTTCATTTCTGCCGCAGATTGATCACACAAGGGTTTGAGTACCTAGAAGTACGAGAATGACCTCTAATTTGAGTTTTGTTTTTAGTTTAGTATTAGAATACTAAATATTGATTTTGAGGTCATTCCGAAGTCGTTTGGTCTGCGTTTCAATTCTGTTACGTAAAAATTGCGTAAGAGGTTAGATTCTGCTCAAGTCTCAAAACGTGATCCTTACTGTTTAGTTTTGTCCAATTCTCTGTTTTTGTTCTATTTTCAGTTATTTAGGAGTCAAGTAACTGTTTTCGCTAGTATTTGCTTCTGTTTTATTTCGTGTCCTCGTGCCGTCCACAATTCATACGGATTTGCATTGCCACTCGCGAAATCGAAATCGTAGTTTTGCTTTGCTCTGTTTTCAGTATTTCTATTGCTTCTTGAGGCTGAAAACCATAATTGGAGTGCGCTGCGAAGGCTACTGACTTTGAATTGTTGATTTTAGTTCCGAAAGAACCAAAAGAAAGCAGGTTGTGAGGTAAAAGGCGTGGCGAGCTTATTAGAGTGGAAAGCCTTGATTTCTTTGTGTGTGATACCCGCGAAGTGTGACGATATATTTTTTGCGACTAACCGAATTTTGCAGATTCAAAGGATGTCTGAAAACAACGAATCAGCAACACAAAACGCTGACGTTGCTTTCCAATTGCGAGCCTTATGTCAGCAACTCCAGTTGTTGTCTGGGATGAACATGGATCTGGAAGATGACGTGAAATGGATAAAGAAACAGAATATCGGGGCTGATCGCAGAGGAAATACAATCCGCAAGGCCGTACCGCGTGCCAGATCTGATTTTGACGTGTTTGTTGATGAAAACGCGGATGTGGGTGAAGAGGACTATGACGGTGATATGGAACCTGGAAGTGACAAATCTTATTGTGAAGGCATGCCACCATTGAAGGATAGTGAGGGGGATGAGTTAGCATTACCGGTTGCGGCGTCCTTGGTTATGAGGTCTACACTCCAGGTTCAGGTCAAGGAAGATGAATCTAATCAACAAAAAGAGAATATCTTCCAGACGCGCTGTGACGTGCACACCAAGGGGTGTGGTTTAATTATTGATAGCGGAAGCTGTGTTGATGTTTGCAGTACAACCCCTTGTTTAATTAAGCATGCGAAACCAATGGCTGAATGATGGTGGTGAAGTGAAAGTGACTAAGCAGGCTGTGGTCCCATTTTCGATTGGGAAATATGTTGATGAAGTTCTGTGCGATGTGGTGCCGCCGCAAGCAAGGCAACAGGGGAGACCATGGCAATATGATAGGAAGGCAGTTCATGATGGGGTTAGAAATCGGTATACCATTGTAAGAGATGGTAAGACCATCACTCTTGCACCCAAACAGGTGCATGGCGATCAAATAAAGCGAAAACGTGAGTATGATGAGGCAATGGGCAGGGAAAATCAAGGTGAGGATCAAGAGAAGACCATCGGATTCGGCCAGAACCCAAACCACCACAACCCATTCAGACAGTCATCCAAACGCAAACAAATCAGACCAGAACTCAAAAATACCCACACGTGGTCGAGAGTGGAGGTAAGACAAGAGGAGTGAAGAAAGTGATGCAAACCAAGGAGCTGGACATATTGATCATACACTCGGCAATGCGTCTAAATTCGCACAAGACCCTTTGTCACTTCCAAGTGGCCCAATTACAAGACTTAGAGCCAAACGCTTCAAGGAAGCACTAAATGGGCTAATCCAAGAGATTTGGGCTGATTCTAAAAAGACCAAGATGGGATCAAATGATAATCAAGGCTTAGTCCACATCATCAAAGCAATTGAAGAGGGTAATAATTACGCAAAAACGTTTCAGCATGATCTGACCATCAAAGGGCATGAATTTGATGACTTTCAAGGTTATTAATTAGAGGAATGAAGTTGGTCTTAAATGGTTATGTTAAATACATTGAATTTAGTCATTTAGCTATTTATGATAGCCTCTAGAAGTCCAAGAGACCTAAAAACGTGGGGACTTGTTTATGTTACTGTTTGAGCTCTTTTAAAGCTTTAGTTATGACTTTTCCTATTCTTGGAGGGTTGTTCCAAGTATAAAAAGGGGTATTTCGAAATGATTAGGCAGATTATGTTTTCAGAAAATTATCATATTTGTGAGGATATTTGTGAGGTCTTGTGTTCCTCTTCGTTCTTAAAAGAACTCCTGAACTTATCAAGTTAATCTTGTGGCGTTCAAACAACCAAACTTATCACCTTGATTGTTGAGAGATTCTCAGGTTTTCTAGGTGTGGCGTTTCAATCTTTCGTAGTCTTGGTTTTCATCTTGTTAGGTGACGGGTCAAGGCTCAACCAATCTTGTCTACATGATCTTGGGGTTCTAAACCATCATTCTTATTGGGTTTCATCACAATTGTTGATGAAGTTCATATCAGAAAGTCAGGAAGAGTGATGAAAATTACGTGGAAAAACTAAAGAAACAACGAAGTTTTTATGCTAGAGAGGGTGAGGGGTTTGATGATTTGTTCCCCGACGATACTCGAAGCGGGATTACCACCATTGCGGGGGAAAGAGCATCGGATTGATTTTGTACGTAGAGCTTCAATTCCTAACCGGCCATCCTATAGAAGGAATCCAGAGGAGATGACTGGGCTTCAAAGGCAAGTTTATGAGCTAGTAGATAAGGGATATATTCGTGAGAATATAAGCCCGTGCGCTGTACCCGTGCTACTCATGGCTACGAAGGATGGAACACGGAGGATGCGTGTTGATTGTCGAGCCATCAACAGCATAACGATTTTGATTCGAGGTCGAATCCTTTCGGGGAGAGAGGGGATGATGCGAACCGGCCCAGAAACACCAACAAGGACTTATTACATGTTCAGGGGCTTGATTCGTGGTTCAGGGACTTATTACATAACTGCAAGGACCAGTGAAGTATCTGTGTGTAGGAGGGGTCCAGCCCGGCTTTATTTGAAAGGCCATGAAGTGAGGGAAACAAAGGAGCCAAAAGAATCCTACTACAACCTGGAAGCACGGGATTGATTGGCTGGATGGAAGAGAATAAATAAACCTTATGGGCTTTATTTAAGTTAGTTAGCTACAGCCCAAGGCTTGTTTGGGCTTAATTAAGACCTTGTTTTCAGCTAGGATCCAAGGCTTGCGTGGATTAAGTCACGGGCTTTTCAATTTAGGATTTTGGGTCAGTTTTTACTGGACCTCTTTTAAGTCCACATAAGAGGTCCATATAATGGGTTAGTTTTTAAAAGACTATGTAAACCCATGTTAGCTAAATTTCGGCAGCCATTGATAAATTTTAAATCTGAACTTTTCAGTTTATGTGTGAGAGTGGTTCTTGCATTCTTTAGTTCTTGAACGAACTGAATCCGACTTATCGAAGATTAACTGGCTTCGTGGCGTCATTCCACTAGTGCTGGTGCCTTGGGGCAGGTTTCCACTGTGTCACACTCCTATCAGACCTATTTCGGCTTTCCGGGATCAGATCTCATTCTTGGTTGTGGGTTGCGTGATCACGAGGTTCGCATCAGGTGGTATCAGAGCTAGGCTCCGAAACAAGGTCATATCATTCTGTTATTTTCGTGCTTTTCTTAGTGTCCCTTGAAGTTTTCCGGTGTTTGTGTTTGTCTCCTTGTTCTTCGTGTCAGCGTCATCTAATAAAAAAAAACAGAGAGGTTATATTTCATCGTTTTCTGTCTCTTCATTTGAGCATATTAAGGAAAGAAAAGAAAACAGAAAGAAAGAGAGATAGAGGCATTAGTTGAAAATGGAAGAATCATTGAAATCTTGCCGCAGAAAGCACTGCTCTGGGGAAACATGAGCAACCCACATCGGAATCAATTGAAAATTCATGTTCCGTCTATTGGGGTTGAGATAATATCGTATGTCAAATTTGGGCTTATTCTAATATTCATTTCTTGAGGGGGGGGTTTCGAGATTCATTTCTGCCGTAGAAACACTACCTTAGTGAACCCCATATAAAACCACCTTAGAATCCATGGAAACTCTACATTATGTGTCTTCGGGTTGATATCGCATGAGATATTAAATTGGGGCTTGTTTCGATATCGTATACTCGAGTTTTCAATTAGAGGTTCATTTCTGCCGCAGATTGATCACACAAGGGTTTGAGTACCTAGAAGTACGAGAATGACCTCTAATTTGAGTTTTGTTTTTAGTTTAGTATTAGAATACTAAATATTGATTTTGAGGTCATTCCGAAGTCGTTTGGTCTGCGTTTCAATTCTGTTACGTAAAAATTGCGTAAGAGGTTAGATTCTGCTCAAGTCTCAAAACGTGATCCTTACTGTTTAGTTTTGTCCAATTCTCTGTTTTTGTTCTATTTTCAGTTATTTAGGAGTCAAGTAACTGTTTTCGCTAGTATTTGCTTCTGTTTTATTTCGTGTCCTCGTGCCGTCCACAATTCATACGGATTTGCATTGCCACTCGCGAAATCGAAATCGTAGTTTTGCTTTGCTCTGTTTTCTGTATTTCTATTGCTTCTTGAGGCTGAAAACCATAATTGGAGTGCGCTGCGAAGGCTACTGACTTTGAATTGTTGATTTTAGTTCCGAAAGAACCAAAAGAAAGCAGGTTGTGAGGTAAAAGGCGTGGCGAGCTTATTAGAGTGGAAAGCCTTGATTTCTTTGTGTGTGATACCCGCGAAGTGTGACGATATATTTTTTGCGACTAACCGAATTTTGCAGATTCAAAGGATGTCTGAAAACAACGAATCAGCAACACAAAACGCTGACGTTGCTTTCCAATTGCGAGCCTTATGTCAGCAACTCCAGTTGTTGTCTGGGATGAACATGGATCTGGAAGATGACGTGAAATGGATAAAGAAACAGAATATCGGGGCTGATCGCAGAGGAAATACAATCCGCAAGGCCGTACCGCGTGCCAGATCTGATTTTGACGTGTTTGTTGATGAAAACGCGGATGTGGGTGAAGAGGACTATGACGGTGATATGGAACCTGGAAGTGACAAATCTTATTGTGAAGGCATGCCACCATTGAAGGATAGTGAGGGGGATGAGTTAGCATTACCGGTTGCGGCGTCCTTGGTTATGAGGTCTACACTCCAGGTTCAGGTCAAGGAAGATGAATCTAATCAACAAAAAGAGAATATCTTCCAGACGCGCTGTGACGTGCACAGCAAGGGGTGTGGTTTAATTATTGATAGCGGAAGCTGTGTTGATGTTTGCAGTACAACCCCTTGTTTAATTAAGCATGCGAAACCAATGGCTGAATGATGGTGGTGAAGTGAAAGTGACTAAGCAGGCTGTGGTCCCATTTTCGATTGGGAAATATGTTGATGAAGTTCTGTGCGATGTGGTGCCGCCGCAAGCAAGGCAACAGGGGAGACCATGGCAATATGATAGGAAGGCAGTTCATGATGGGGTTAGAAATCGGTATACCATTGTAAGAGATGGTAAGACCATCACTCTTGCACCCAAACAGGTGCATGGCGATCAAATAAAGCGAAAACGTGAGTATGATGAGGCAATGGGCAGGGAAAATCAAGGTGAGGATCAAGAGAAGACCATCGGATTCGGCCAGAACCCAAACCACCACAACCCATTCAGACAGTCATCCAAACGCAAACAAATCAGACCAGAACTCAAAAATACCCACACGTGGTCGAGAGTGGAGGTAAGACAAGAGGAGTGAAGAAAGTGATGCAAACCAAGGAGCTGGACATATTGATCATACACTCGGCAATGCGTCTAAATTCGCACAAGACCCTTTGTCACTTCCAAGTGGCCCAATTACAAGACTTAGAGCCAAACGCTTCAAGGAAGCACTAAATGGGCTAATCCAAGAGATTTGGGCTGATTCTAAAAAGACCAAGATGGGATCAAATGATAATCAAGGCTTAGTCCACATCATCAAAGCAATTGAAGAGGGTAATAATTACGCAAAAACGTTTCAGCATGATCTGACCATCAAAGGGCATGAATTTGATGACTTTCAAGGTTATTAATTAGAGGAATGAAGTTGGTCTTAAATGGTTATGTTAAATACATTGAATTTAGTCATTTAGCTATTTATGATAGCCTCTAGAAGTCCAAGAGACCTAAAAACGTGGGGACTTGTTTATGTTACTGTTTGAGCTCTTTTAAAGCTTTAGTTATGACTTTTCCTATTCTTGGAGGGTTGTTCCAAGTATAAAAAGGGGTATTTCGAAATGATTAGGCAGATTATGTTTTCAGAAAATTATCATATTTGTGAGGATATTTGTGAGGTCTTGTGTTCCTCTTCGTTCTTAAAAGAACTCCTGAACTTATCAAGTTAATCTTGTGGCGTTCAAACAACCAAACTTATCACCTTGATTGTTGAGAGATTCTCAGGTTTTCTAGGTGTGGCGTTTCAATCTTTCGTAGTCTTGGTTTTCATCTTGTTAGGTGACGGGTCAAGGCTCAACCAATCTTGTCTACATGATCTTGGGGTTCTAAACCATCATTCTTATTGGGTTTCATCACAATTGTTGATGAAGTTCATATCAGAAAGTCAGGAAGAGTGATGAAAATTACGTGGAAAAACTAAAGAAACAACGAAGTTTTTATGCTAGAGAGGGTGAGGGGTTTGATGATTTGTTCCCCGACGATACTCGAAGCGGGATTACCACCATTGCGGGGGAAAGAGCATCGGATTGATTTTGTACGTAGAGCTTCAATTCCTAACCGGCCATCCTATAGAAGGAATCCAGAGGAGATGACTGGGCTTCAAAGGCAAGTTTATGAGCTAGTAGATAAGGGATATATTCGTGAGAATATAAGCCCGTGCGCTGTACCCGTGCTACTCATGGCTACGAAGGATGGAACACGGAGGATGCGTGTTGATTGTCGAGCCATCAACAGCATAACGATTTTGATTCGAGGTCGAATCCTTTCGGGGAGAGAGGGGATGATGCGAACCGGCCCAGAAACACCAACAAGGACTTATTACATGTTCAGGGGCTTGATTCGTGGTTCAGGGACTTATTACATAACTGCAAGGACCAGTGAAGTATCTGTGTGTAGGAGGGGTCCAGCCCGGCTTTATTTGAAAGGCCATGAAGTGAGGGAAACAAAGGAGCCAAAAGAATCCTACTACAACCTGGAAGCACGGGATTGATTGGCTGGATGGAAGAGAATAAATAAACCTTATGGGCTTTATTTAAGTTAGTTAGCTACAGCCCAAGGCTTGTTTGGGCTTAATTAAGACCTTGTTTTCAGCTAGGATCCAAGGCTTGCGTGGATTAAGTCACGGGCTTTTCAATTTAGGATTTTGGGTCAGTTTTTACTGGACCTCTTTTAAGTCCACATAAGAGGTCCATATAATGGGTTAGTTTTTAAAAGACTATGTAAACCCATGTTAGCTAAATTTCGGCAGCCATTGATAAATTTTAAATCTGAACTTTTCAGTTTATGTGTGAGAGTGGTTCTTGCATTCTTTAGTTCTTGAACGAACTGAATCCGACTTATCGAAGATTAACTGGCTTCGTGGCGTCATTCCACTAGTGCTGGTGCCTTGGGGCAGGTTTCCACTGTGTCACACTCCTATCAGACCTATTTCGGCTTTCCGGGATCAGATCTCATTCTTGGTTGTGGGTTGCGTGATCACGAGGTTCGCATCAGGTGGTATCAGAGCTAGGCTCCGAAACAAGGTCATATCATTCTGTTATTTTCGTGCTTTTCTTAGTGTCCCTTGAAGTTTTCCGGTGTTTGTGTTTGTCTCCTTGTTCTTCGTGTCAGCGTCATCTAATAAAAAAAAACAGAGAGGTTATATTTCATCGTTTTCTGTCTCTTCATTTGAGCATATTAAGGAAAGAAAAGAAAACAGAAAGAAAGAGAGATAGAGGCATTAGTTGAAAATGGAAGAATCATTGAAATCTTGCCGCAGAAAGCACTGCTCTGGGGAAACATGAGCAACCCACATCGGAATCAATTGAAAATTCATGTTCCGTCTATTGGGGTTGAGATAATATCGTATGTCAAATTTGGGCTTATTCTAATATTCATTTCTTGAGGGGGGGGTTTCGAGATTCATTTCTGCCGTAGAAACACTACCTTAGTGAACCCCATATAAAACCACCTTAGAATCCATGGAAACTCTACATTATGTGTCTTCGGGTTGATATCGCATGAGATATTAAATTGGGGCTTGTTTCGATATCGTATACTCGAGTTTTCAATTAGAGGTTCATTTCTGCCGCAGATTGATCACACAAGGGTTTGAGTACCTAGAAGTACGAGAATGACCTCTAATTTGAGTTTTGTTTTTAGTTTAGTATTAGAATACTAAATATTGATTTTGAGGTCATTCCGAAGTCGTTTGGTCTGCGTTTCAATTCTGTTACGTAAAAATTGCGTAAGAGGTTAGATTCTGCTCAAGTCTCAAAACGTGATCCTTACTGTTTAGTTTTGTCCAATTCTCTGTTTTTGTTCTATTTTCAGTTATTTAGGAGTCAAGTAACTGTTTTCGCTAGTATTTGCTTCTGTTTTATTTCGTGTCCTCGTGCCGTCCACAATTCATACGGATTTGCATTGCCACTCGCGAAATCGAAATCGTAGTTTTGCTTTGCTCTGTTTTCTGTATTTCTATTGCTTCTTGAGGCTGAAAACCATAATTGGAGTGCGCTGCGAAGGCTACTGACTTTGAATTGTTGATTTTAGTTCCGAAAGAACCAAAAGAAAGCAGGTTGTGAGGTAAAAGGCGTGGCGAGCTTATTAGAGTGGAAAGCCTTGATTTCTTTGTGTGTGATACCCGCGAAGTGTGACGATATATTTTTTGCGACTAACCGAATTTTGCAGATTCAAAGGATGTCTGAAAACAACGAATCAGCAACACAAAACGCTGACGTTGCTTTCCAATTGCGAGCCTTATGTCAGCAACTCCAGTTGTTGTCTGGGATGAACATGGATCTGGAAGATGACGTGAAATGGATAAAGAAACAGAATATCGGGGCTGATCGCAGAGGAAATACAATCCGCAAGGCCGTACCGCGTGCCAGATCTGATTTTGACGTGTTTGTTGATGAAAACGCGGATGTGGGTGAAGAGGACTATGACGGTGATATGGAACCTGGAAGTGACAAATCTTATTGTGAAGGCATGCCACCATTGAAGGATAGTGAGGGGGATGAGTTAGCATTACCGGTTGCGGCGTCCTTGGTTATGAGGTCTACACTCCAGGTTCAGGTCAAGGAAGATGAATCTAATCAACAAAAAGAGAATATCTTCCAGACGCGCTGTGACGTGCACAGCAAGGGGTGTGGTTTAATTATTGATAGCGGAAGCTGTGTTGATGTTTGCAGTACAACCCCTTGTTTAATTAAGCATGCGAAACCAATGGCTGAATGATGGTGGTGAAGTGAAAGTGACTAAGCAGGCTGTGGTCCCATTTTCGATTGGGAAATATGTTGATGAAGTTCTGTGCGATGTGGTGCCGCCGCAAGCAAGGCAACAGGGGAGACCATGGCAATATGATAGGAAGGCAGTTCATGATGGGGTTAGAAATCGGTATACCATTGTAAGAGATGGTAAGACCATCACTCTTGCACCCAAACAGGTGCATGGCGATCAAATAAAGCGAAAACGTGAGTATGATGAGGCAATGGGCAGGGAAAATCAAGGTGAGGATCAAGAGAAGACCATCGGATTCGGCCAGAACCCAAACCACCACAACCCATTCAGACAGTCATCCAAACGCAAACAAATCAGACCAGAACTCAAAAATACCCACACGTGGTCGAGAGTGGAGGTAAGACAAGAGGAGTGAAGAAAGTGATGCAAACCAAGGAGCTGGACATATTGATCATACACTCGGCAATGCGTCTAAATTCGCACAAGACCCTTTGTCACTTCCAAGTGGCCCAATTACAAGACTTAGAGCCAAACGCTTCAAGGAAGCACTAAATGGGCTAATCCAAGAGATTTGGGCTGATTCTAAAAAGACCAAGATGGGATCAAATGATAATCAAGGCTTAGTCCACATCATCAAAGCAATTGAAGAGGGTAATAATTACGCAAAAACGTTTCAGCATGATCTGACCATCAAAGGGCATGAATTTGATGACTTTCAAGGTTATTAATTAGAGGAATGAAGTTGGTCTTAAATGGTTATGTTAAATACATTGAATTTAGTCATTTAGCTATTTATGATAGCCTCTAGAAGTCCAAGAGACCTAAAAACGTGGGGACTTGTTTATGTTACTGTTTGAGCTCTTTTAAAGCTTTAGTTATGACTTTTCCTATTCTTGGAGGGTTGTTCCAAGTATAAAAAGGGGTATTTCGAAATGATTAGGCAGATTATGTTTTCAGAAAATTATCATATTTGTGAGGATATTTGTGAGGTCTTGTGTTCCTCTTCGTTCTTAAAAGAACTCCTGAACTTATCAAGTTAATCTTGTGGCGTTCAAACAACCAAACTTATCACCTTGATTGTTGAGAGATTCTCAGGTTTTCTAGGTGTGGCGTTTCAATCTTTCGTAGTCTTGGTTTTCATCTTGTTAGGTGACGGGTCAAGGCTCAACCAATCTTGTCTACATGATCTTGGGGTTCTAAACCATCATTCTTATTGGGTTTCATCACAATTGTTGATGAAGTTCATATCAGAAAGTCAGGAAGAGTGATGAAAATTACGTGGAAAAACTAAAGAAACAACGAAGTTTTTATGCTAGAGAGGGTGAGGGGTTTGATGATTTGTTCCCCGACGATACTCGAAGCGGGATTACCACCATTGCGGGGGAAAGAGCATCGGATTGATTTTGTACGTAGAGCTTCAATTCCTAACCGGCCATCCTATAGAAGGAATCCAGAGGAGATGACTGGGCTTCAAAGGCAAGTTTATGAGCTAGTAGATAAGGGATATATTCGTGAGAATATAAGCCCGTGCGCTGTACCCGTGCTACTCATGGCTACGAAGGATGGAACACGGAGGATGCGTGTTGATTGTCGAGCCATCAACAGCATAACGATTTTGATTCGAGGTCGAATCCTTTCGGGGAGAGAGGGGATGATGCGAACCGGCCCAGAAACACCAACAAGGACTTATTACATGTTCAGGGGCTTGATTCGTGGTTCAGGGACTTATTACATAACTGCAAGGACCAGTGAAGTATCTGTGTGTAGGAGGGGTCCAGCCCGGCTTTATTTGAAAGGCCATGAAGTGAGGGAAACAAAGGAGCCAAAAGAATCCTACTACAACCTGGAAGCACGGGATTGATTGGCTGGATGGAAGAGAATAAATAAACCTTATGGGCTTTATTTAAGTTAGTTAGCTACAGCCCAAGGCTTGTTTGGGCTTAATTAAGACCTTGTTTTCAGCTAGGATCCAAGGCTTGCGTGGATTAAGTCACGGGCTTTTCAATTTAGGATTTTGGGTCAGTTTTTACTGGACCTCTTTTAAGTCCACATAAGAGGTCCATATAATGGGTTAGTTTTTAAAAGACTATGTAAACCCATGTTAGCTAAATTTCGGCAGCCATTGATAAATTTTAAATCTGAACTTTTCAGTTTATGTGTGAGAGTGGTTCTTGCATTCTTTAGTTCTTGAACGAACTGAATCCGACTTATCGAAGATTAACTGGCTTCGTGGCGTCATTCCACTAGTGCTGGTGCCTTGGGGCAGGTTTCCACTGTGTCACACTCCTATCAGACCTATTTCGGCTTTCCGGGATCAGATCTCATTCTTGGTTGTGGGTTGCGTGATCACGAGGTTCGCATCAGGTGGTATCAGAGCTAGGCTCCGAAACAAGGTCATATCATTCTGTTATTTTCGTGCTTTTCTTAGTGTCCCTTGAAGTTTTCCGGTGTTTGTGTTTGTCTCCTTGTTCTTCGTGTCAGCGTCATCTAATAAAAAAAAACAGAGAGGTTATATTTCATCGTTTTCTGTCTCTTCATTTGAGCATATTAAGGAAAGAAAAGAAAACAGAAAGAAAGAGAGATAGAGGCATTAGTTGAAAATGGAAGAATCATTGAAATCTTGCCGCAGAAAGCACTGCTCTGGGGAAACATGAGCAACCCACATCGGAATCAATTGAAAATTCATGTTCCGTCTATTGGGGTTGAGATAATATCGTATGTCAAATTTGGGCTTATTCTAATATTCATTTCTTGAGGGGGGGGTTTCGAGATTCATTTCTGCCGCAGAAACACTACCTTAGTGAACCCCATATAAAACCACCTTAGAATCCATGGAAACTCTACATTATGTGTCTTCGGGTTGATATCGCATGAGATATTAAATTGGGGCTTGTTTCGATATCGTATACTCGAGTTTTCAATTAGAGGTTCATTTCTGCCGCAGATTGATCACACAAGGGTTTGAGTACCTAGAAGTACGAGAATGACCTCTAATTTGAGTTTTGTTTTTAGTTTAGTATTAGAATACTAAATATTGATTTTGAGGTCATTCCGAAGTCGTTTGGTCTGCGTTTCAATTCTGTTACGTAAAAATTGCGTAAGAGGTTAGATTCTGCTCAAGTCTCAAAACGTGATCCTTACTGTTTAGTTTTGTCCAATTCTCTGTTTTTGTTCTATTTTCAGTTATTTAGGAGTCAAGTAACTGTTTTCGCTAGTATTTGCTTCTGTTTTATTTCGTGTCCTCGTGCCGTCCACAATTCATACGGATTTGCATTGCCACTCGCGAAATCGAAATCGTAGTTTTGCTTTGCTCTGTTTTCTGTATTTCTATTGCTTCTTGAGGCTGAAAACCATAATTGGAGTGCGCTGCGAAGGCTACTGACTTTGAATTGTTGATTTTAGTTCCGAAAGAACCAAAAGAAAGCAGGTTGTGAGGTAAAAGGCGTGGCGAGCTTATTAGAGTGGAAAGCCTTGATTTCTTTGTGTGTGATACCCGCGAAGTGTGACGATATATTTTTTGCGACTAACCGAATTTTGCAGATTCAAAGGATGTCTGAAAACAACGAATCAGCAACACAAAACGCTGACGTTGCTTTCCAATTGCGAGCCTTATGTCAGCAACTCCAGTTGTTGTCTGGGATGAACATGGATCTGGAAGATGACGTGAAATGGATAAAGAAACAGAATATCGGGGCTGATCGCAGAGGAAATACAACCCGCAAGGCCGTACCGCGTGCCAGATCTGATTTTGACGTGTTTGTTGATGAAAACGCGGATGTGGGTGAAGAGGACTATGACGGTGATATGGAACCTGGAAGTGACAAATCTTCTTGTGAAGGCATGCCACCATTGAAGGATAGTGAGGGGGATGAGTTAGCATTACCGGTTGCGGCGTCCTTGGTTATGAGGTCTACACTCCAGGTTCAGGTCAAGGAAGATGAATCTAATCAACAAAAAGAGAATATCTTCCAGACGCGCTGTGACGTGCACAGCAAGGGGTGTGGTTTAATTATGGATAGCGGAAGCTGTGTTGATGTTTGCAGTACAACCCCTTGTTTAATTAAGCATGCGAAACCAATGGCTGAATGATGGTGGTGAAGTGAAAGTGACTAAGCAGGCTGTGGTCCCATTTTCGATTGGGAAATATGTTGATGAAGTTCTGTGCGATGTGGTGCCGCCGCAAGCAAGTCAACAGGGGAGACCATGGCAATATGATAGGAAGGCAGTTCATGATGGGGTTAGAAATCGGTATACCATTGTAAGAGATGGTAAGACCATCACTCTTGCACCCAAACAGGTGCATGGCGATCAAATAAAGCGAAAACGTGAGTATGATGAGGCAATGGGCAGGGAAAATCAAGGTGAGGATCAAGAGAAGACCATCGGATTCGGCCAGAACCCAAACCACCACAACCCATTCAGACAGTCATCCAAACGCAAACAAATCAGACCAGAACTCAAAAATACCCACACGTGGTCGAGAGTGGAGGTAAGACAAGAGGAGTGAAGAAAGTCAGGAAGAGTGATGAAAATTGCGTGGAAAAACTAAAGAAACAACGAAGTTTTTATGCTAGAGAGGGTGAGGGGTTTGATGATTTGTTCCCCGACGATACTCGAAGCGGGATTACCACCATTGCGGGGGAAAGAGCATCGGATTGATTTTGTACGTAGAGCTTCAATTCCTAACCGGCCATCCTATAGAAGGAATCCAGAGGAGATGACTGGGCTTCAAAGGCAAGTTTATGAGCTAGTAGATAAGGGATATATTCGTGAGAATATAAGCCCGTGCGCTGTACCCGTGCTACTCATGGCTACGAAGGATGGAACACGGAGGATGCGTGTTGATTGTCGAGCCATCAACAGCATAACGATTTTGATTCGAGGTCGAATCCTTTCGGGGAGAGAGGGGATGATGCGAACCGGCCCAGAAACACCAACAAGGACTTATTACATGTTCAGGGGCTTGATTCGTGGTTCAGGGACTTATTACATAACTGCAAGGACCAGTGAAGTATCTGTGTGTAGGAGGGGTCCAGCCCGGCTTTATTTGAAAGGCCATGAAGTGAGGGAAACAAAGGAGCCAAAAGAATCCTACTACAACCTGGAAGCACGGGATTGATTGGCTGGATGGAAGAGAATAAATAAACCTTATGGGCTTTATTTAAGTTAGTTAGCTACAGCCCAAGGCTTGTTTGGGCTTAATTAAGACCTTGTTTTCAGCTAGGATCCAAGGCTTGCGTGGATTAAGTCACGGGCTTTTCAATTTAGGATTTTGGGTCAGTTTTTACTGGACCTCTTTTAAGTCCACATAAGAGGTCCATATAATGGGTTAGTTTTTAAAAGACTATGTAAACCCATGTTAGCTAAATTTCGGCAGCCATTGATAAATTTTAAATCTGAACTTTTCAGTTTATGTGTGAGAGTGGTTCTTGCATTCTTTAGTTCTTGAACGAACTGAATCCGACTTATCGAAGATTAACTGGCTTCGTGGCGTCATTCCACTAGTGCTGGTGCCTTGGGGCAGGTTTCCACTGTGTCACACTCCTATCAGACCTATTTCGGCTTTCCGGGATCAGATCTCATTCTTGGTTGTGGGTTGCGTGATCACGAGGTTCGCATCAGGTGGTATCAGAGCTAGGCTCCGAAACAAGGTCATATCATTCTGTTATTTTCGTGCTTTTCTTAGTGTCCCTTGAAGTTTTCCGGTGTTTGTGTTTGTCTCCTTGTTCTTCGTGTCAGCGTCATCTAATAAAAAAAAACAGAGAGGTTATATTTCATCGTTTTCTGTCTCTTCATTTGAGCATATTAAGGAAAGAAAAGAAAACAGAAAGAAAGAGAGATAGAGGCATTAGTTGAAAATGGAAGAATCATTGAAATCTTGCCGCAGAAAGCACTGCTCTGGGGAAACATGAGCAACCCACATCGGAATCAATTGAAAATTCATGTTCCGTCTATTGGGGTTGAGATAATATCGTATGTCAAATTTGGGCTTATTCTAATATTCATTTCTTGAGGGGGGGGTTTCGAGATTCATTTCTGCCGCAGAAACACTACCTTAGTGAACCCCATATAAAACCACCTTAGAATCCATGGAAACTCTACATTATGTGTCTTCGGGTTGATATCGCATGAGATATTAAATTGGGGCTTGTTTCGATATCGTATACTCGAGTTTTCAATTAGAGGTTCATTTCTGCCGCAGATTGATCACACAAGGGTTTGAGTACCTAGAAGTACGAGAATGACCTCTAATTTGAGTTTTGTTTTTAGTTTAGTATTAGAATACTAAATATTGATTTTGAGGTCATTCCGAAGTCGTTTGGTCTGCGTTTCAATTCTGTTACGTAAAAATTGCGTAAGAGGTTAGATTCTGCTCAAGTCTCAAAACGTGATCCTTACTGTTTAGTTTTGTCCAATTCTCTGTTTTTGTTCTATTTTCAGTTATTTAGGAGTCAAGTAACTGTTTTCGCTAGTATTTGCTTCTGTTTTATTTCGTGTCCTCGTGCCGTCCACAATTCATACGGATTTGCATTGCCACTCGCGAAATCGAAATCGTAGTTTTGCTTTGCTCTGTTTTCTGTATTTCTATTGCTTCTTGAGGCTGAAAACCATAATTGGAGTGCGCTGCGAAGGCTACTGACTTTGAATTGTTGATTTTAGTTCCGAAAGAACCAAAAGAAAGCAGGTTGTGAGGTAAAAGGCGTGGCGAGCTTATTAGAGTGGAAAGCCTTGATTTCTTTGTGTGTGATACCCGCGAAGTGTGACGATATATTTTTTGCGACTAACCGAATTTTGCAGATTCAAAGGATGTCTGAAAACAACGAATCAGCAACACAAAACGCTGACGTTGCTTTCCAATTGCGAGCCTTATGTCAGCAACTCCAGTTGTTGTCTGGGATGAACATGGATCTGGAAGATGACGTGAAATGGATAAAGAAACAGAATATCGGGGCTGATCGCAGAGGAAATACAACCCGCAAGGCCGTACCGCGTGCCAGATCTGATTTTGACGTGTTTGTTGATGAAAACGCGGATGTGGGTGAAGAGGACTATGACGGTGATATGGAACCTGGAAGTGACAAATCTTCTTGTGAAGGCATGCCACCATTGAAGGATAGTGAGGGGGATGAGTTAGCATTACCGGTTGCGGCGTCCTTGGTTATGAGGTCTACACTCCAGGTTCAGGTCAAGGAAGATGAATCTAATCAACAAAAAGAGAATATCTTCCAGACGCGCTGTGACGTGCACAGCAAGGGGTGTGGTTTAATTATGGATAGCGGAAGCTGTGTTGATGTTTGCAGTACAACCCCTTGTTTAATTAAGCATGCGAAACCAATGGCTGAATGATGGTGGTGAAGTGAAAGTGACTAAGCAGGGTGTGGTCCCATTTTCGATTGGGAAATATGTTGATGAAGTTCTGTGCGATGTGGTGCCGCCGCAAGCAAGTCAACAGGGGAGACCATGGCAATATGATAGGAAGGCAGTTCATGATGGGGTTAGAAATCGGTATACCATTGTAAGAGATGGTAAGACCATCACTCTTGCACCCAAACAGGTGCATGGCGATCAAATAAAGCGAAAACGTGAGTATGATGAGGCAATGGGCAGGGAAAATCAAGGTGAGGATCAAGAGAAGACCATCGGATTCGGCCAGAACCCAAACCACCACAACCCATTCAGACAGTCATCCAAACGCAAACAAATCAGACCAGAACTCAAAAATACCCACACGTGGTCGAGAGTGGAGGTAAGACAAGAGGAGTGAAGAAAGTCAGGAAGAGTGATGAAAATTGCGTGGAAAAACTAAAGAAACAACGAAGTTTTTATGCTAGAGAGGGTGAGGGGTTTGATGATTTGTTCCCCGACGATACTCCAAGCGGGATTACCACCATTGCGGGGGAAAGAGCATCGGATTGATTTTGTACGTAGAGCTTCAATTCCTAACCGGCCATCCTATAGAAGGAATCCAGAGGAGATGACTGGGCTTCAAAGGCAAGTTTATGAGCTAGTAGATAAGGGATATATTCGTGAGAATATAAGCCCGTGCGCTGTACCCGTGCTACTCATGGCTACGAAGGATGGAACACGGAGGATGCGTGTTGATTGTCGAGCCATCAACAGCATAACGATTTTGATTCGAGGTCGAATCCTTTCGGGGAGAGAGGGGATGATGCGAACCGGCCCAGAAACACCAACAAGGACTTATTACATGTTCAGGGGCTTGATTCGTGGTTCAGGGACTTATTACATAACTGCAAGGACCAGTGAAGTATCTGTGTGTAGGAGGGGTCCAGCCCGGCTTTATTTGAAAGGCCATGAAGTGAGGGAAACAAAGGAGCCAAAAGAATCCTACTACAACCTGGAAGCACGGGATTGATTGGCTGGATGGAAGAGAATAAATAAACCTTATGGGCTTTATTTAAGTTAGTTAGCTACAGCCCAAGGCTTGTTTGGGCTTAATTAAGACCTTGTTTTCAGCTAGGATCCAAGGCTTGCGTGGATTAAGTCACGGGCTTTTCAATTTAGGATTTTGGGTCAGTTTTTACTGGACCTCTTTTAAGTCCACATAAGAGGTCCATATAATGGGTTAGTTTTTAAAAGACTATGTAAACCCATGTTAGCTAAATTTCGGCAGCCATTGATAAATTTTAAATCTGAACTTTTCAGTTTATGTGTGAGAGTGGTTCTTGCATTCTTTAGTTCTTGAACGAACTGAATCCGACTTATCGAAGATTAACTGGCTTCGTGGCGTCATTCCACTAGTGCTGGTGCCTTGGGGCAGGTTTCCACTGTGTCACACTCCTATCAGACCTATTTCGGCTTTCCGGGATCAGATCTCATTCTTGGTTGTGGGTTGCGTGATCACGAGGTTCGCATCAGGTGGTATCAGAGCTAGGCTCCGAAACAAGGTCATATCATTCTGTTATTTTCGTGCTTTTCTTAGTGTCCCTTGAAGTTTTCCGGTGTTTGTGTTTGTCTCCTTGTTCTTCGTGTCAGCGTCATCTAATAAAAAAAAACAGAGAGGTTATATTTCATCGTTTTCTGTCTCTTCATTTGAGCATATTAAGGAAAGAAAAGAAAACAGAAAGAAAGAGAGATAGAGGCATTAGTTGAAAATGGAAGAATCATTGAAATCTTGCCGCAGAAAGCACTGCTCTGGGGAAACATGAGCAACCCACATCGGAATCAATTGAAAATTCATGTTCCGTCTATTGGGGTTGAGATAATATCGTATGTCAAATTTGGGCTTATTCTAATATTCATTTCTTGAGGGGGGGGTTTCGAGATTCATTTCTGCCGCAGAAACACTACCTTAGTGAACCCCATATAAAACCACCTTAGAATCCATGGAAACTCTACATTATGTGTCTTCGGGTTGATATCGCATGAGATATTAAATTGGGGCTTGTTTCGATATCGTATACTCGAGTTTTCAATTAGAGGTTCATTTCTGCCGCAGATTGATCACACAAGGGTTTGAGTACCTAGAAGTACGAGAATGACCTCTAATTTGAGTTTTGTTTTTAGTTTAGTATTAGAATACTAAATATTGATTTTGAGGTCATTCCGAAGTCGTTTGGTCTGCGTTTCAATTCTGTTACGTAAAAATTGCGTAAGAGGTTAGATTCTGCTCAAGTCTCAAAACGTGATCCTTACTGTTTAGTTTTGTCCAATTCTCTGTTTTTGTTCTATTTTCAGTTATTTAGGAGTCAAGTAACTGTTTTCGCTAGTATTTGCTTCTGTTTTATTTCGTGTCCTCGTGCCGTCCACAATTCATACGGATTTGCATTGCCACTCGCGAAATCGAAATCGTAGTTTTGCTTTGCTCTGTTTTCAGTATTTCTATTGCTTCTTGAGGCTGAAAACCATAATTGGAGTGCGCTGCGAAGGCTACTGACTTTGAATTGTTGATTTTAGTTCCGAAAGAACCAAAAGAAAGCAGGTTGTGAGGTAAAAGGCGTGGCGAGCTTATTAGAGTGGAAAGCCTTGATTTCTTTGTGTGTGATACCCGCGAAGTGTGACGATATATTTTTTGCGACTAACCGAATTTTGCAGATTCAAAGGATGTCTGAAAACAACGAATCAGCAACACAAAACGCTGACGTTGCTTTCCAATTGCGAGCCTTATGTCAGCAACTCCAGTTGTTGTCTGGGATGAACATGGATCTGGAAGATGACGTGAAATGGATAAAGAAACAGAATATCGGGGCTGATCGCAGAGGAAATACAATCCGCAAGGCCGTACCGCGTGCCAGATCTGATTTTGACGTGTTTGTTGATGAAAACGCGGATGTGGGTGAAGAGGACTATGACAGTGATATGGAACCTGGAAGTGACAAATCTTATTGTGAAGGCATGCCACCATTGAAGGATAGTGAGGGGGATGAGTTAGCATTACCGGTTGCGGCGTCCTTGGTTATGAGGTCTACACTCCAGGTTCAGGTCAAGGAAGATGAATCTAATCAACAAAAAGAGAATATCTTCCAGACGCGCTGTGACGTGCACAGCAAGGGGTGTGGTTTAATTATTGATAGCGGAAGCTGTGTTGATGTTTGCAGTACAACCCCTTGTTTAATTAAGCATGCGAAACCAATGGCTGAATGATGGTGGTGAAGTGAAAGTGACTAAGCAGGCTGTGGTCCCATTTTCGATTGGGAAATATGTTGATGAAGTTCTGTGCGATGTGGTGCCGCCGCAAGCAAGGCAACAGGGGAGACCATGGCAATATGATAGGAAGGCAGTTCATGATGGGGTTAGAAATCGGTATACCATTGTAA